>CM076575.1:1659441690-1659826107 GCA_034641835.2 Pinus albicaulis | reverse complement strand
GGACTGAACGCCTCTTCACTGTAGGTCGATGCTCCTTCAAAGGGCACACGATTTACTGAGCTCAAGGACGATGCAGACCTCACTATTGCCAAGATCCTCGGCGACTACCCTTCGGTGCCTGCGGAGGCCTCCCTTTATTTCAAAGGAGTCTCTTAGCCCCGAGGTCTTTTTGCAGTCCTCCAAAAGGAAATTTCTACAGGTTTCAACATAAGCTCTGCTTCTGCCTCCATTTGCAACCTCTGGCAGATGCGTCCCTTGGATCGACACTCGTGGGCTGCATTGGAGTTTTTGGGTGGTGATTACTTTCCTGCTTCCTCTTCCTTACCTCGGCTGGGCCAGGCGTTGATGGGTTTCCTGCAAACCTACTCCCTTTTTTCTCAAAGCTGCTATAAAAAGATGGGATCAAATGACAGCTCTACCCTATTACAGATCCGGCATTGGTCTATAGGCGTTTCCCACCCTCAAGGCCTTTCTTTGCAGAGGCTTGGAGTTGTACGCAAAAGCAGATCCGCCCCTCGTTGCTTTGTAGATTCTGTCATTAAAAAGCACCCTACCACTTTTCAAATCCAACTACGGATGCTCTCTGGCAAAACTCTTTTGCTTTGGGTTTCTTCTACAGATCTGATACAGAATCTGAAGCTCAATCTGGAACGACGGACTGGGATTCCCTCAATACTCCAGAGACTTATTTTCCAAGGTAAACATCTTGAGGATCTTCTTCCCCTCTCTACTTACAACATTAACAGAAATGATTCTATAGTGTTCACCCTTCGTTTGAGAGGAGGGGCGGCGGGACAGTCTTCTTCAGCCCCTAACCTCTCTTATAAAAATGTTGTATTTTCTCATAATCCCAAACCCCCTGCAGCCCCCAAACCCCAGCATTTTCTGGTTGACAAACTGGATGAAGTACCTTCTATTGAGATCCCATTGCCAGCTCTCGCAAAAGATCTTCAAAAATTTGCAGATATAGCCATCATTTGCAGATTTAATGGACTCTGGCCGCGAACAAAGGATCTCTTTGATTGGATCCAAGAAAAATGGACTAGCAAATGCTAGGTTAGTTGCTTCTCACGAGGATTCTTCATAGTATTGTTCGATCACTCCAAGCATTATGAACAGGCCTTACAAGAAGGTCCCTGGTTTTTTGGAAATGTTGGGCTCTTCTTAACCCCATGGTTCCCAGATTTCGACCCTGCTACAGCTACCATCACCAGAACTCCTGTTTGGATCAGGCTTCCCAACTTACCTGTCCATCTTTGGCATCTGGAAGTGTTTAAACGCGTGGGCGATACCTTGGGACGCTTTCTCACTGTAGATTATGAAAGGGCACTTCAGAGCCTCTACACATATGCCAGAATATGCGTGGAGGTTGACATTAGCAAAGGATTTCCTGATCAATTCATCATCAAGGTCGGCGATTTTGTTTGGGCTAAGATCTTAGACTACGAGAACACTGCTTTCCGCTGCCGTCACTGCCACCAAGCAGGGCATCTGCAGAACTCCTGCCCCTCTCTCGCAGACAAAAAGACTAAAGGAAACCATACAAAGTCCAATTCCAAAAAATAGACTCCCTGTTACCTGCCGCCTGCTGCAGATTCTACCTCCTCGAGCTCTGTTGATCATGGGAGTGACGCAGAATCAGATCTTGCTCCTCAGACTGAGAACTTGTCCACCGATGCTCCCGAGCATCCCCCTGATACTACTGTCACTCAGAAGCGTAGTCATGAGTCCGCCTCCTCTGATTCAGATAAGGAGGCCCCTCTTTTGGAGAACTCCAGTCTTCAACTTGTCCCAGCACATACTCACCAGGATGGTTGGGTTAAAGTCAACAAAAAGAAGGGGAAGAAACTTCGTGTGGAAAACTCTACCAATTCTGGGTAGGAGTCGGTTCCTTCCTGCTTTCTAGTCACTTGTTGCTGCTCCTTGCTTGTCTTTTTTCTCTCTCCGGTGACCGATGTTGATATTAAATCATTTCCGGTAGGCCGTGTTTTTGTTTCTCTTGATTGTACTTCCTTATGTACCATATTTTTGCTTAATAGAATTAGTCCATACTTTTCCATCTCCTTTGCCTTGTTGCTACCTCAGGTGTTCTTCCTTTGCCATCTCCTTTGCCATCAATGACAACATTTCCAACATGCTATACAATTGTTTCTCCTTTGGAGTGCTCTGAAAAAAGGTCCCTTTACAATTCTTGGAAGTGAGTATTTATAAAACAAAATTGACCCTTGGGTATCCCTGACTTTTTGCCTTCCCAACTGTTGGTTTATTTTGCGACTTGAGGGAAATGTGCCCTGCGACTTTGGCTGTGGCTGTGACCTACGACCCTTCAATTGATGCAACCTGCAACCCTTCATTTGATGCGATCTGCGACCTGCTTTACTTGTTGTTGTCTGTGAATTGATCATGAAAGTAGTTGGGTGATAGCGAGGCTCGGGACATATATATGTTGCTGCTCTCTGAGGTAGGTCTGCCAAGCTCGATAATCCACAGCTACTGGGGAGAGCTGAGGCGTATATTATCCTAGTCTATGAAGACATTGAAGGGAATTTGGAATCAGAGCTTCCATCTTGACTATTATTTGATTTGATAAGGAGGCCAGTTTAGTGTATATCCGAACCAGTGAGACAATGAATTGAACCATGTTTTCTCTCGACCCCAATAGGTCTTGTGAGGTGGTTTCTTTCCTTATGGGCTGTAAAAATGTTTGAATATCATTGAAGACTTATTCTAATGTTTTCTCTTCTCCAAGTGCACCCAGAGAAGGGATGTGGTGTACCTTGGCCATTGATTCAATGCCGCTAATCAAGTGTTTATATGCCGACATTACCTTCTCTAGATCCTTCATGAGCTTTTCCTTGGATTGTATCTTCATCCAAAACTGGACTTTGTCATTCTAGATAGAAATCCAATTTCTTCTAAGCAATGTGGCTGAGGCTTGTGGATACCTGTTAGACCACTCCAATATCTTGTCCAATGCAATAGAGGCTTCTTTCAGCTACGTGTTACTCCTTTTAGTTTCAGCCTGTGCCTCTAGTAGAGGTGCTACAGTTTTTTTTACGATAAACATTTGTTCATAGACGTATGTCATGGAGGCCTCCAAAGTGACTACATCTCCCTGTATAGTGATCGATATTTCATTAGCCAGTGTGTCCCTGGATTGAAGTGTGTATGACCTCCTCTTGCAGTGCCTTATTTTCTTGCTATGCTTGGGTCATTTTGAGTTCAGATGCTTGCAGCCTGTTCTGTAAGGACAGGATCTCACTGCTCATCCCGCTAACGTTCTATTCAGTAGCTACTACAAAATCGGTACTGGCTGAGGCAATCATGATCAGGTTAGTCCTGGTATCTAAGACTATGTCCTTTCCTTGAGTGACTGCGAGGGGCGCTGCAGGGTCCCGTGCCAAACATATTCTTTTCTCCTGTCTGATCCTATGCATGAATTGATCATAGGTGAGTCTAGTGAGATCAAGTACTCCCTCATTTAGATCCTCGAAGGTCCCCAGTTCTGAGAGGGTGAAACAAGCAAGAGTTGTCCGTAGTACCTCAATGGGTGGAAACTCTGTTTGTCCCTCTGATTTCTAGTGCGGTGTCTTACTCCCACCAACTCCTACTTTGTCTTTCTCTTCCTTTAACTGGCGCTCTACTTCTATTTTTTCCTGCTCTTGTTTCAGCCAACATTTTGCGTTTGCCTTTTCCTGCTCTTCTTTCAACTGGCACTCTGCTTCTACCTTGTCCTGCTCTTCTCTTAACCGACACTCTGCTTCTGCTTTTTCTTCCTCCTCCTTCCTCCTTTGTTCCTCTTCTCTTTTCTTGTGGCTTTCCTCTGCCCACTTCTTTTTTTTCTCTTCCTTCACCTACTTCTTTCAATTGTCCTCTTCTTCCTGTTCCCTTTCCTCGGCCTCCTGTTTAGCTTTGGCTTCCTCTTCTCTTGCCCTCCTTTCGGCCTCTTGTTTAGCTTTGGCTTCCATTTCTCTTTTTTGGGCGAAAGGGTTGAGGCTTGTACTAGTATTTGAATTCTTAGATCTGGAGGATGAGACTCCTCCCATTGCATTAGCTCTTTCCTCCAGAGTCTGGTTGTCTTGTTCCTCCTGATCACTTGATTCTGCTGGAGCTATCTATCTATCCTTATTGTACCAATTCTTTATTCTGTCTTCGGCCAGGCATTCAGTATGCTGATAGATCCATTTGATTTTGGCCCACTTGAAGTGTGCGGAAACGATTCTCTCGGGATCATATGTATGGCGTGCCAGGGGAGGTAGATGGAATCCCTTTATCTGTTTGGCTTCTGCTTCTACTTCTCTAAAGTCCTTTACCATGTAGGCACCGATGGTGAGTGGCAAGGTCAGCCATGGTTTCTTTTTTACTTTAGTGGGGACTTTGGAGAAGTCGCCTAACATCTAATAACAAGTTTCTTGGAGAAGAATCTTATCTGTAATGAAGCGAGGCAATGCATGGGGGGCCTTGAGTGACCCAAAAACTTGGAGGAAGGTGCTATCGGTGTCTGGAAACCAGAGGACCACCTGAGTTATTATATCCATGGTTTTCTCAGACAGACACGGGGGGTATTGTCCGAACAACTTCACGTAGAGGGCAGGGATGAAGCTACTTGCTATTGACTCCATATCTTTATTATATCTGGAATCCCAAAACACCATTAGGTCTTTGTGAATTGGACCACCATTCTATAAGTTATAGTTATGCGACCACCCCTCAAAATGGCACCTGGCACACATTGCATCTACGAGATAGGATGCAATGTAAAATTATGAGGCATACCCTTCATCAGGTGCTAGAGCTGCAGATATGTTTGACTTGAGATCCACTATTATTATGTTGGCCCAGTTGAAATGGGTACCATACACGATGATGGCGTACATTAGAGAGACCCAAGTGGCATTGAAGAAGGTGGTGTCTGGGCGACCATACATCCTACATAGCATTGCAGCTATGAGTTTGTAAACTTTCTTAAGACCCACCGTCAGATATTCTTGATCCTTCTTGAGCCGGAGTTTTTTTGGGTCTTCCCAGCATCCTTTCAATGTTTCAAATATGAGAATTGCATGAGTAGTAGCCCATTCATCATTGAATTTATTCTCTCATGTGGGAAGCGCATAGTAGTACTCTTCATCTTGCCCCTTCAGGTTGGCGAAATTCTTCCCAACATGGTCCTGAATAACCCATACCTTGGGGTCGGCTCTCCGTAGGATCCATTCAATTAGCTCGGCACATGGAAACACTAGGGGGTGGGCTCCTGTGTAGTGCAACTTAGATCATTTCACTTGAATATATATCTGCCTGTCAAGGAGGTCCTCCAGAAATTTAGCCTGAGTAAACTCTTTATAGATCTGGTACCATCTCATACTGTCCCTCTTACCGAAGATGCAGGTTGTGTCTCCATAAATGGGGGGAAGAACAATAGGCCTTTCCTCTTCCGAGATTTCTATCTCAAGGATTTTATTCCCCTTGTGGACTGCTGGCGGCCCCATGTCACTTAATGCTGATGAAATGGACACACACTCTAGCTCGGCTTCAATATCCCCTAGCAACATCATAAAACAATCCCACAATAAGATAGATGCCATTAATTTTAAATAAGTGGTTTGTTTCTACATCTGCTTAGTCATTTCCAAGGGGGAGGGTTAACCTGTGACCTGGCGACCTTGTGACTGGGTCGCAGGGTCGCTAGGTCGCGCTGGATTAAAACTTCGATAGAAAGGCGACTTTGCGACCTGGCGACCTATGAATAGGTCGTGATATCACTGGGTCATTGGGTCACGCTGGTTGGAAATTTCATGGACGTGCTACCTAGAGACTTAGCGACTCACGACTGGGTCGTAAGGTCGCTGAGTCACTGGGTCGTGTTATTCTAAATTTCCATAAAATGCAACCTAGTATTTCTACGACTTAGGGACGAGGTCGTAAGGTTGCGAGGTCGCTAGGTCATGGGGTCGCTCTAGGGCTTTGGGGACGCGCGACAGAACAAGGCTTAGGAAAAACACAAGGTGTCCATAGAATGGTCATGCAAGGTTGTAAAAGCCTTCACAGGTGAGTTAGGCAAGGTCTCAAGAAGGGGGGGAGGGGCAGGCAAGCTCAGCACAAGCTTCGAAGAAAACTGAGGGAGGGGAGGCTTGCATAAGGATTGTTACAGGGTTTGGTCAAGGTCATATAGGTTTTTAAAAGGTTAGGTTTAGAAAATAATAGGAACAACTATCCTAGAAAAGAAACAACAGGAGGATCAGGCACTTACCCAGGAAAATCATGCTCCAGCTGGCTTGTTAGAAGCGTTTTTTTCTCTCCGTTGCATAGGTCAAATGTGACCTATGCGACCCTTCTATATATAAATGGGTCGCACATGTGGGAAATTAAGGAGGGTCGCAAGGTTGCAGATAAGCTATGTTAGTGATATGTGCAACCTGGCGACCCTGCGACCTCGTTACCTAAGGGGTCATGGAGTCGCAGGGTCGCGAGATCGCTAATATTTGGTTTTCGACTGATGTGCAACTCAGCGACTTAGCGACCTAAGGGGTTGGAAGGTCGCGGGGTCGCAGCTTAGAGAATTTAACCATACTTGCGACTCAGTGACCTGGGGTCTAGAAAAGGTGGATTATAGGTCAGATTTCTCTTTTCACAAGTATTAGCGGCTCAAAAATTAAAAGAGAGGAAAAATTTGGAGGGTGTTGTAGTAGCTACAACGGATTACAATTGAACTACTAAAAATGTTTGTTTGAAAAACATCATATTCTAAGAAGAAAGTGGAAACATTACAATCCTACAGGAATGATAGTGGAGTTGGAGTCATCAAAACTAATTGTAATGAATACCACATTATCAAAGTAAGAAGTTGCATAAATCCTCTCATAGTTTTCTTCATATATACTATTAATTACATAGAGAAACCAAGTCATCTTCATTTTGACATGCAATGCAACATCCATTGTGAGGAAGATAAATTACTTAGCTGGGTAGGTACAGACTCAGTCAAGTTCGATGGGTTTGGTACCAAATTAGTTGAGTTATATATTGACTTGGTCATTTTGGTACCAAATTTGACACCAAACTGAGCAGAGAAAAAATTCCATAAAGTTGAAGGTCAACTTGGTAAACTCATCCAAGTTCAAGTCGGGGTTGATTGATTTTAATAACACTACTATGTATGCATGTTGGAATTTTATATCAAGGAATTGGATTGCTACATATTTGATTGGTTCCAAGAGAGGTCCCAATGTGATGCAGTGAAGTATATGCACATATTTACCCATTCTATCACTATTTTCGAGTCTCTAAAGACTCAAAATTTGACCCTATTTTATTTTATGAAATTTAATAGAGATATCAAAGCACAAAGCTCTGCACATTTATTACTACCAATCCCTACACCTAGTTTGAAGGAAACAATTGAGCCATCTATCAGATACATAATTCCACAAGTACCATAGGGTCTAGGGTTTCTTTCAGTGGCTCTATCCTCGTAATTAAATTTGATGTTATGATAAAATTTCAAGGGAGAGAAAGCTAGGTCTTGAAATAGTACTGCACTCCTATGGTCCAAAAAATGTTAGATACAATTAATGGGAGTGATTCATGATTTGAATTTTGCAGTTGCAGGCTCCCTGATCTATTTGTAAATCCTTATTTGAGAGTTCGATATTTTTCAAGACACAAAATTCTCAGGGAATGTGAGGGCATCTTCTGAGAAGTTACAGTCCATAAGGATATTTTTGATGGATTCTTTAGTTACCTTTCCTAATACACAGAAACATGGTCCTTCCTAGATTCTTGTTTGGAGGATGTCCCAAGTGGGCCCTTTACTCCTTAATTCCAACCAAAATAAACACCAATCATTGATCAGGTTGAACTAGGTTTTCTTTGGTGTTTTATACAAAAATTGAGCAAATGTCTAATTATATAACTTGGAGATCTGTCAAAAAGCCAATTCATGAGAACTACACAAATTTTCATCTGTTGCCACATTATTTTTTATATTTTTCCATGTAATTTTAGGAATGGTTTGGTTTGTGTCCACCCATTCACCATAAGAGACAAATAGTAATGAAATAATTGATTTAATACATTCATATCTAAGTTCCATACACCAAATTCCCCTTCTTTTTGTTGTATATGGTGGTCTCGTCAAGTCTTTCAAAAGGCATAATTTCACTTGGGCAAAGGAAGTTGGTTGAGAATATGTTGTTGACACTCAATCATGTTTTGTTCATTATAGGTTATATAGATAGAGGGAAAAGCTCAAGTTGCTTATTCTGTTTGGATGTACCGAATGTAAAACTTTCTAAGGCAATTTGTTGACCTACTGCTTGAAAATTTTCTTCAACCAGACCTATCCATGGATGGTGGGTTTTGTGTATCACAAAGAAGATATATGTGGGAATTGGGTTCGCAAACCATTTCATCTTCGTCTGTCCTTATTTTTGTAACATAAATATTCAGTCTATTCACCAGAAGACTCCACTGTACTACCATTTTTATTTCTAAGTCTAGATCCATAACATTAATAACAACACATAACAATAATTATAATATAGACTTAAAAGATCCATAACATTAAAAAGAACCCATAACAATATAATTAAATAGGAATCAATATTATGTTTGCAAAACTCTAGTGAACAAAGTTTAATTGTCCAAAACCAGCAAGGTTACAAAACTCCAAGCTTCCCATGTTTTAGTTTTCAACAAGATGTGTTGCCTCTACAAGTATTTTGAGGGGATCCTTCTTGGACAATTCCCTATGCATTCTTTTACCCTCTTTTTGAACTATTTGAGATTTTCTTTCAAATTGTACTAGAATCCCATGCTCAACTCTAGAATACCCTTCTTCTTACTCATAAATAATTAAAATTGGTTCCTTTAGCTTGGGATTTAGTTAAGCTTTCAACCTCGGTCTCGGTTTGTTTGTAGGCCTTGTTCGTGGCCTCCTAGACTATTCTATTGTATGGTGAAATTCTCCAAGGTCTTGACTCGTATTTCTAGATTCTCCAATTGTTTCATCTTTGTTGTTGTGTTTTACTTCAATCTGTTGTCATCTACTCCTCTTGGTATTTAGCCTAGGGCTTTTCCTCTTATCAGGCTTTTCTATGGCTTTTGCAGCAACTTGGTGACTTCTTTCAGCCTTTGTAGCTAGAGCCTTTTCATTCTTATGTTTCCTAGGAAGTGGTTGTATCATTACCCTCTTCCTTGACTGAAGTGTTTTCTTCTTTAATGCATGCAGGTACAAAATATGGATGAGTTCATGGTGGTAGATATCATAGGGATATAAAACCTTCCTTTTTCTTGCACATGCCACCATTTTAATTAAGCTTCGATGCAGGAAATACAGGAGATTCATTGCATTGAACCTAGCCGTATGTACCGGAAATATCATGTGGTACAAAAGGACCTTAGAGGATCGGCCATCATATGTGAGATAAATTTGAATTTGTCACATTATTTTATCCCACTCTGGTTTTAAAATGCCATGATGGACCCCCACACTGCAGCAAGGGCCATGAAAATTGTATTTTAGGAAAAAATTCAGGTTTAGCCCCTAAATTGGCTTCCTTTTGAACCACCTCTCTCCCTCATTTGGTATGTTCGTTTCTTTTGAAGTTCTTTCCTCAACTATAGGATACACTAGCCTCTCAACCTTAGCACTCGTACCATCAAAAGTATCACCAAAATGATAAAAGAGCTTCATTTTATGCTTGGTGAACAACTTAATGATGGGAAACTAGCCCGCTTCGTTGAAAAATTGGAATTCCTTAGCACCATAAACCTCGAATGCATATGCTTCTAGATCATAAATTTTTAGGTGCCTACTCTTTCCCATATGTCACAAAATCATATAGGCATACAATATAGTCAATTTCAGTCATAAAACATAGGAATACACATTACACAGTCATAAAAACACACTCTTCAAATGCTTATGAAAAATAGCTTTTGCAGAAATGACAGACATGGAGGTTGATATGAAGGTGGTCTTTCAAAAAAATCAATCCTATGAATTTGAAGGTAAAATAGAGCCAAAAAATAAATAATTTGGTAGTAAATGTTATTACAAAATTTTTTCCTATCATTAACTGATATAAAACATACTCCAATGATACAAAACCCACTCTACGAGGTTGATTCATTTAACATTATTAAACAAAATCTCATGGACTTGGAAAGACTTTAGTGCTAGAATATGGAAGAAAAACTTTAGTGATATAATCTATAATTTTGGGTTCTCTAGGGAAATGAATAGAGAACAGACTTTGTTGCCTCTTAGACATTTCAGAATAAAAAAAAAAATCAGAAAACCAAATTGAGTTCTTAAGGATTCAATCCATTTAGCGACTTATATATTATATGTCAAACAACTATCTACTATATCTACTAAAAACTTATGAATATTTTGAGGGGCTTGAAAAAGGATTCAAAACAACAAATGCCATTTCTAAAGTTTACGATATGTATCCAACGGTTCACAAGTCAGTCTTCACTAGTGAAAAAGACACAACATTGACATCATTCTAGAAACTTAGTCACCATAAATGGAAATTCTACTAAACTTTGATGTGCATATAGCATTACTCCTCTACTTAATCAAAATATATCTTAAAAATTCAATTGGACATGAATGCTCTTTGATCTATGCATAGGTACAGTAATCCTAAGGCATATTAAGGTCTATGCATGATTTGTATCCATGCAAGGTACTCTTCAAATGAATTTTCCATATTACAGGAGTAAGAAAAGGAATTCAGCCTATTCCATAAGGCTCTAAATTGAGTTGAAGAAGAGATGTGGAGACTAAAAGCTAGAAGCTTGTGGCTTAAAATTTAGTGAAAGAATTAACAATTTGTGCCACAATCAAAGCTATGCTGAGATTATGGGAAAATAATGTGAAATCCATTATGTTCAATTAGGAGATTGTTAGCCCATATCCCAAAATTAAAGAAGTATCCTTTAATTATTTTAGTGACATGTATTTAAAACAAGGAAGAATACAACTTGAATTGGTAAATGCAATGCTAAAAAATATCATGTGGGTAGTTTTGATGAAAGGTAAGGCTCCCAAGTGAGATGAATTTTCAGGCCACTTCCATTCGAAGTGTTGACACATAAAAAATTTACGCAATAAAGGGCACCAAGAGAAATCATCACAAGGCACCAAGGTGAGATTGGAGGGAAAAATATGGTGTGAAATCCTAAAGGAGGACAAGGGACCAAGAAAAAAATAGTACAACTACACTAGCAAACCCATTTTCCACTAACAAGAGCACTAGAGCACCTTCAACTATCAAATGCATTTGGTCTCGAGAAGGAATTGAAAATAGGACTCCATATCCATTGCAATAAATAAATCCTCCTAATGCCATTGACATTGTAATTAGCCCGAAATTTGTCTATAAGGACTTGTCCTATGTAATATCCACCACCTCCAGTCCCATAAAGACCTTTACAGGGATTTGTAATCTCAGTAGGAGAAGCAGGTGCCTTAAATTCCTTCATTCAAATCATGAAACTTGGAACTGCAAAAGGATAAGCACAAAATTCTGGGAACTGTTTTCCAGAATTCCCAACCAATGCATAATGAAATGTGTATCCTACAATGGATGGGAATGTAAAATAATGAAATCCACAGATTTCTCTGCAGAAGTCCTGGACAACAACATCACTCGAAGTGAGGAGGAGGTAAATACCATTATTAGGATCAATAGAAAGAAGACTACTCTTGGCGGTTATGGTATTATTTATCACTTCTTGAACAATAATCCTAATTAGTATATTATCATGGGAGTAGTAGTCATCTTGTTTTTGCTAATATTGGCACCAATCTGATCAGTATATAGTTTCACTTTTTTCCAACACTGGCCATAGAATGGATTTTTTTATTATTAGAGATTGATAGAAGAAACTCATTGATAACCCTCTTCTCCTTCTTACTCCACCTACCATACCAGATTGTATGGACATTGATATCAAATGACCTAGATGATATCATAGGGTATGACCATGTAATTACCTATAAGAAAGGTAAATAAATTGTGATAGATGATACCTTGTCCCAACAACTTGAGGAGGATGCATTTTTTTTCTTATCTCTACTAGCTCTAGGTTGGTTCAAGGAATCTTTCTAAGAATGGTTATAAAATGAAACTAAATTCAACTGAGCCCATAAGCTTTAGGAATTTCCCAAACCTCCTAAGGGATATACATTGTAGCTAGATACATTGTGATACAAATAATGCATTATTATAGTAACTAATTCTTACTTAAAACAAAGGACCTTAAAGAAATTCCATTCCTATATTATAGTCTAAAGTGCTTTCTTGAACAAAGGTTATCCTCACCAATGCAACGTAGGTGGGTCATTGAGCTACTGGGGTGTGACTATGTAATTACCTATAATAAAGGTAAATAAATTGTGGTATATGATTATTTGGGGCTGATTTTTGTTGAAGGGTGAAAATAGAAGTTACAATTAATCTCTACTTGCTCTCGAGAGGATAAGAAGACTAAAATTTCCACTTGATATTCTCTGAAGTTAAATCAAAACTCCTAAGGCACTATATGCAAAGTCTCCTAGGCAATATGAACTGTACTGTATCATATTCCCTTTAAAGAATAACTACAATTCAAAGTATGTATAAATTATAATAATATCAAGCAGTATGACATTTAAATTTAAGGAAAAAGGATATAGTCCGAGCATGGAAGGTGAAAAGTTTGGATATCTCTTTGACAAATAAAAATCGACAACACTAATCGAAAGTGAATATCTAAAGCCTATTTTTGAGACCAAGACTCTGTGACAAAATAACCATTTACTAAGGTCTATGTGATATTTCTCTGTGAAGCAAAATAGTTGGACTATGTTATACCCCATTGTGAAAAGAACTGTGATTTTGGATGAAAGATATGTGATGTATTTAGAGATATAAGTTTTATCTTGATTATTTTTTTGGCAGCCTATAAATTAATTATGCGAATTATATGACAATGCCTTGGTCTATAACATTACTCCTTGACACGTGCAAAGTACTGAAGTTTGAAGACCTAAGAATACATGGTGACTTCATTACAGTGATCTCCTAAGTTGATCTATTACAAATAGAAGATAGATCTGTGAGATTTTTTTTGGCTCTTTGGAAAATCATCTTGTTGAACCTTAAGTCTATGGTATAGTGGAAGGGATCAAGACTACCTCGTCATATTTGTAATTTTGTGAAAGAGTTGTGATTAAAAGGGTATATGAAGCTCTTCCATGTGGCAAAAATATGAGAAGAAACTATGCCACCGTTATTTATACTTAAAATAAGGACACATCACATCATAAAAGTCGACTAGTCTAATGCAATATCAAACTATGAATTTCTTTCATATTCAACATTTTTTTTTAATTTATGTCATAATCAGCGTTAATTTAAAATATATATATATATATATATATATATATATATATAAACATCTCCAACATGAATAATACTTGAACTCAGTCAGTTAGAATAGTTTATATTGCACCATACACAAGGGAAAAAAGAAACAAGGAAACTCACCACGTATTTTGATGGTCAGTTCAAGCTGTAACTACATGCAACCCTGACCTAAATGCCTAATTTATGCCTCTTGTGTTGAAAATATCAAACTAAATTATGGCTTTTGCGAGATGTATTTTATGTTTAAGGAGGACTAAAAGTATGAATACCACTCCCTTTGTTATGTTATTACCGACTTAAAAGGCTGATTATACCTTGTTTGTACTACCGTAACTTTTACCTTTTGAGCTTTTACCTTTTTACTCATTCCATTAACTTTTACCAAAACTTTTAATTAAGCACAATTATTATATTCATTCATACATATCCAAAATTTTAATGTTTTATTAGACAAATTTTGACCAATTTTGACTCAAATTACTATATGTGCTAGAAAATGATTTCCAGTGCTCATGTAGGTGCTAGAAAAATCATTTTCTAGCACCTATGCCAGCACTGGAGATCATTTTCCAGTACATATACCTAACACTCTTATATGATCACACTCTTAAGCATGATATATACTATTCCAAATGAGATGATAGCAAGCCAATAGTTGGAAGGATTGGGAGGTATCACTCTCCCCATTTGGCTTCAAATTCTAGATAAGACATCTGTTCCATTGTGATAAGGCTAGAGGAGTAGACACCTCACTCACGGGTTTGTATCCAGACATCTAAACCCTTCCTAAATCATAAAATATTGAAAAATATAACCTCTTGAATATACTCTTATATTATAGTAGAAATGAGTTGGTTTGATCCTAAGTGAAGTTCAAATCACTTTAATGGGTTACAAATTTCCCATGGTTGAAAAAATAGCCCAAAAATTTGATCATTTTAAGTTAGGAGTTATTGTAATCATTCAACATAAGTTCATATTAGACATGTTGAGTGGATGAAATTTAGTGCTAATTATATTATGTATAGATTTAGAAATACTAAAAACCCAAGGATCCTTGGATTATACAATGCCATCAAATAACTCTCTTCTATCCATATAGTCTTATTTAATTTAAATCATGCATCTAGTGTGTTGAGTAGAGAATGGAATTGCTATGTCGTTGACTTGAAAGTGATTCGCTTCAGATTACCTTTGAATGCTCTACCCTGGAATTACAAGATTCAATAATGTCAAGATGTATTCTGCAAAACTAGTTTTCCTTCATTTCCCTTGTATTTGTTCACACTATCCCTACTAGGCATCAAAATTTTGTGGCCATAAACATTGCTTCAAAATACTCCTTCTATAACAACCCTTTAAACTGTAATGGTTAAATAAATTGATCATGAAGCTCAGCCAAATTTCAAGTCGTCTTTTCTCTGTTAAATTTTAAGATGATGTGATTTTGGCTATCTAGTTTGAGTTTTGCAGATTAATAAACTCCTAAATTATGAACTATGGAAATTTATAAATCTATGAAGACTGGAATATGATATTTTTATGAAATAATGAGTTTCAAACGAAGGTCATTAAAGGATTTCCAAAATGTGTTTAGGTTTCCCATTTTGTAATTAGAATTTTTTGATGTTTTTTATTGTTTAAGTAAAGACGATTGGGTGCCAATTTCTAGAAATTAGGTAGTTGTTCTTCAAGTTCATCTAATTATACAGGAAATAAAACTGCTTTTGGATAGCATTAGGAGAAAATGTTTTTTGAAGTTTTTTTAATAGGGATTTAAGTACTTTTTTTTGTTTCTTTGTTAAAATTTTATCCAGGAGTATGTAATGCATCAAAGTCGTGCCAGAATTGGTATCCAGTTTTTTTGTTTACTTTTGAAATATTAATTTAAGAGTATTTAAGTAATAAAAATCATCTAATAATTTTTCCAAGTGGGCCCCTATATACTCCATTCATTGGTCCATGCATGTAGTGGCAGAATCTACCTCTAATATGTCCCACATCAGTCCTTTCTTGTCACCAAACCATTCCTTGGAGAATTAATTAGAGAAGACCTAAGTGACACCTATCTTTATTAGGGAAACATAGACACATTGGTTATGATTAGAGTTATACCTTACCTTGCTTGTTTTATCATTAGGTAAAGGTGATTCGAATTTGTTACATAGAGATATACCCGATATTTAATGAATGATTAATTGTAGCTGAAAGTGTCATCATTTATAGCTTCCTAATATGTTTCCACATTTTTTGCAGTCATTGAGACAACATGGAAAATAAATGGAACTCAATCATTGCTCTTGAGGGGAAATACCCTAAAGAAACTCATTTTTTCTTGTAAAGATTTAGTTTGGTCTGAAGTCTACAAAAAACACATGAATATTGACCGTGTTGCCAATATTCCAAAAGGAAGAATTGATTATTTTATAAATGTAGAGGAATCGAATCCAGATGCTCCATGTTCCTTCGTGCATCGATAAACCAAACCCCCCAGCACAAGGGATAGTGTCTCCTTAATATATGAACATTAAATATTTTAGTACAACATTGTTTAGATGTTGATATTAATAGTGCTTTATAATTTATGAGACGTAGTGGAATTTTGTAGTTTATTTTATAGCTAACATTGCTCATATGGTGCATTTGACAAGAGATAAGAATGGAAAACCAAACCAAGGCATTCAATTTCCAAAAAGAGGGGATGTCAATGCCATTTTATTATAAATGTTATGGTTCAGGATCCTAACATAGCAATAATAACATACAACATCTATGATAATGAATATGGGCAAGGGTGGAATTGCCATGGAAAACACAACATTTTAAGTGATGATGTTCCTCAGATGAAGCCAAGACTTTCGAAGGACATGATTTCCTATTTAGAAATCTTGCTTTTCTTCAACCACCAATTGGATTTGTTTGTAAAATGCATATTAAGAAATATCTTGACATAGATTCTACAGCTCGAGATAGGGATTTTTTCTTACGCATAAAATACGTTTTAAAATTCTATAGTCCTCTAAAGAAAGAAAGCTATCAACTGCATAGAAAACATGAAATAAGTGTGAATCTATGGTATAAAAAAAACTAAAATGATTTCTTCTTCTACGAGAAGCCCAATGGTGGAGAGATCCCTTTTATAGCTTTAAAAAAAATAATGGATATTGGAAACAATCATCAAGTTATCCCACAATAGATTGATAGGCATGGACTCAACATTCAGTACAAATAAATATGGGGTGAGTTTTTTTTCCAATGATTTCTTTAATAAAATCATTTTGGTTATAATTATTCAATGATTTTTGACTTAAAATTAACTTCATTTTATTTAATATGACAATATCAGTTCTACATGCTTGCGGTGTTTAATGAGAAATAAAGTGGGGTGCCAGTTGCATGGGTGGTTACTGCACATAATACATCACAAGATATAGCAGTATGGCTGGAGAGCCTCATGCATAGGTGTTTTAAGCTTCGTCCTGATTAGAAGGTCAATGAATTCATGGTTGATGATTCTATGGTTGAAATCATTTCTTTGAGGTAACATCAATATTCTTATTTGATATTTCGAGTTTCATTTGTTCTAAAAATTTCTCACTTAAAATGAGTTAAATGTGGCAGGAGAATCACGAAATATGAAGTGATCTTGTGTATTCAGAATGTAAGGAGGGCATGGCTAAATATTGTTAATCAGTTAGTTAGTAGATTAGAAAAAGAAAAATAGACATTCAATGAACTTGGACATATCATGAAACATTGTTCTAGTCATGAAGTGGATGATGCAATCAATGCATTTTCCACCAAATATGAAACTGTGGATATTTTTTTGGACTATTTAAACAAGACTTGGGTTGTTGGTGACAAGATTCATAAGTTGGAATAATATTCCTTTTATTTTGTATGTTTATGTTTCATAAGGAAAACATATATTTATTAATTGATTCTTTCCATGTAGGGATGTGGGTTAAATGTTGCAGAGATTTTCCTCACGCAAACCAAGAGACAAATAATGTTGTGGAATAATACCATGGTTATCTCAAGATGACCTTTCTATGTGATAGATGAAGTAAATTTTCTCATAGAATGGATTGACTATTCTATACTCTCCTAAAAAATTTTGAGCCATGTTATCGATTCAAGGAAATTTGAAAAAAGAAGGATATTTGAACAACCACAAGAAAGAAATGCAACTTAGGTCATCAATGGAAAAGGCTAGAAGAATTCCAGAAATTGATTGTAGGCCTCATGAGAGCATATCTCATGCTTATTGGGTGAGGATTGAAAGTAAACACAATAATGAATATCTTAAAATCTGTCATCGCACAATTTTTATCACTTGCGATTTCCCATGGTCTATTTGGGGAAACATTTGCAAGCATGCCATAAAGATAGATTAGTTGCATTCCTCCCTAATGGATTAATATCCTTTATTGGATCTTCATACCATGCCCAATACTTTGAATTCCCATTTTGAGATAAGTACAGAGGCACCAAACCTTCATGCATATACTATAACAACCAATATGGAAGATGACAATTTTGAAGAACTTAATTTCTTGAGAGATGAGTTGTCTGGCTATCTAGAATTGTTTCAAAATAGTCCTCCTTCTACTATGAGCAATATAAAAATTTTGATTGATTTGGATAAAAAAATTGTGGATAATGTTTATGATCTTCATATTATGGTTTATGAATTCACCATTGGGTTGGGTGCTTATGAGTCATCTTTGAAGAGGAAGAAGAGTTTCCTTAGTCCTAAAAAAAATAAAAGAAGCAAAAGTAATGTCAACTTGGATATTTATTTGAATGTCCCTGCATTGGAAGATGAACCATTTCAGTCTCAACACCTCAAAAAACATGGTTGTCCTCACTCCAACAATGCATCCTCTATTATTCGAAGTAAGTTCTATAAGGAGAAGATATCAATATATTTAAATCAAATTGGTGATTTTCCATATTTGTTGTTATGTCTTTGCTCTTAATTTTGTGCACTAGTTTTTGTTGATGTTATTAATGTAGTGTGTGAATGTTTGCAGAGCTGCAACTTCCCATTAATGTGATTTCAGATGAAGAATGTAGACAGACCCACCGTCAATATTTTTATTAGATAAGTCAAGGTGCATTTGGCAAGACTCCCAATTGATCTAATATGTATTCCGATGCATGTATTACTTAACATGTTATTATTTTATCTGATGGAAATTGTGTTGTTATCCCACAGACACATCAGGGTCTTCAATGGATCCCCCTCGATCAAAACATGATTCAGTCACTAACATCAAAGAAATTGGTGAATTTCTAGGTTTTTTTCTTTGTTTGTGCTCTTAGATTTGTACAATGGTTGTTGTTGATGTTGTTAATGTAGTGTGTGAATGTTTGCAGGGCTACAACATCTCATTAATGTGATTTTAGGTGAATAATGTAGACAGACCCACCATTAATTTTTTATTAGATAAGTCAAGGAGCATTTGACGAGACCCCTAATTGATCTATTATTTATTCTGATGCATGAAATACTTGACAATTATGATTATTTTCTCTGATGGAATTTGTGTTGCTATCTTACAGACATAACAAGTTCTTCAATGGGCCCCCCTTGATCAAAACATGATTGGGTCACTTACAACACACAAATTGGTGAATTCCTAGTTTTTTCTTTATCTTTGCTCTTATCTTTGTGCATTGGTTGTTGATGCTATTAATATAGTGTGTGAATGTTTTCAGGGATGCAATATTGTAATAATGTGATTTCAAGTGAAGAACGTAGACATACCTAACATCAATATTTTTATTAGATGAGTCAAGGTGCATTTGAAGAGACTCCTAAGTGATCTACTTTGTATTAGGATGCATGTATTACTTCACATGTTATTATTTTCTCTGATGGAAATTGCATTATTATCTTACAGACAAAGTGGGTTCTCCAATGGGTCCCCCCAAATTAGAACATGTTTGGGTCATTGAAATCATGGAAATTGGTGAATTTCTTGGTTTGTTGCTTTGTCTTTTCTCTCAAATTTGTGCACTGGTTGTTGTTGATGTTGTTAATGTAGTGTGTGAATGTTTGCAGGGATGCGATATCGCAATAATTTGATTTCAGGTGAAGAACATAGATAGACCCACCATAACTCTTTTTATTAGATAAGTCAAGGTTCTTATGACAAGACTCCTAATTGATCTACTCTATATTTTGATGCATGTATTACTTCACATGTTATTATTTTCTTTGATGAAAATTGCATTGTCATGTTACAAACACAACAACTTCTTTAATGGGCCCCCCTCGATACTAAGATGATTAGGTCACTGACATCACACAACTTGGAGACAACATGCAAATAGGCTTCTCAATTTTTTTTTGACAGAAACTGCAGCTTCTTCTTTAATGTCTGACGTACCAACATTCATGTGATGAATTTCATTCCAGTTGTGATGCTAGGTTGTTGAGGATTCCTGGTGGAGTGACCAGCTTTGGTTATGTGTGATTCCTAGCAAGGAGGCGTTTGTTGTTATGGTTTCCTTGGTTCCCTGGTTAGGGTTAGGAGAGCTTAAAATTGTTCTAGCTTCTGATAAGCTAAAATTACGTACGTGTAATTCATGTTTTATATATAGATGAATTGTTTCAAATTCCAATAATTGAGTACTTGAGTAATGAGATTTCCAGCATTCGCTTATAATGCCAATTTGACAGAATAGAAGGTTGAAATTATCAGTGATTTACACCATATATGAGCCCAAAAAATGCACCTACTTTCTTTTTTCTAAATATTTAATTCCAAAACCTAAATTATTCATGGACATGATAACTGAACTAATCGATTTTTGCTGGTAGTTATCAATAAGTTCAAGCTGATTAAACTCCTACAAAAATGTACATAATCTTTGAGATTGATGGTTCCTCCATGCTAAAATTGATCTAGCCAAATTCCAAATAAATTTTAATCCATAATAAAAAAAATTGTAAGCAGACTTGTGCTTTTGTATGTTTTCGATGAATCGTGAGAGGCCCTGTGAGGATTAAGCCACAACAAATTTTATTGGTTGGAAAATTTATAAAACTAAATGATTACTTTGAATGAAATTGTTGAATAAATTTGATAGTTAATGTAAATAACTGATAGGGTTTCCATCATGATATTTTGTATCTCTCAAGAAATGAAAACATGCATAAGCAATCCATTCCACCAATAGCAACATGCAATGAGGCAACACATTTCCTTCCATTGCTTGGTTCCTCGGCGATTAAATTCGGTAAAAATCAACCTTCCTAGTTGGATTATTTCCAATTTCAGGTTGCTACTCCATCCTCAACTCAATGGCTCTGTGGTGAAACTAATAACTTCCATTTGCTGAGTTGTTTTCATTCCTTTTCAAATTCCTTTTGCAGGCTATAGAGAATTCTATTTTTTCTTGTGCTTAACCCTCTTCATCTCCATACTCCCTATCTATGCCCTTCACATCAGAAGCTAGGTATATCCATACCAGTCTTCTCTTGGTGGCTTGTCCTCCTTTTGGATTTCACACCATCTTCTACCCTCCAATATCACCTTGGCGCCCTTTGAATTCCCTCTCAGTTATCCTCTACTCGATTTTTTGTTTCACTTGTTTTGTGTCCTTGGAACCCTGGCTACAAGTTTTCTCTTTGGGTATGTTTCCTTTTAATTTTATTTTTCCTCTTTTATAATCCTCCTCTCCCTTTTGGTGGTCACGGTTGGTAGTATCCTTTTCCTATAACTATTTTAATGCTGACATTATCCTCGATGTTGCTACAATGTGGAACTCTCCTTGTACTTTAGTTGCTCCTTCCTTCCCCCATTACTGCTTGTATTTCTTACTATCTCTAATCCCTCCCCTGTGCCTCTATAATATTCCTAATTAGCTTCCAGTTAGTTGGAAAATCAATTTTTTATTTTGCTAATAAGATAGATGAATAAGTGGGTAGAGAGACCCATAAATCTCTTTAGTAGGAATAAAACCACTTCTAATGTGAATGTGGGTCATTGTATCAAATGAATAAAGCACTTTTGGGTGTGAATCGGGGCTAAAGCATGTGGACAGGGTCAAGGTTGAACAAATCAATAGTGCTGTCATGGAGGTAGTGGAGAGTTAATGGAGGAAAACGCAATTATGATGGATGAGTCTATGCATGAGAGTAGAATTTTTAATGAGTGGGACCTATGGTGAGGAATATCACCAAGCATATAAGGAAGAACATGGAAGCCATAGAGGGAATTCTGATTATTGTTTATGTCTTGGTCTTTTATGAATTTTTGCATGCTTTAGTTGTTTAGCGGAGTCTGTTGTGATTTTTAGCAAAAGGGTGTTTCCGAGCATAAATCCCACCCTCATCCTCGGGGTACCTCGAGTGCCTACTCAGGACAGGTTCATTGAGCTTCATTTCCACTATCTGGCATTGGTCCAAGCTTCATCCATCATCCATAGCACAATCTCCTTTAGGATTGTATTATTTTGAAGGGAAATAACAGTGGAGGGTTGATAGACCCAGTTTCTAAGCTTGTTTTCCAGTGAGGGGAGCAACACTTCATCTGGGAGGCTAGCAAGGAGATTCCTTGAGAATTATCCACCATCCAGCATCAGGCCAAGATTATACCATCATCTACAGTGTAGTCTCCTTCAAAAACTATGTTATTTTGTAGGGAAGTGTAGTGGAGGGCTTAGTGCCCAAGTTTGTGAGCTAGTTTTCTAGTGACAGGAGAAACCCTTCATCTAGAAAGCTATGAGGGAGAATTTGCAGCCATATCCTTATCATATCAACCATCTCCCAGCATTAATTTAGTGGTAGATCATTATTCAGCCCTAGGGATGCATTTTTCATATGATGTATTTCCGGAAACCCCTTCTGGGTTGTCTTGGAATTGTGCTTGGGGGCTTAGATCTATAACCCCGACACTTTTTTAGCATTGTATCAGTAGATATTTGTATTTATATTTTCCAGCAACCATGACACTCACTGGGAATGTGATGTCATGGTCCTCTGGCATTTTGAGTTGCAACAACATTTCATGTTTGTGTGTGTTTGATCATTGGAGGCTTGTTTTGCCTAACTCGAGTGACCTTTTCCTCAAGATATTGTACTCATTTGCTGCTGTTATATGTAATGAAATAGATCTATAATTTTCTCATGTTTTGATGTATTGGTATTCACTGTATTTTCTAGTTTATGTTATATATTCCTGTCTTTTCCATTTTGGAATATTACAGTGGTATCATAGCATAATCTTGGCTCAACCTGTGGGGCACTACATCTATAAATTGGGATCAATGGGTGAAAGAGAGTTTCCAAAACTTCTTTTCCAAACTATGTAGGATATTTCATAAGACATCAAGGAGATGAGGAGGCAAAGACATAAAGATACACCAAGAAGCTCTCAACATGGAGAGAGTTCTGACGTCTCACATTATTTATGTGAGAAATCAACATTACAACCAGTTGCACAATGCTCCACCATGCCTTCATTCCTAGCAATAGGAAACGAGGTAGGAGAAACACAAGAGGAGGAGACTCCGATCCGGATTTATGCTGGAACACAACAGAATACACATATAACCATAAATATAAAGATGCAGTGGAAATAACACTTCATTTCATTAATATCAAAGAACTGAATTTTGCTTATAGATAAATTGGAAATAAACTAGTTAGGGCATTGGTAGCTTATCTCTATGAACAAATGTGGCAGCTACATGCCTCTCAACTGTGTTACAATGAGGATCGAGGACCTATTTATTATTTAAAAACAATGGAAAACCCTAAACATCCAAACCTTAACCCTAGGAGATGAAGCGCCAAAACTATGGGCCCCGTTTGGGTAAATTGGTGTTTCAACTTCCCGGGGTTGTAACATTGGCATACGATCTTTATTTGATGCACACCATACCTCGTTAGAAAGATCTATCCAAGGAATACAATTTTTGATGTGAAAAAAAAAATTCTATAGATCCATGTTGTTCCCAAGTTTCCCAAAAAACGTTGTTTAGGGCCTCAAAACGGCTCCTGAAGTTCAGGACCCGAAACTGCAAAAAATAGTAAGTTGTGCCAAAACTGAAAAATTGAAAGAGACAATTGTGGGGCCCCAAGTGGAATAGGCAGGTGGACACCAATATATACCTCGATAATTCCTCCACCCTTAGGAAGCAATGGTCCCCATTGCACCGAGTTCATCCATGAGATGACGAAACTTCTGTTGAACTTGGTCCCTAGTGAACCACTTATCTTGGTGTAGGAGTTGGATATTCTATTGGCAAGTGTTATTGATTTGCATGTCCATGATACAATCTGTGGAGGTATGTTCCATACCTTCTAGGGTTAACTATGGTGGTGTGAGTTGTTCTGCAATGTTAGAGGTGTCTAGTAGAGGTGGGAAGTAGGGACGAAGGTGGTCCACATTGAATACTGGGTGCAGACCAAGGAATGGTGGAACACTAAGCTCAAAGAAAATGTTCCCTACATCCTTGGTGATGGTGTACGACCCATACTTGAGTGGGTGAAGCTTGTGGTGGGGTCAAGTGAGGCGTTCCTTCTACAAATGTAGCCACATTTTGTCACCCACTTGGAAGTTGTGTGGAACCCAATGTTGATCATGTCGTTTCTTGTACTAAGCAGTAGCTCTGTCCAATATGTCATGAACATGTTGGAAAATGTGTTGAATGTGCTCGATGAAGCTATTCACTTTGTCAGCTTCAGACTGGACATGAGCCGAATCAGCCTGAGTAGTCACAAATGGCATGGCTACGTCAATGGGACATAGTGGCTGGAATCCCAAGCCCACCTGAAAGGGTTTATGGCCAGTTGAGCTATGGAGAGCCCAGTTATAACTGTATTGTACATAGGCGAGGCTCTCATCCCATGTGTGTGGATGCTTTGAATTGTAAATGCGCAAAATGTGTATAATCATCCTCTTGACAACCTCTGTTTTGCCATCAGTTTGGGGATGGAAAGTTGTGGACTTGGTGAGTTTGGTGTCCAGCATTGACTAGAGGCGAGACCAAAATGTGTTGAGGAACCTGCTGTCGCGATTTGAGATGATAGACTGTGGGATTCCAAAGTTCACCCACACTCATTTAAAAAAGAGTTTAGTAGTGGCTTCTATTGTGATATTCTTCTTGCGGGCCGCCATAATGGCCATGCTTGAGAATTTGTCGATGACCATGAAAACACAGTCATTTCCATGCTTAGTAGAAGGAAGGCCCGATATGTAATCCATGGAGATGGATTTCCAAGGTCGACTAGGGGTAGGTAGCAGAGTATAGAGGCCTTTCTTCTTCATGGTTAGTTTGGAAATGGCACAAGAAGTGCAGGATCTGATGTACTTCCCGACATCTTGTCGAAGGTTCGACCAATAGAAATACTTCTACAGTACTGCCACTATTTTCTTGAGCCCAAAATGCCCAACTACTCAACTGTAGTGTGCTTCCCATATCATCTTGGCACACTCACTTGAAGGAACACAAAGGTGTCTGAGGTGACATAACAGCGCATCTTGGAGGTGAAAATTTGAAACTTGCGTACCCCCGAAGAGTGCCTTGTATGTGTATCTGAATTCTCGATTGATCTTGTAGAAAAGTGGCCAATTGGAAGTCTCGTGCCAACAAGAGTTGAGAACGGTGGTTAGCGCCACAATCGGTGGTCGGCTAAGGTAGTCTGTAGCATTATTTTTACTACCCTTCTTGTACTTGATGTTCAAATGAAACTGTTGCAAATATGTGGACCACTTCTAATGACGATCATTCTGTAACTCCCCTTTTATCTATATGAACTGCAAGGGTTGGTGGTCTGTGTGGATGATTGTTTCCTTCCCAAAAATTTAATGCTTCCATTATCTAAAATCCTACACAATGGAATACATATCTTTGTCATATGTGGGATACTTTCAGACTATGTTGGATAATGTCTCACTATGATATGCCATTGGATGCCCCTGTTGAGTAAGAACTACCGCAATAGCATAGTCAGAGACATCTGTCTCGATCTCAAATGGTTGTTGCAAGTCTGGTAATGTGAGCACTGGGGCAGAACATAGGAGATGTTTCAATTCTACGAAATCCTTCTGTTGAGATTCTGACCAAAATAATTTTTCTTTCGCTCCTCCCTTGGTGACTTGACTCAAGGGCCAAGTGATATGAAAGAATCCCAACATGAACTTGTGGTAGAAATTAGCAAGACCCAGAAATACACGAAGCTCTATTAGAGTGGTTGGGGCTCGCCAATCCTGAATGACTTGGATCTTGGTTGCATCCACATGCACACCCCCTTTCATTAATAATTTATCCCAGATATTGAACCTGGGTCATGCCAAAAGTGCACTTCTCCAAATCGGCACACAACTTTTGTTGTTGCCATGTTTGGAGGACTTGGTGGATGTGGTGGACGTGCTCCTCCCAAGTCTGGCTGAAGATCAAAATTTCATCCAAGTAAACCACTTCGGTTGCAAGATGTCATGCATCAACCTCATGAAGGTTGTGGGAGCATTCGTCAACCCGAAAGGCATGACCAACCATTCGAAAAGGTCCTCCTTAGCTTTGAATGTAGTCTTCCACACATCAGAGGGTTCGATTGGTACCTGGTGATACCCAGACTTCAATTCAATCTTGCTAAAATATTTCACCCCTTTGAGTTGGTCCAAAAGGTCATCAATCAGTGGGATCGGGTACCTATTCCAGACACTGATCTTGTTCAATGCCTGATAGTCAATACAAAGTCTCCAAGTCCCATCCTTCTTTTGTATCAACACAATTTGGCTCCCATAGGGTGATGAACTCAGCTGGATGTGACCTTTCTGTAGAAACTCCTAAATCTGCCTCTTGATTTCATCGTTATCCATAACAAATCACCGATAGATCGGTCCATTGGGTGGCGGCGCACTTGGAGTCAGATCAATGGTGTGCTTGACCTGACAATGCAGAGGCACCCCTATAGGTGAGGTGAAGATATCCTCGTACTCCACCACAACCTTGTCCATTTGTTTTTATCATGTAGAGGAGCCATGTTTGGAGGTCGTGGCCACAATATTCTTCTTTCCCTAGGGGTGGATCATCAGGAAAACAAATTTCCTAGTTTTTGAAATGAACTTACTGCATTGTTTTGCAGTAACCAAAGAGATAGCAGTAGATGGTGGTACCTTTGGTATCCTGTATAGCTTATTTCCCAAAGTGAAAATAACAGCATGAGGCTGGGACTCATACACAACATGTTGCTTCCACAAGTATGGCTGGCCTAATAATACATCACAAACATAAACAAGAGCAATTTCACATAATACCTCATTCGCGAAGGGCTTGATGATGTAGGGAAGGTGACACTGTTCGATGACGCAGACATCTCGTCCTTGCTGAAGCCACCTAATGGTGCATGGATGTGGGTGTGCTTTGGTCGAAAATCCCAACCACTTCATGGTGTTTACTGAAATGAGGTTCTTTTGGCTCCCATTGTCAACAATGAACTATAGCGAGGAACCCTTTACCCACATCTTGGAGCGGAAGAGACACTTCTCCTCCTCTGGATCTTCTGGTTCCTCCTTTTGGATCTTGAAAGTAGTAACAGTGGCATTGGGCTTTGCATCAATAATCTGTTTCCCTTTTTCATTCCCCTTCTCAGGTTCTGATTCAGAGTCAGAGCATGCATCTAATTCAGAAGCCCTCATCTCAGATACTAGCGACTTCTTGGCCCGACACTCACTTGTGTTATGAGTGGAACTCTTATGGAACTCACACCACTCTCCCATGTCCTTCTTTAGCTTCACGGTGTTATTCTTTGCTTGCGGATTTGGCAGGTTGTCTTGGGCCACCATGCCTTGGCTTTGTCCTTTGTTCTGTGGTTTGGGCGCACCTTTCCCTTGCTTTTGATTCGCAGCTCCAAAGTATCGCTTCTTTTGTTTGAATTTTTGCTCAATATTGGCAGCATATTGTTATACCGTACCAAGTGAAGAGATGTCAAGAAACTCCATTTCCTCCTAAATGTATATGTGAAAAAAACTGCGATACTTTAGCACCCAATGTTTCTCCAAATCTTTGATACCCAACTTTGTGTACAGGGTATGGAACAGATTCATCAGCTCATGCACATCTTAATCCCTTTGTTGTTGTAGCATGGTCCATTGTATGTACTTGTCCTCATACCTCCCCACGGGATAGTATTGTTCCTTGATGGCATCTCGGAAAGAATTCCAAGTGGGTACGACTGAGAATAGAGAGGGTTTTGTCTCTTCCTTTTTCTCACAGTAGGTTTCCCACTAGTCCTTGACATGGGGGCGGGGTAGCTTTAAGGAGTGCCAAAATAATATTCTCTCGGTCGGAAAAGTCATGAACTGAGAAATGTCCTTCTAATAGATTCAACCATCTATCTATGACATATGCATCTATTTGATAGTCATATGTGGGAATTTCAAATTTTACTTGAACCTTAAAGGGATTCATGCCTCTAGAGTGGCTGCTGGATGCATATATGTTGTCGATGGGCAATTGTTGAAGGATTTAGGAAAAGTAATCGATCAACACATTCCTTTGTTTTTCGAGGGCCTCCTTGAGCAATATTTTGATAGGAGCTCCTAGTCCCTCATATTTATTTTCATCCCCCATGGGCGGTCGTCGGGTTTTGCGAGGCTAATCTTACAAAGGTTCAACCAAATCGAGGCCTAACTCCTTATACCCTGACCTCGTTGGGGACATGCAAAGAAGGATCTAGAAAAATCAGACCGATTTGATACCACTAATCCAGATTTATGCAGGAATGCAACAGAATACACATATAAATATAAATACAAATATGCAATCGAAATAACACTTCATTTCATTAATATCAAAGAACTGAAATTTTCTTACAGACATAATGGAAATAAACTAGGTAGGGCGCAAGGTAGCTTATCTCTAAGAAGAGATGTGGTTGTTACAGGCCTATGAATTTTGTTACAATGAGGCTCGAGGCCTATTTATTATTTAGAAACAATGGAAACCCTAACCCTATGAGATGAAGCACCAAAACTATGGGCCCTGTTTGGGTAAACTGGTGTTTCAACTTCCCAGGGACGTAACTTTGGCATACGATCTTCATTTGATGCGCATCATACCTCGTTAGAAAGATCTATCGGAGGAATACAAATTTTAATGTGAGAAAAAATTGGTCCATGTAGCCATGTTGCTCCTATTTTTCCAAAATAACGTCGTTTAGGGTCTCAAAATAGCTCCAGAAGTTCAAGACCCGAAAAACTACTAAAAATAGTAAGTTGTGCTGAAACTGAAAAAATGAAAGAGACAATGGTGGGGCACCAATTGGAATAGGTGGGTGGCCCCCACTATCCATCTCGATCATACTCTTGGTGATTATCTCATAGAATATGAATCTCAATCTCAGAGGTTCAAAGAGCATCTAAATTTCCAAGGGTTCTGTTAGATCAAGCATAATAGAAGACCCAGTAATCACAATATAGGTAGAGGGTACATATAGAACTATGCTCAGCAGCATACTTTGGGTAGAACCTTTCTACCTACTTTTGATGGGTCACTCAAGTGCACAGCCAAGGATTGGGTAGGGAAATTAGACATCTATTTCCAGTTGAACCAAGTTTCAGAGATGGAGGCCATTAAAATAGCAGAGCTGCACCTTGAAGGTGAAGCACATGAGTGGTGGTTTCATGGTCATTCTACATTGGGGCATGAAAAATTGATTGCATATGCATAGTTCACTAGAAAATTAGTGGAAATATTTGACTAAAGAGATCCAAAAGCTCCTTTTGTTGAGCTAGCTAAGCTTAAGTAGTGAGGAGATATGAAGACTTATATCTCTGAATTTTTGAAATTTTTATTCATGGTGACAAATCTATCCATAGCTAGAAAATCACATATGTTTATTGATGGATTAGCAGAGCCTTTTCATAATTAGGTAGAATCCACTAGGCCAACTACGCTCCAGGATGCTATTAAGAGGGCTAGAGACTTGCAAAATAATTTTCCAAGGGAAAGAGCCCCCCTTCAGCAAGAGTTCTCCTCTCAGTCAAAAGGGGAAGCTACGAATTTTCCTCCCTAAAAAGAGAACCAAGACCAGAGGTCTCTTCGTGACGATGAGGTATTGTCCAATAATGATGAGGAGGAAGAAGAAGATCTGGAAGGGGATACTAGTGTTGTAGCACCAGGAGGAGATCCACCCCCACTTGGAGGTGGAAATGAATAATTTTCTCTAACTAGAGGAGTCCTTGCATCCTTGAGGGGAGTTTCAAATAATCTAACATTGGGAGACTGAGGCACAATGCAGGAGCAACATATGCCGGTCTTGATAGACAGTGGAACTACCCACAGTTTTATTGATTCCTAACTAGTGAAGAGGGGAGAAATATCCACCAGTGACTCTGAAGGATTCTTAGTTGTGGTCCCCGTGACTAAGTAGTGGTGGAAGTGTGTTCTCATATTAACTATAACTTTGGGGACATACAAGTTGATAGATCACTTATTTATGGTCAAGACCCCTGACGCCAATGTTATATTGAGTGTGTAGTGACTGATTACACTAGGGGAGGTCACTAAAGATTGGGAGGCTTTGCAGATGGCATGGATAGATGAGAAGAGTGGTAACCATCAAAAGATCTAGGGCATTCATACCTATCCACCTCAGGAAGACTCCACACATAAGATGGAGAATTATTTGTGCAGAGGAAGCCAGGACAACTCAGTCCACTCAAATATGTAGTTTAATCTAGACCATGATGTTTTATTATTTAGGGGCATTCCACCAAGGAGGCCCCCAGATTGGAAGTTGGTTAAATATTTCTCACAACAAGTGACACCACTCACAGATTTGGCTAAGAGGACAACCTTGTATGGGACCAGCATAGTGCAGAGGGCCTCTGATTTGCTGAAGGAGGAGAGGAATAATTGTTTGGTATCAATATTACCAAGTTTCACCAAGCCTTTTGTGATGAAAGGTGATGATTCAGGAGTGGATGATGGCACAAGTAGGGTGTAAGAGGGCTATTCCATAGCCTTTGAGAGTTAAAAGATACTTCCACATTAGAGGGAGTATTCCATATATGGTAGAGTGTTGCTAATATTCATACATGCATTGACAAAATTCAGGAGGTTTTGGAAGGGAAATAACTTGAAAGAGAAGATTGACCTCCATAAAATCCAATCTTTTCTTTGGAAAAAGCAGCTGCAAGGAAGGCAGCAAAAGTGGGATAGAAGTACTCTGACATGTGGCTTTGGCATTGAGCATGTTAAATAGGGGAGCTATGAGATGATAGGTACCTTATCACAGAAGTTAGCAACACTATCATTGAGGAATATAGATCCATATTAGGATTCCCAGCTATTGGTGGATTATTCAAAAAACCAATTCACATGTGAAGTACTTGATGGACTGATTATTTATGAGAGGTATAGAGTGGTGGATGGAGTCAATTATTACCAGGGTTGGTCTTCTTGATTAGAGATTCCAAGCTCAAGGAGAATATACTACATGCAGAACATGACTCACTCCTTTCTGTTCACCAGGATTTCATTAGCACATATCAGGCCATTTGGGAGAGGTTCTCATGGGAGGGTCTCAAGAAGGATGTGCTCCAACATATCAAGGAATGTGTAGTTTTCTTAAGAATGAGGAGGGAAATATAGTGGTTGGGGAGCTACTTGCCACATTAGTGGAAATATTTGATAAAATAGATCCATAATCTCATTTTGTTGAGCTAGCTAAGCTCAAGCAGTGAGGATATCCAAAGACTTGTATCTCTGAATTTCTGAAACTTTCAATCATGGTGATAGATCTATCCTCATCTATAAAATGACTTATGTTTATTGATGGACTAGCAGAGCCTTTTCATAAGTTGGTAGAATCCATTAGGAAAAATATGCTCAAGGATGCTATTGAGAGGGCTAGAGAGTTGAAAAATAATTTTCCAAGGGCAAGAGCCCCCCTTCAGCAAGAGTTCTCCTCTCAGTCAAAAGGGGAAGCTATGAAGGTTCCTCCCTCAAAAGAGAAGCAAGACCAAGGGTCTCTTAGTGATGATGAGGTATTCTCCAATAATGATGAGGAGGAAGAAGAATAGTTGGAAGGAGATACCAATGTTGTAGCACAAGGAGGAGATCCACCCCCACTTGGAGGTGGAAATGGAGCATTTTTTCCAACTAGATGATCCCTTCCATTCTTGAGGGGAGTTTCAAAGAATATAACATTGGGAGACCGAAGCACAGTGCAGGAGCAACATATGTTGGTATTGATATACAGTGGGACTACCCACAGTTTTATTGATGCCTAACTAGTGAAGAGGGGAGACATATCCACTAGTGATTCTGAAGGATTCTTAGTTGTGGTCCCCAGGACTAAGCAGTGGGGGATGTCTGTTCTAGTATTGAATATAAATTTTGGGACATACAACATGATAGATCACTTCCTTTTGGTCAAGACCCCTGACACCAATGTGATATTGAATGCGCAGTGGCTGATTACACTAGGGGAGGTCACTATAGATTGGGAGGCCTTGCAGATGACATGGATAGATGATAAGAGTGATAATCATCAAAATATATAAGGCATGCATACCTATCCACATCAGGAAGCCTCCACACATAATATGGATAATTATTTGCACAGAGGAAGCCAAGACATCTTATTCCACTCAAATATGCAATTTACTCTAAACAATGATGTTTTATTATTTAGAGGAATTCCACCAGGGAGGCCCCCATATTGGAAGTTGGTTAAAGAGTTCTCACAAAAAGTGACACCACTCAAAGATCTTCCTAAGAGGAGAAAAATTTATGGGACTAGCATAACACAGAGGGCCTTTGATTGGCCCAAGGAGGATATGAATAATTATTTGGTATCAGTAATACAAAGTTTCACCAAGCCTTTTGCACTGAAATGTGATGCTTTAGGAGTGGATGATGGCACAAGTAGGGTGAAAGAGGGCTATTCCATAGCCTTTGAGAGTTAGAAGATACTTCCACATTGGAAGGAGTCTTCCATATATGGTAGAGTGTTTCTAATCTTCATACATGCATTGACCAAACTCAGGAGGTTTTGGAAGGGCAAAAACTTGAAAGAGAGGATTGACCTCCATAAACTCCAATCTTTTCTTGGGAAAAATCAGCTGCAAGGAAGGCAGCAAAAGTGGGATAGAAGTACTCCAACATGTGGCTTTGGCATTAAGAATTTTAAATAGGGGATCTATGAGATGATAGGTACCTTATCACAGAATTTAGCGGCACTGTCATTGAGGGATATAGATCCATATTGGGACTCCTAGCTATTGGTGGAGTATTCGAAAAACCAATTCACATGTGAAGAAGTACTTGGTGGACAGGTTATTGATGAGAGGTATAGAGTGGTGGATGGAGGCATCTATTACTAGGGTCGGGTCTTCTTGATTAGAGATTCCAAGCTCAAGGAAAAGATACTACATGCAGCACATGACTCACCGCTTTTCGGTCACCATGATTTCATCAGGATATATCAGGCCATTTGGGAGAGGTTCTCATGGGAGGGTCTCAATGAGGATGTGCTCCAACATATCAAGGAATGTGTAGTTTGATTGAACAATGAGGAGGGAAATAACCATCGTGCAAGGTTTCTAAAACCACTTACTCTTATGGGGGAAAGATGGGAGAGCTCATCTATGGACCTCATCACAAGCTTGCCAAGAGTACATGGTAAGGGTTGTGTCTTTGGACTTATTGATAAACTAACAAAGTATTTTCATTCCTTTTCCATTTATTTGCAATACATTACTCCACAAGAGGGCAAGCCTGTCCCTGGACTTCATGGTCTTATTAAGACCAAAATCAGTGATAGAGCTTGCCCATTCTTGTATGGCTTTGGTCAAGTATTGTTCTATTTTGCGTATAATCAGTTGATGCCCAATGCCATTTACTACTCCCAAGTAGATGAGGGGAAATACACAACAAGCAAGTGGTTGGGGAGCTACTTGCCACATTATATTCAGGGGCACCAAGGAGCCAAAATGCGTTGGTTTCACTTGGGGGACTATTTTCACCACTTGAAATTTCATATGGCACTCAGTATATTTCTCCTTTTGATTCCAAATGGTGATGATGTTCTATTCACTATATGTCGAATGGCTTGGGCAAGCAATGTTCCTAGAGCCAAAGAGGGATCCTAGAGAGTCAGGATGTATTCCGATCTCTTACACAGAATATTGCTGCAGCCCAAGAATAACAAGAGTCCTACACATATCATAAATGGAGAGAGAGACAACATGGGGTGGAAAATTTGGTCTATCATTTTCATCCATTCAACTCATCTACACTGCAGATGCAGGGGATTGATGAGATTTTATATGAGCCACACATGGTGATCCATCTTGTTGGGAGAGTACCATATGGGTTGGGGCCTCTCATTGGGATTAAGATCCCCAACATTTTTCATATCTCATGCCTCAATAAGGCCATTAGACAACATGTAGTTTCCCCCATGGAACTCCCACTTCTTTATGATGTGAGCCATTTCGTTTTATCACCAAGGGCTAACTTGGACAGTTAGGAGGGGCAGCTAAGGGACATATCGATTGGAGAGAATCTGGTTCAGTGGAGGAGTCTATCAAATGAGGATGCTATATGGGAAGGAGAGGAGGTTTTGTAGTATCCATCCTTGCAGTTGCTTGAGGACAAGAAACGTTTGGGAGGAGAGGGCTATAATATTCCTAATTAGCTTCCATTTAGTTGGAAAATTAATAATTTCTTTTGCTAATAAGATAGATGAATAAGTGGGTAGAGAGACCCATAAATCTCTTTAGTAGGAATAAAACCACTTCTAATGTGAATGTGGGTCATTGCATCAGTTGAATAAAGAACTTTTGGGTGTGAATAGGGGCTAAAGCATGTGGACAGGGTCAAGGTTGACCAAATCAACAACGCTTTCATGGAGGTAGCGGAGAGTGAATGGAGGACATCACAGTTATAATGGAGGAGTGTATGCATGAGAGTAGCATCTTTAATGAGTGGGACCCATGGTGAGGAAGCTCACCAAGCATATAAGGAAGAGGATGGAAACCATAGAGGGCACTCTGATTATTGTTTATGTCTTCGTCTTTTATCAATTTTTGTACACTTTAGCTGTTTAGTGGAGTCTGTTGTGTTGTTTAGCACAAGGGTGTTTCCGAGGGGAAATCCCAACCTCATCCTCAGAGGACCTCAAGTGCCTACTCAGAAGAGGTTCATTTAGCTTCATTTCCACTATCCTACATTTTACCAAGCTCCATCCATCATCCACATCCCAGTCTCCTTTAGGATTGTGTTTTTTTACAGGGCAGTAACAGTGGAGGGTTGATAGACCCAGTTTCTGAGCTTGTTTTCCAGTGAGGGGAGAAACCCTTCATCTAGGAGGATAGCAAGGAGATTCCTTGAGAATTATTCCACCATCTGGGATCAGGCTAGGTTTTTCCCATCATCTACAGCGCAGTCTCCTTCAGAAATTGCGTTATTTTGCGGGGTAATGCAGTGGAGGTCTTAGTGCCCAAGTATGTGATCTAGTTTTCTAGTGAGGGGAGAAGCCCTTCATACAGAAATCTAGGAGGGAGAAGTTGTAGCCATTTACTTGTAATATCAGCCATATCCTAGCATTTATTCAATGGTAGAGCGTTATTCAACGGTAGGGTTGCTTTTTTCATAGGATGTATTTTCGGAAACCCCTTATGGGTTGCCTTGGAATTGTGCTTGGGAGCTTATATCTCTGACCCTGTCACTTTTTGAGCATTGTATCAGCAGATACTTGTATTTATTTTTTCCAGCAGAAGTGACACTGACTGGGACTACGATGTCATGGTCCTCCGACATTTTGATTTGCAGCAACATTTCATGTTTGGGTTTTTTTTATCATTGGAGGCTTTTTTTGTCTAACTTGAGTGACCTTTTCCCCAAGATATTGTACTCATTTTCTGTTGTTACATGTAATGAAAAGGATCTATGATTTTCTCATTTTTTGATGTATTGGTATTTACTTCATTTTCTAGTTTTATGTTCTATATTCCTGTCTTTTCCATTTTGGAATATTACAGCCTCATAAACACCATTGTGTCCACAAGGGAGTGGATTATTATCAAGAGTGGGCCCACATGGGAAATATGCACGTGCATCACCATTTGGAGGAATTTTCCGCCCACTTTTGTGACCTCACACCATGCCCCATATAGGAAGATATAACTCATGCCAATGGAGAAATATCCTCCCACAGACATCAACCCCTAGATACATAGGTTCCTTTTGAGTTGGATGGTTAGGTTCTAGACACTAGGCACATTGATTGCCATTTTAATTTGTATACACAAAAAGCAAATCTTTACTGGAAAATGGAGTTCCTCCTATGCATAACACTACTCAATTTCCATGAGTATCAGGTTGACATCCTCCATTCCCCTGAGCATTTTCATTATCACATGAAGGACCTTGATTGCGAGATGGAACAGATATAGAAACAAATTTACATACCGCCCTTAGATGGAGGTATTATTAGAGACAACAAAGATCCCATCTTGGTTGCTACCATAGACTCATATCCTTTTCCTTGTGTTTATTTTATGATCATGCTATATTGGTATTTTGTTCCTAATGTCTAATTCCATGTTTAGTTAGGTCATCTATTTAGTTTTTGTATGTCAAATATTTATTTTCCTAGTACTTAAATTCCTTTTACCTCTCTAAATATAGTATAATTTGTGCTTTGGTCAGGTATCCCTAGCAAGAGACTAACCTAATCTGAATATTTAATTCCAAAACCTAAATTGTTTATGGACATGATAACTGAACTAATTGATTTGTGTTGGTAGCTATCAATAATTTCAAGTTGATTAAAATACAACAAAACTGTACATAATATTTGAGATTCATGGTTCCTCCAAGCTGAAATTGATCTAGCCAAATTTCAAAGAAATTTTAAGCCATGGTAATTTTGTTATAAGAAGACTTAGGCTTATGTTTGTTTTCAATGCTAGCAATAAATTTTTTTCAAGAAGTATACTAGATGAGCTTTATGGGTTACATAATCTTGAGGTGTTGGGTTTGCAAGTAAATTTACTTTCTAGAAACATTACATCGAGTATCTCTTTCTTAAATATTCTCACACTTTTGATGCATGTCAATATTCCTTTGAAGTACAAAGCATGATTTCAAACCTCTAACAAAGATTACCTCAGAAACTATAAATATAGAAGGAAACAAGTTTCATCAAGTTGTTCTTGTTAAATTTTTTATCATGATACACCCTGCCTTTTCATATTTTTATTACACACTGAAGCTTTCATATAAGAGTGATGTCTATAGCTTTGGGGTGGTGTTGTTGGAACTAGTGACTAGTAAGCGGCCAATTGATCCCCCATATGGAGAGAGCACCAATATTGTTAAATGGGTTGGAAGAGTGATTGAGAAAGAAAATGGTTGGAAAGAGGTCATGGATCTGAATATTTCTGAGCATTATGAAGATTGAATGCATCACGTGCTCGAAAATTCTTTGTTTTGTACCATTTCCTTGCTGGGAAACAAGGCTCCCATGAGAAATGTTGGTGAAATTTTGAAGGATGCAAATTCATATCATAAATTAAAAGCTAAAAACCCCAAAAGTGGTAGAGCATAATTCGGTGTAATTTTAGCAGTCTCTTATATGTTTAGCACTTAAAAAAAAATGGTTTGCATTTCTTCCTAAATCAGGGACTTATGTGCAGAGATTGATGATGAGAACATGAAAGTTGAATAGGCATAATATTATGTTTGATCCATGAGCTTTGCAAGATGAAAAATAAAATTGAAATGACAAGAACATAATTTTCCAATTGAGTAGTAAGATGTATAGTCATTCCTACTATAGCTCGTGTCTTATTTGTTTTTAAGTTTTTTTTTTTTTTACGATTTAAAAAAAAAAACATGTTAATGTAGGATGTATTAGAAGCCAAGGAAGTAAAAATAAAACCAAATAGCCACGCATAGAAATAATGGTGTACTAGGTGCATGGTCATTATCACAACATTGAATAATGTTATGCCTAGTGGCAAACATAACAAAGGACCTAACATAAAAAAAATATTATAGATTTTCCTCTTTACTTCATCATACTCAACTTCCATGTGAATCATTTTATTGAAGAATGAAATACTATGAATTCATCCTATACTTTCACTAAGCTCAATTTATCACAGCATGACTCATGTTCATGGAGAAATTATCGATTGATGCCAATAGCTTGTTCCTTGAACTGTGCTAATTTTACCATACTAAAACTTTCTTAATGGTTTTTCATCTACAATTCATTGATCCATGCATCTCTCTACTAAATCATAGCTTGTATCGCTTATTATTTTAGCCCTAATTGCGCATGTATCTGATTTCCCTATATTGAGAGCAAAAAATAGGATTCCAATTGAAATAGTTTTTATTTGTTATCACCTTGCAGGCGCATGAGGAAATGTTGCACTTTTTTTCTTTAATTTTTTAGATATTTCATGCTTATATTTTTTTACTCGTCAAAACTGATTGAGTGACACATGCTTTGGATCCCTGAACTCTATTCAAGGGTTCAAATCTATTTTTTCTTAGATGTGTAATTTGTGAACATGGATACCTCTTTGTTCCTTGGTATTATAGTAGTAGATATTAACACTAGAGAAAACTACTTATGAAAAATCTGAAATAAAACAATTCACTCATTATCAAAAATTTAATGATAAAGTGATAACTTAATTCATTGTTAAAGCCAAACCAATAGTAACCACAATATATTAATCTATCCATAAGAAAGAACAAGATTCAACTCTAACTTTTAATACAATTCAAAACTTGCATACATATATATTGCCTTCTCAAGTAAAAGTAGTGTTTGGGATGAACCTTCACCAATAAAGGACACATTGTTCACAAAAACTTAACAACGGATTGGTATGTTTCATTCAACACCCATTCTTCAATTTTTCTTCTACTTGCACTAATATTCCAATTCAAATTGTACACCAATAATTCAACACGTATGAAGCAACAAATAATTCAACTACATATCAAATGCATGGAAAATTTTAGGGGCTAAATTTTTTTATAAAAATGATTCGCCCAAACTTTACAATATAAGATTATTTTAACTTAAAAATCGCCAATATTATATATAGAGTATATATAAAATCATTATAAATTTGAATAATTTTACAAATATATCAATAAACATTTTATAGTTTTCATATTAGGGACTAGTGAGATTCGCCAATGTTTTAAACTTCAAAATAATTTCCCATCCTTAAAATTTTCTCTGATCAAATGGTTTCTTAGAATGCATATGATATCATGAGAAATGTTTCTATAAACAATGTTTTTACAAACCATAAAATTTGTATACGGTGACTTTATATATATATATATATATATATATATATATATATATATATATATATATATATATATATATATATATATATATGGGAATGAGATAAATGAAAAATTCTTATATTTGATTACTAAGTAAATGAAAAAATGCATAAACCATAAAATTTGTATACGGTGACTTTATATATATATATATATATATATATATATATATATATATGGGAATGAGATAAATGAAAAATTCTTATATTTGATTACTAAGTAAATGAAAAAATGCATTAACCAAAATAGCCATGAGTTAGTGGAGCTATCATTCACTTATACTAGTTAAATAATTGCATCTACTCAACTTACGTGTCCATCCTTCAACTTGTGTGACCCCAAAGGAGTTAAGAAGACCATGTCGAGCTACATATGGCTTCTATGGGGACATACAATATCCAAGCACTCAAAGAAAATTGGCAATAACTTCCAAAGAGAGCTTCTAGGGTAGCATATAACTTTTTAGAAGGAAATGAAGAAGGCAACCATTTTACTAGTAACAACATTTTAAACACATAGAAACACTAATAACTCTAGATTTATAATTAACACAACTTCAACAAAATTCCTCCAATAATTACCACAACTTTCACCAAAGAAAGTTTGATGTAAAAAAATACCAAATAGTCCATAGTTTCTCAATTTTCATTTTGGAAATTTAAGGTTACAATGCACTTCAGTGCTCTATGACTATTCATTAAGGTTACTATTCATTAAGGTCCCTCCCTTTCATTCTCTCTTTCTTGTCAAAAGAACACAATTGAGAGAGAAAGTACAATAAGAAAAATAAATTGTGGGATCTTTATTTTATCTTTCATTTTCCAATTATTTATTTTACAATTACTTAATAATTTAAATCAATTTTAAATTAAAAAAAATATAAATAAGAGAAAATATAAATAAATTCTTATAAATTCAAAAAAACTTATAATTTAATTTATTTTTATAAATAATAATAATATTCTTATTTCTTTTAACATAATATTGCTATTATTTTGAACACAAATATTAATACGAACTAGTTTGTAAATGCCATAAAATTCACTTTTATATATTTTTTTCCATTTAAATTGTTTTTGGTTTTCCGTTGCTTTTAACATATCAATAACAATTCGATGCAGTCCAAGATGATCTTCAGACGATCGTTAAATGTATTGTGAAACTAAACTCACGTGAGGAATTTCTACTCGCGATGGTCGTGTGATTAAGGACTATCACACGAGGTTTGAGGTGATGGTCGTGTGATTGAGGATTTTGGTTCCCAAAGTTTCGGGTTCAAGTTTTCTCTGAGTGAACAATGTAACCATATTTAATATTATATAATATCAACCTACTATATATAATAATATATATTATCAACCTAACATATATAATATTATATAATATCAACCTACCATATATAATATTATGTTTTCTTTGAGTGAACAATGTAACCATATATAATATTATATAATATCAACCTACCATATATAATATGCATAGGTGCCTTTATCACCTTTCAATCAATTCTAGTCCATCAACATTCACATCCGGTCACCATTGGAATTTGGCTTTTTTTTATTCATCGCACAATTTTTTTGATATTTTGAATCTTTATGTTTCCCGTAAAGTTTTATGTTTAAATTTTTTTTGTTTTAATAATGATGTTTTGATAATAAATTAACTTTTCATTTAAAAAAAGTTTAATAAAAAAATTATTCTTTAAAATTTTTAGCATATTTATAATAAGAACAAAAACAAAATGAACATAACACAATAAGTTTGTTTTATTCATTTATTGACCACAACATAGAAATGACTTATTGAATGATAAGTTTGTTTTACTCCAAATTCCACTTACAGTTCTTCTCCAAAACACAGAAAACAAAAATTATAGAAAATTCAAGAAATTTGTTTTACTCACACCACTTGACATTATTGCAATCAATTTATTCCTATTTTAGTATTCTCTATTTTTGTATTTATTAAACCATTTTAATGTTGTAATTTTAGTGAAAACAAATGGAATTTTTTTATTTTATGAATTATATATATATATGTGTGAAATCACTTTATATATAGATTCAATTATATATAATATCGTCATATATAATCTACTTAATATAAGAAAGACATCTAAATTATTATGTCATTACTTAAATAAAATATTCCTAAATTATAATGGGAAATATTTAACAAAATATATTTTAAGCCTTACTACTAGGACTCAAATACAACTACAAAAGAAATCCAACAAATAAATTTATCATATTCTATCACTTCCTATATCAATATAGAAATATTTTTTAAAATGGAATATAGGTTCTTCCTATATTAATACAACTTTATACATTTGAGTTGAATTATATATATGCGTATGGAAAAAAATTACCGGAATTTCTTTTTACATTCATAAATTGATTTCTAATTGGAACTGATATTTTAGTCTCAATTATACATTTATTGCCTATCTAATATATGAATAACTTGAAGTCTCACGATACTTGTAATATTTTTCTATTGTTTTTTTCCAAATAAAATTAAAATGCCTAAAACTTAACTATTCCTTTACTAACAACATATTTCAAAATAATATAATGTATTGATAAGAAAAAGCTATGTCCCCTCCATTATAAATATTTATAGCTCTTTGGTATCCCCCTAAGTCAACATGCCCTTTTAAAGTTAATTATGCGTTCCTTTAATATTATACCATGTTTTTCCTTCAAACATTTTTACCTACCTTTAATAGCTAGCTTGACTTTATGATATTAAATGATTTTCTTTCAAACAATTTTACCTATCTTTAATAGCTAGCTTGATTTTATGGGCAACTTGTGTAGGAGTCATATAAGGCCTTCAAATATCAAGTTGTAAACTAATGCAAGATAAATACTTATAAGCATTTGTAGATTCATTAGTTATTTAAGAATATAATGAGTAAACAAAAGTCAATTGATTCCACTTGTTGTGGACTTTTTTTTTATAAATGATTTTAATGCAAAATAGAGAATTCATCGTTTAACTAAACACTTTTGAATCTTAACTTTGTGAATTCAATTATAAAAATCTCCCTACTTAAAAACTCTAACAATTTTATTTATTTTAATAAAATTTGTTTTAATATTCTGAAGTAGAAACCTAAATTCAAAAGATGAAAAAGATCTAAACTATTATAATGTCGTCTACAAAACACAAGTTTTAATAATTAACAACTATCAATTACTTTTTGTATAAGAAGCAGGTACTAACATGTATATTACACTTCTTTATTGTTGGTTTGTGTGGGGCTGAATTTTCATCCAAATAATATTTTAAATTTTATGAGGAAAGGTTTACAATGTGAGTGAGTTGTGAGAAATAAAAATTATTTGAATAGACATTTAAGCTCTGAGTAAGAGCACACAGTTTTGGTGACATGAGGCAATATGTAGACATATCGGTCTTCCATCCAACATTGTAACATAAAAAATGTTCCATAAAATATGGACCACCTAGCACAACCCATTCATTTATCCAATAAAGAAGTTGTTCATTGCTTAAACTCAATTCAACTATTATATATAGAGACATGCAACAATATTTATATATGTGCATCTAATTGTAAATATCAAGTTATATAAATTGAGATAAATTTAATTTAAATATATTTATTTTTTCATTAATATATTAAAATTATTTTCACTGTGACAAAAAAAGGATAATGTCTCTATAGCAGACATGGAACCTAACCTTCGCTGGAAAATTGCCATACCCTCCACTGGTACATTTTTATTGGAAAAGCCAAACCATTCCACAAATAGAAGAAATCGAATATACAAAATCTCAAGGAAATAAAAGATCCCCTTCTTTTTTATCTTCTTTAGAATTATAAAGATCCATTTTGTTTGGAATTTTCTTTACAAACTATACCGTTCCTTACTTGTAATAGCACAAGCAAACAACAACCAAGGAACCAACATCGTACTCGGAAGTAGGAAGTAGGGTTTCATACCACCATACCAGGAAGTACGAAGTAGGGTTTAATACCCAACGTACCAGGAAGTAGGAAGCTGCATGGTTTAATACCATAACTAAGCTGTAATAGTAATAATAAAGATTATAATGACTAAGCAACAGTAGCCATGGAACCGCTAGAGATAGTAAGAATATCCGTATTAAAATTGTTTTGACATTACCCAAGGCAGAGTAGGATAAAGGATAACAACCATACAACAGACATGGAAATTGTCATTACATCCGTTGGTAAATCTTTATTAATGGTCAGAAGAAATATTTACATAAACAAAATAAATCGAGCATGCAAAATCGCAAGGAAATGGTCAAAGATCTCATTTGTCTGGAACTTTGTTTAGAAATTGAAATACATACTCACAATAGTTTGGTTAGTTATATAAATATGTGAGGGACGAGAGGGAAACTCTATGAGTCTAGCAGTTATAATAGGAAGCAAGTACTAATGGATCTTGTCGTTTCGGTAGCCCCATTTCTTTGCAGGTGTGGTGTTCACAAATCGGTGATCAGCTCCAAAAATTTCCGTTTGGCTTTATGTCAACAACTACACCCCAAATCAGTTATCAACGCCAAAACTATGGGCCCCATTTGGGTAAATTGGTGTTTCAACTTCTCGGGGATGTAACTTTGGCATATGATCTCCGTTTGATGCGCACCATACATCATTAGGAATATCTATCTAAGGAATACAAATTTTGAAGTGAGCAACACCAGGTTTCCCAAAAAACATCGTTTAAGGCCTCAAAACGGCTCTGGAAGTTCAGGACCCAAAAAAATGCTAAAAATAATAAGTTGTGTCGAAACTGAGAAACTGAAAGAGACAATGGTGGGGCCCCAAGTGGAATAGGCAGGTGGCCACCAATATCCACCTTGATCAGACTCTTGGTGATTTTCTCCTAGAATATGAATCTCAATCTTAGAGGTTCAAAGAGAATCTAAATTTCTGAGAGTTCTATCAGATCAAGGATAATAGAAGACCCAATAATCACAATAGAGGTAGAGGGTACATGTAGAACTATGGTCGGTAACATACCTTGGGTAGATTATTTCTGCCTAATTTTGATGGGTCACTCAAGTGGACAACCACGTCTTGGGTAGGGAAATTATAAATCTATCTCTAACTGAACCAAGTTTCAGAGATCAAGGCCATTAAGATAGCAGTGGTGAACCTTGAAGGTGAAGCACATGAGTGGTGGTTTCATGGCCCTTCTACATTGGGGCCTACAAATGTGATTACATATGCATAATTTAATAGGATATTAGTGGAAAGATTTGACTGAAGAGATCCAGAAGCTCATTTTGTTGAGCTCGCTAAGCTCAAGTAGTTAGGAGATCCAGAGACTTATATCTTTGAATTTTTGAAAATTCAGTTATGGTGACAGATCTATCCACAACTAGAAAAGGACATATGTTTATTGATGGACTAGCAGAACCTTTGTATAATTTGGTAGAATCCACTAGGAAAACTATTCTCCAAGATGCTATTAAGAGGGCTAAAGACTTGCAAAATACTTTTCCAAGGGCAAGAGCCCCCCTTCAGCAAGATTTCTCCTCTCAGTCAAAAGGGGAAGCTATGAAGGTTCCTCCCTCAAATGAGAACCAAGACCAAGGGTCTCTTAGTGATGATGAGATATTCTCCAATAATGATGAGGAGGAAGAAGAAGAGCTGGAAGGAGATACCAGTGTTATAGCACCAGGAGGAGAACAATTCCCACTTGGAGGAGGAAACAAAACATTTTATCCAACTAGAGGAGCCCTTTCATCCTTGCGAGGAGTTTCAAAGAATCTAACATTAGGAGACAAAGGCACAATGCAAGAGAAACATGTGTCGGTATTGATAGATAGTGGGACTACCCACAGTTTTATTGATGCCTAACTAGTGAAGAGGGGAGACATATCCACCAGTGATTATGAATGATCCTCAGTTGTGGTCCCTAGGAATAAGCAGTGGGGGAAGTTTTTTCTGGTACTGACTATAACTTTGGGGGCATACAGCTTGATAGATCACTTCTTTGTGGTCAAGACCCCTAACACCAATGTGATATTGGGTGTGCAGTGACTGATTACACTAGGGGAGGTCACTACAGATTGGGAAGCCTTGCAGATGGCATGGATAGATGAGAAGAGTGGTAATCATCAAAATATCTAGGGCGTGCATACCTATCCACCTCAAGAAACCTCCACACGTAATATGGATACTTATTTGCGCAGAGGAAGTCGGGACAACTAAGTCCACTCAAATATGCAGTTTACTCTAGACCATGATGTTTTATTATTTAGAGGCATTCCACGAGGGAGGCCCCCAAATTGGAAGTTGGTTAAAGAGTTCTCACAACAAGTGACACCACTCATAGATCTGGCTAAGAGGACAACCTTGTATGTGATTCAAATGGAAAATGGAATCCACCCATGGTATTCATCCACCCATGAAATTTAGCCATGTTATTGTAAATGGCGCTGGCCCATCGTATTCATCCACTCATGGTATCAAATTCAGGTTACGAATCCATGGAAATGAGGGTTTTAAGCGTATTTTAGTTTCAATATTTTGCAACAATATTTAGCAAACTCCATGATTTTTTGGGGCAGAGAGTTTGCAGATCAGATATGAAACTTTTGGTAAACAATTTTCAAAAACTAAGACCATATCTGGATTCCTTGAGAAAAAATACCCACATTCAAAAAAACAATTGGCTGAATTGGAGTTTAGATGAGGGAGATATCATTGATTCAAAATCAGCAATGTTGCAAAAAAAATTCTGACGAAAATCAACATGGACAACGACTCTCCTGTCATTTTTTGTAGTTTTAAATGTGAAATTTTAGAGAAATGATTATAGATCTGAGCTCAGAGCAAGAGTTCTCACAACAAGTGACACCACTCATAGAACTGGCTAAGAGGAGAAACTTGTATGGGACCAGCACAATGTAGAGAGCCTTTGATTGGCTCAAGGAGGAGATGAATAATTGTTTGGTATCAGTATTACCAAGTTTCACCAAGCCTTTTGCGCTGAAAGGTGATGCTTTAGGAGTGGATGATGGCACAAGTAGGGTGCAAGAGGGCTATTCCATAACTTTTGAGAGTCAAAAGATACTTCCGCATTGGAAGGAGTCTTCCATATATGGTAGAGTGTTTCTAATATTCTTACATGCATTGACCAAACTGAGGAGGTTTTGGAAGGGAAATAACTTGAAAGAGAAGATTGACCTCCATAAACTCAAATCTTTTCATGGGAAAAAGCAACTGCAAGGAAGGCAGCAAAATTGGGATTGCAGTACTCCGACATGTGGCTTTGGCATTGAGCATGTTGAATAGGGGAGCTATGAGATGATAGGTACCTTATCACAGAAGTTAGTAGCCCTGTCATTGAGGGATATAGATACATATTGGGAGTCCCAGCTATCGGTGGAGTACTCGAAAAACCAATTCACATGTATAGTAATTGATGGACAGGTTATTGACGAGAGGTATAGAGTGGTCGATAGAGTCATCTATTACCAGGGTCAGGTCTTCTTGATTAGAGATTCCAAGCTCAAGGAGAAGATACTACATGCAGCACATGAATCACTCCTTTCTGTTCACCAGGATTTCACCAGGATATATCAGGCCATTTGGGAGAGGTTCTCATGGGAGGGTCTCAAGGAGGATGTGCTCTAGCATATCAAGGAAAGTGTAGTTTTCTTGAAGAATGAGGGGGGAAATAACCATCCTGCAAGGTTTCTAAAACCACTTACTCTTCTGCAAGAGAAATGGGAGAGCTCATCTATGGACCTCATCACCATCTTGCCAACAGTACATGGTAAGGGTTGTGTCTCCGTACTTATTGATCAACTAACAAAGTATTTGCATTCCGTTTCCATTTATTTGGAGTACATTTCTCCACAAGAGGGCAAACCTCTCCCTGAACTTCATGGTCTTCTTAAGACCAAAATTAGTGATAGAGCTTTCCCTTTCTTTTATGGCTTTGGGAAAGTATTGTTATATTATGGGTATACTCAGTTGACACCTAATTCCATTTACTACTCTCAAGTAGATGAGAAGACCGACACAAAAAAAAAGTGGTTAGGGAACTACTTGCCACATTATATTCAGGGGCAGAAAGGAGCCAAACTATGCTAGTTCCACTTGGGGGACTATTGTCACCACCCGAAATTTCATATGGCACTCATTATATTTCTCCTTTTGGTTCCATATGGTGATGATGTTCTATTCACTATATGTGGAATGGCTTGGGCAAGCAAGGTTCCTAGAGCCAAATATTGGATCCTAGAGAGTCGGGATGTATTTCGATCTCTTACAGAAAAAATTGATGCAACCCAAGAACAACAAGAGTCCTACACATATCATAAATGGAGAGAGAGACATCGTGGGGTGGAAAATTTGTTCTATCATTTTCAGCCATTCAGCTCCTCTACACTGTAGAAGTAGGGGATTGATGAGCTTTTATATGAGCCACACACGCTGATCCATCTTGTTGGGAGAGTAGCATATGCATTGGGGCCTCTCATTGGGATTAAGATCCCCAACATTTTTCATATCTCATGCCTCAAGAAGGCCATTAGAAAATATGTAGTTGCCCCCATGAATCTCCCACTTCTTTATGATGTGAGCCATTTGGTTTTATCACCAAGGGCTAACTTAAACACCTGGGAGGGGCAGCTAAGGGACATATTGATTGGAGAGCATCTGGTTTAGTGGAGGAGTCTATCAAATTAGGATGCTATATGGGAAGGAGAGGAGGTTTTGCAATATCCATCCTTGCAGTTTCTTGAGGACAAGCAACATTTGGGAGGGCAAGACTATACTATTTCTAATTAGCTTCCAGCTAGTTGGAAAATTAATTTTTTCTTTTGCAAATAAGATAGATGAATAAGTGGGTAGAGAGACCCATAAATATCTTTAGTAGGAAAAAAACCACTTCTAATGTGAATGTGGGTCATTGTATCAGCTAAATAAAAAACTTTTGGGTGTGAATAGGGGCTAAAGCATGTGGACAGGGTCAAGTTTGACCAAACCAACAATAATTTCATGGAGGTAGTGGAGAGTTAATGGAGGACATCATAGTTATAATGGAGGAGTGTATGCATGAGAGTAGCATCTTTAATGAGTGGGACCCATGGTGAGGAAGCACACAAGCATATAAGGAAGAGGATGGCAGTCATAGAGGGCATTCTAATTATTGTTTATGTATTGGTCTTTTATGACTTTTTGCACACTTCAGCAGTTTTGCGGAGTCTGTTGTGTTATTTAGCACAAGGGTGTTTTCGTGTGGAAATCCCACCCTCATCCTCAGAGGACCTCAAGTTCCTACTCAGGAGAGATTAATTTAGCTTCATTTCCAGTATCCGGCATTGGGCCAACCTCCAACCATTATTCACAATGCAGTCTCCTTGAGGATTGTGTTGTTTTGTAGGGCAGTAGTAGTGGAGGGTTGGTAGACCCAGTTTTTGAGCTTGTTTTCCAGTGAGGGGAGAAACCCTTCATCTAGGAGGCTAGCAAGGAGATTCCTTGAGCATTATTCCACCATCTAGGATTAGGCCAAGCTTCTACCATCATCTACAACATAGTCTCCTTTAGAAACTACGTTTTTTTTGCAGGGTAGTGCAGTGGAGGGCTTAATGCCCAAGTTTGTGAGCTAGTTCTCTAGTGAGGGGAGAAGCCCTTCATACATAAAGCTAGGAGGGAGAAGTTGCAGCCATTTACTTGTCATATCAGCGATCTCCCAACATTGATTCAGTGGTAGAGCGTTATTCAGCCGTAGGGCTGTATTTTTCATATGATGTATTTCCGGAAACCCCTTCTGGGTTGTCTTGGAATTGTACTTGGGAACTTATATCTCTGACCCAATCACTTTTTGAGCATTGTATCAACAAATATTTGTATTTCTTTTTTCCAGCATCAGTGACACTCACTCGGACTGCGCTGTCATGGTCCTCCGAAATTTTGAGTTGCGGAAACATTTCATGTTTGGGTGTGTTTGATCATTGGAGGCTTCTTTTGCCTAACTTGAGTGACATTTTCCTTAAGATATTGTACTCATTTTCTGTTTCTATATGTAATGAAATGGATCTATGATTTTCTCATGTTTTGATGTATTGGTATTTACTGGATTTTCTAGTTTTATGTTCTATATTCCTGTCTTTTCCATTTTGGAATATTATAGCCTCATATACACCATTGTGTCCACAATGGAGTGGCTTATTATCAAGAGTGGGACCACATAGGTAGTATCCATGTGCATCACCATTTGGATGAATTTTCCTCCCACTTCTGTGACCTCACACCATGCCCCATCTAGGAAGGTATAACTCATGCCAATGGAGAAATATCCTGCCACAGACATCAACCCCTAGATACATAGGTTCTTTTTGAGTTGGATGGTTGGTTTCTAGACACTAGGCACATTAATTGCCATTTCAATCTGTATACACAAAAAAAAATCTTTACTGGCACATGGAGTTCCTCCTATGCAGAACACTACTCGATTTCCATGAGTATCAGGTTGACAACTTCCATTCCCCTGAGCATTTTCATTATCATGTGAAGGACCTAGATTGCGAGATGGAACAAATATGGAAACAACTTGACATACCACCCTTAGATGGAGGTATTATTAGAGACAACAAAGATCCCATCTTGGTTGCTACCATAGACTCATATCCTTTTCCTTGAGATTATTTTATGAGCATGCTATATTGGTATTTTGTTCCTAATGTCTAATTCCATGGCTAGTCAGGTCATCTATTCAGTAAAAATCTTTACTGGTACATGGAGTTCCTCCTATGCGGAACACTACTCGATTTCAATGAGTATCAGGTTGACATCCTCCATTCCCCTGAGCATTTTCATTATCACATGAAGGACCTAGATTGCGAGATGGAACAAATATAGAAACAACTTGACATACCACCCTTATATGGAGGTATTATTAGAGGCAACAAATATCCCATCTTGGTTGCTACCATAGACTCATATCCTTTTCTTTGAGTTTATTTTATGATCATGTTATATTGGTACTTTGTTCCTAATGTCTAATTCCATGGCTAGTCAAGTCATTTATTCAATTTTTTTTTCCTAGTACTTAAATTCCTTTTACCTCTCTACAGATAGTATAATTTGTGCTTTGGTTAGGTATCCCTAGCGAGAGACTAACCTAATCTAAATATTTAATTCCAAAACCTGAATTGTTTATGGCATTATAACTGAACTAATTGATTTTTGTTGTAGTTGTCAATAAGTTTAAGTTGATTTAAATACTACAAAATTGTACATAATATTTGAGATTCATGGTTCCTCCAAGCTAAAATTGATCTAGCCAAATTCCAAAGAAATTTTAAGCCATGATAATTTTTTTATAAGCAGACTTAGGCTTATGTTTGTTTTCAATGCTAGCAATAATAGATTTTGAGGAAGTCTACTAGATGAGTTTTATGGGTTACATAAAGCTAGTAAGCGGCCAGTTGATCCCTCATATGGAGAGAGCACCAATATTGTTAACTGGGTTGGCAGAGTGGTTCAGAAAGAAAATGGTTGGAAAGAGGTCATGGATCTGAATATTTCTGAGCATTATGAAGATTTAATTCATCATGTGCTCGAAAATGCTTTGCTTTGTACCATTTCCTTCCTGGGAAAGAGGGCTGCCATGAGAAATGTTGGTGAAATGTTGAAGGATGCAAATTCATATGAGAAATTAAAAGGTGAAAACCCCAGAAGTGGTAGAGCATATTTCATTGTAATTTGAGCAGTCTCTTATATGTTTAGTACTTCAAAAAAAAGGCTTCCATTGGTGTAATTTTTGCAGTCTCTTATATGTTTAGCACTTCAATAAAAAGGCTTGCATTGCTTCCTAAATTAGGGACTTATGTGCAAAGATTGATGATGAGAACATGGAAATTGAATAGGCATAGTATTATGTTTGATCCATGAGCTTTACTAGATGAAAAATAAAATTGAAATGACAAGTACATAATTTTCCAATTGAGTAGTAAAGCTTATAATCATTCCTACTATAAAGTGTTTTATTTGTTTTTAAGTTTTTTTTTTTTTCTTTTACGATTTTCAAAATATTATAGGATGTTTTAGAAGTCAAGGAAGTAAAAAGCAAACCAAATAGCCATGCATAGAAATAACGGTGTCCAAGCTGCATGGTCATTATGACAACATTGAATAATGTAATGCCTAGTGGCAAACATAACAAAGTGCCTAACGTTGGGTGGAAAATCGTCATACCCTCAGGTGGTACATTTTTAGCGGAGCAGCCGAATCGTTCCACAAAGAGAAGAAATCGATTATACAAAATGTGAAGGAAATAAAAGATCCGTTTTGTTTGGAATTTTCTTTAGAAATTGTAAAGATCTGTTTTCTTTGGATATGTTGGCAGAGTTCTGAGCCGTCCAGTTGGAAAACAATCGATGTGGGTCGGCCGTTATGGCGTTTCTGAAGGGGGGAAGAGCTTCCACATCCCTTTTCTCGTGGCGGGCCATGGAGCTTCCAGATTCCGCCAACATTGAGATGCGCCCATTCATAACATAATGAGAAGGAAATTGAGGGTGAAATGAATGGAAGTGGTGATACAGATATTGACGATCCTCTAGTTCTACAGCAACAGAGGTATCTGAGATCACAAAACAGAGCAGCATGGGAAAAACAGCGATATGATCAAAACAGAGCAGCATGAGAAAAACAGCGATATGATCCATTTTCTCCCTCTTCCAATCCAACTGCTTCAACCACGAGTATGAATTCTATTCTGGATATATATATATATATATATATATATATATATATCGATTATCGAAGCTAGTATGAAGTTGCCGTATGAAGCGAGGCATGGAGATGAGAAAGCGTTTGGAAATCCTCCATTATCCACAATATGAAAATCATGAAAAGATTGGAAGTCCTCCACTATCATTTTTTAAGTCTCGTGTCTACTTTTTAAGTCCTCCACTATCATTTTTTAAGTCTCGTGTCTACTTTTTAAGTCCTCCACTATCATTTTTAAGTCTTCCTTCTCCCGTCCAGAGTTGTGGGCCGTCCAGTTGCCAGAGTTGTGGGCCGTCCAGTGGGTCGGCCGTTATGGCGTTTCTGAAGGAGACAAGAGCTTCCACATCCCTTTTCTCGTGGCGGGCCATGGAGCTTCCAGATCCCATTTGTTTGGAACTTTGTTTAGAAATTGAAATACATACTCACAACAGTTTGGGTAGTTCTATAAATATGCCAGGGACGAGAGCGAAACTCTATGAGTCTAGCTGTTATAATAGGAAGCAAGTACTATGGCTCTTGTTGTTTCTGTAGCACCGTTGCTTTGCAGATGGGGTGTCCACAAATGGGTGATCAGCTCCAAAAAGGATCGTTTGGCTTTCTGTCAACAACTACACCCCAAATCGGTGATCAGCTCCAAAAATGATCGTTTGGCTTTCTGTCAAGAACTTTCAAGTGGTGGAATGTTAAGGCCAAAGAAATCTGTCAGGCCAACTATAACGGCTGCAAGCATGAGCAATGCTGATGCTGCACAAAGACGCACAGGGAATCATCATTCCAACGTCTGGGACGATGATGTCATACGTTCTCTCTCAACGTCGTACGCGGTATTTACCTTAATATACTTATATTATATATATATTTTCTAGATATTATTCGTTTAAAGTTCGCATGTTGAAATCCATCATTCATCAATCTCTTCCTGGAAGATAACATTATTGAAATGCGGCGTGATCAAGCAGGCACCTGCACATCGGGAACGAGCTGAAACGCTCATTGAAGATATCAAACGTCTTTTTTTGAGTGACATGAAAGCTAGCTGTACTGATAGTGATAGTGATAGTGATGAGGATTTAATCAAACGTCTTCAGATGGTTGATACTATCGAATGTCTGGGAATTGATCGACATTTTCAACCTGAAATACAAGTAGCCATGGATTACGTTTACAGGTTAAGCAATTTGATTTACCATTTATAGAATTCAGTGATTGTATGCCGTTTTAGATTCATTAAAACCTCACTTGTTCATTCATGATGTGTAGTTGTTGGAACGAAAGGGGCATCGGGCCGGGATCAAAAGATTCAGTCAGCAAAGATCTCAACTCTACAGCTTTGGGATTTCGGGCACTCAGAATGCATCGATACAACGTCTCTTCAGGTCAGATAGATTAAAATATATCCTTGATGCCACTTAACGGTTAAATACAAATATTTCATACTTTAGTTCTCATAGAATATCATGCATCCATGAAACAGATGTTTTTGAGAATTTCAAAGATGAAAACGGGCACTTCTTCTGCAATTCGGCCAGTGATGAAGAAGTGAGAAGCATGTTGTCATTATTCCGAGCTTCAAACATTTCGTTTCCGGGAGAAAAAGTGATGGAGGAGGCAAAGACATTCACTACAGAGTATTTAACCCAAATTTTAACAGGACAAACTATAGCTGACGTCGATCAAAGCCTCCGGAGAGAGGTAATTAGCTGTAAACACTTAATTTTTCAACTTATGGTATTGTATGATCTGCAAACTTTTCTTTTGTTTTGCATCTCGTACCGACTTAGCATCGGCACAAGTCTTATTTTATTCCTGATTTCCAGGTGGAATATGCATTGGAATTTCCATGGCATTGCAATGTGCCGAGATGGGAGGCCAGGAACTTTATCGAAATATATGAACAAAACATTTCATGGCTCGAGTACTAATTATCTTCTCCATTTCAATCAGTACAAAAGAATAAAGGAAATCCTGAATTTGAAGGAGTGTTAGTAATATATGTTCACCATGTATCCTTTCAGGTCTAATAATATGAACCAGAAAATTTTAGAATTGGCTAAATTGGACTTCAATATTCTGCAATGCACACATAAGAAAGAGATGCAACTTATCTCCAGGTGCGCTGGCATTTGTCTCTCACTACGATAGGATATAATATTATGTATGTATATGATTTGATTGCTTGTCAATTTAATGACATGACCGTGTGCTATATATATATATATAGGTGGTGGGCAGACTCCTATCTGCCGCAGCTGAATTTCTATAGGAAACGTCATGTGGAGCTTTACTTTTATGCGGTTCTATGCGCATTCGAGCCCGAATTTAGTAGCAGCAGAATCGCCTTCACACAACTTACGACAGTCATGACGGTTCTAGATGACCTATATGACACTCACGGAACATTGGACGAGATCGAAATCTTCACTGAGGCAGTGAGAAGGTGAAGTCAAATTCAAATTCTAGGGACTATTATGTAGAACAAACTGGGAGCGTACGTTGTGGGATAGGAGGAGCTCTTTTATTTATTTTTTAATAGACATCTTGTATTATTTTATTTTCAGATGGGATAGTTCATTAGTAGGCCGCCTTCGAGACGACATAAATTATTTTTTTAAGAAACATCTTGTTGTATTATTTTTTTTAATAAACATCTTGTTGTATTATTTTCTTAACAAACATCTTGTTGTATTATTTTCTTAACAAACATCTTGTATTATTTTATTGTCAGATGGGATAGTTCATTATTAGGCCGCCTTCCAGACTACATAAAAAAAATATTCGAGTTCTTCGTGAACACATCGAATGAATGGACTGCTGAAGTGGAAAAAATGCAAGGGCGGGATATGGCAGCGTACATACAAAAAGTTGGCGTATGTACTCATGTAATTCATTGTTCATATATAGACAACTTCTCAAAACATACTTCCACTTTTAAAAATAAAATAAAAGAGTTGTTATTATTCTGTCTAAATCAATGAAATATCTGACTGGTTGCCTTCATTTTTAGTGGGAGCAGTACGTTGAGGCTTATCTGCAAGAAGCGGAATGGATAGCGACCGGATATGTCCCTTCGTTTAATGAGTACTTGAAGAGTGGCCTCGCTAGCTCAGGGATGTGTGTTATAAATTTGATTCCGCTTCTTATAATGGGTCAAAATTTACCTGACCACCTTCTGAAGCAAATATTCTATCCATCCAAGATCCACTATCTCTTAGAATTGACGATCCGACTCAAGGACGACATAACAGATTTTGAGGTATTTGACATTAAACAGCTTAAGCTTTATTTTATTTTAATGAGATTTGTTTTAACATTTTCCATTACATATCCAGCAAGAGAAGGAACACGGCGAGGTGGCTTCAAGTTTAGAGTGTTATGTGAAAGACAATCCCGAATGTACCCGGGAAGACGCTTTAAATCATATGAAAGGCGTCTTGGATCTTTCTTTCAGCGAACTGAATCGGGAATTTCTGAAGCATGACAATGTGCCGCTGTGCTGCAAAAGGTTTTCTTTCAACCTTGCACGAGGCATGCAGTTCCTCTTCAAATACAAAGATTTCGTATCCATTTCTGACAAAGAGGTAAAGGACCAAATACTCAAAGTTCTTATCGAGCCAGTGCAACTCTGAATATTATCGCCTTATTAATTTGCGCCTTATATTCGGTCTTATTTGCTACCGCCAGCGTAGTGTGGTATACAGTATAAATGTCCCTCAAAATATTCCATGTTTCGAATATATTTGCTACCGCCAGTGTAGTGTGGTATATAGTATAAATGTCCCTCAAAATATTCCATGTTTTCGGGGAGACAGAGAGCTTTAAAACCTCTCCTCGCATATTTTTACTAAACCAGCATCATGTTCTTTTTTATTGCAAACTCCAACCAACCTTTTTATATCCTAAAAATTGATTTATCACGTGGATGCTCTCATTATTGAAATCTATTCTCATCATCTCTCTACGTTTACATTATTAATTTCACTAATTTTTTCAATATTTTCGACATTATGAATTTTTCCATGAATTTTTTCAGTATTTTCAACATTATTAATTTTTCTATGAATTTTCAAATTGTGTATTTAAATTGATAAGAAATGTTAAAATAATTAGTATACAAATTCATCATATGGTAATACATTTTGTTACAATATTATGGGTGAATATCATGACTTATCAATACCACATACTAAACAACAACTATAAGTCACTTCATATGACACTTGTTTATATAATATTTTTTTTTTCTAATTAATTGGAAAAATACACGGAGATCGGGTGATCTCTTACGACACTCCTTCATGTGAAGTCACTCGTTCAATTCCCTACCTCGATCAAGCTCATATATTCAATATGATGAAGATGTATTCATGCCAAAGTTACAAAAATAACAATGACCTTGAAAATAAGTGGCACTACAATGCCTTTTGGGAGGGATCTTGAAGGGCCTAATATTATGTATGTTGAGGTGGATAAATCACAAGTAGAACCATGTGGGTAAATATTAAGCACCATGCAGTATGGATAGAGCCAACAATAACGCATTTAAAAAAAAAAAAAAGAGCTATCGCGATGCTTTTCTTTAAACACCCTCGGGCATTTCCGTACACATACCACACCGATGCTTTGTTTTACTGTAGCACTTCTCTATTTTTAGAAATTAAAAACTGCCTATCAATGTTATTTATGGAAAACCCTAGGGTGTCTTAGTACATTTACCACACCAGAGCATTGCTGGGAAATAACACCTCATTTTTCTAAAATTTAAAACTACATTGGTGCTCCTTAGTCGTATCCATTGGGTTGTTTTACTAAATGAAGGACACCGATGCTATCGATTATTCAAGAATTAGTGCATCATGTTATTTAGCTCACCGTGTTTATATATATAAAACTAAATTCTCCACAGTGCACCATGTTATATGCATCATTGGTGCTTGTATGGACAGTAAAGCACCAGTGTGCTTGTAGATTTTAAACACACCATCCAATAAACATCCGCCCGATCGCCCAGATTTGCCAGTGACTCCGCTACAAACAAACTCTTGGGTTGTTTTTATCTGGGCTTCCGAAAATTATGGGGGTCTTGTAGCCTTTTGAAGAGGGAAAATCCTAATTCCATATGGTTGGAAAGTGGACTTATTTATAGCCTTCATTGAGATGTTGGGGAGTGACCTTCCAAGGGTAGTTGAATTGCAACAACCCTGGTGAAAATTCCATGTAATAAAAGCTAATAAAGGAAAAAATAATAAGCACATTTGATGGGACACTTATTCCAACCTGAATGTTGGGAAAAACATCCTAGTTCCCGTGTTCATTTGGTTTATTATGGCTAAGGAAATTTGCAAAGGCAATGGCAAAGGCACTAAAGAGGAAAAAATTATTTTTGACACATTTATTTATGAAAACAATGGAAAATGGGACAAAAGGGAGGTGAATGGTTACATGTTGCATGTGAGGAGGAAAACGAAGGAAAATAATGGAAAATGAAGAAAATAGACACCTAATCAATGAAAATTATTATGAGGATTAGTTGGTACCTTTCTTTATCTATTTTGGAGCTCTTTCATTACTCTCTATCTCCCTCTCTCTGTCACACTTGGACACTTAGAGTTTCTTGAAGAACTTTGGTACTTGATCATGATAAGAACATAAAGAAAGAAGAAGGAAGGAGAAAGCAAGGAAGAGTAGGATCAAGTTTCTACAATAGGATGACTTGCAGGTATTGATTTGCATGTGTGGTTTCCTTGCTAGATATTGATTTGCATGTGTGGTTTCCTTGCTAGATTTTCCATGCATGGTATTGCATGTGGTTATTTTATTTCATGGCAAGGGTTTTTCCAGGTCTGACACTGTTTTCAGCCTAGCCTTTCCATTTTCGGATAGCCATCATGAGATAGGTTCTCACACTTTGGTTGAGCTGGATTGTCGGTTGGATTCAAAGCTGAGTGAGGTGTTTCTCTTGAATGAAAAACACATGGCATAATGATACCTGAACCATACTATGGATTACGCTAAATCCACTGGCATATTGACCCATGAACCTAAATGTGGGTTGTAGTAAAGACAATATTGTGTGCCTAAGAATCCTTTCTCATGAATGGAAGGATATATGGTAAAGCCAAGAGGTGGATTTCTCTCTGTTGGGCCTAGTATTCCGAGGATGGGATGTACAGTAAAGCTTGAATAATGGGTCTCGGTGTAGGGCCTAGTGATCCTTGTATTAGGCTATGGATTACAGTAAAGTCTGAGAGACTAGGAGGTAGTAAAATTCCTCACGGTGTAGGTGGAGAACTCTGGTATCATCCATGCTTGTTTGGTTCATTTTTTTTTGTTATGAGTCCCACATTCATGCTTGGAATATGGCATGGGGGTGATTGGCTGAATATATATTTGGCTAATCCAATCCAGGTTCGGGTGGAACGCAGTAGTCCCATCCCAAGTTGGTTTTTACATTCATTAATGAGAAATTTATTTCCTTGAAATTCGATGTGTAAATGTAGTGGTTTATATGTGGATACTGTCGTTGATGTATCTATGATATTTATTTTGTTATTATGCTAGTTATGAACATGCATTCTGATAGTGATGATGTATGTATCTCATCATGTTTTTATTTATAAATAATAAACAATTTTCTACGACCTAATAGATGATACTGCAACTAATGATGTAAGGGAACAATTGTTCTTAGCTATTATCCGATAAGTATAAGACCCCTATGTTAAAATATTTTTTTTTACATTAGTAGATTACATATATGTGATATTTTTGACGGAGTTCCTGTCATGGCTAGTAGGGTCCAGTCTAGGTCTTGTCATAAATTTTTCAAATACATCATTGTTTCACTGTTTTATTTCATTTTTGAACTTGTCATTGAGTTTTGGGCAGTGGCATGGGCTCTGGACCTAAAAAAGTGCCTTAAATCCAATGGATGTAGGGACAGTCTAGGAAATATAGTCCCTCGATGTAGCCATGTATGCTTGTGGGAGCCTCCAGAGCCTCTCAAACCCACTCATGCACATGTTCTTGAAGCATTTGGGGGTTAAGTAGGTTAAAACCTCAATGGGACCCATGGGCTAGTTACCTATGTGTTTGGGATGGTTCCTGAGAGTCTTGTTAATGATGTGTAAGGTTTTTATGATGTGTTTCCATTGGTTCCACTTCCTTAAGGTCACCTAGGAGGTTGAATCTCAACATAGTAGCCTCTCGTCGCATAGCTACCCTAGTTGGATGGTTACTTGGGTAGATGTGGGATCATGGAGTAAAATGATTATGATCGATTGATTATGTGGGTTATCTTGAATTTGAAGTCTACTTTTATTCAATTAATAAAAAAATTCAAAAATCTAGAAAAATTTGGATATTTTATACTAATTTGATTGTCTAGTTATGTTAGTAAAATATTGCAAAGATCCTAGATATGATAATTAATATTTCTTTGTTGCAAGTAATCTTGAAAAATTGATTTTGATTCCTACGAAGTAGATAGATAGACGATAAATTATGACTAATATTACAAAATAACAAGGAGGTATTACTCCATGAATCTTTCCTGAGATTCACTAGACAAATATGTGTGCAATCAAAGTGCAAAGTGAAATTCAAGGAATCCTCTAGTTAGGAAAAAAATACCATAATATCCAAAGGAAAGTGAGGGCTCATACCTTTCACACGAAGATGCAATATTTAGTTGGTACAAACAGCTTGAGGGGCACTAGATATCCTATCCTCCAAACTCCAAGCTGAGAACCTTCACAAATACAACCAACCAACACTACCAAAAACTCTTGTTGTAAGGTTTTTTGAGAATAATAACCATTAGTGATAATCTATAAACAACATGAATGACATAAAATAGATATCAATGGAAAATAACATCAACAATGTAGAGGAAGGGAGTCAAATTTTGTATTAAAATCAAATGACATACATAAATGATATACAATAAGAAACATGATCCTTCTCCCATTCAACTAGGAAAATGAATCCCCCCCACTATGAAGATGGTCTCACAAAAATAATAAAGCTCTAGTGATATAGTATATTCTCTAGATATAGATATGAATGGACCTAGCTCAATCTAACCCATTTCCTCCTGATAGGGTGATATTATATAGGTTCATTGTATCCTATGGGAGAATGTATCTAGACACCTAGGCACTTAATAAGTTATAAAACTTCTATAATAATGGAAACCTAGCAAACACATATACAAGTAGGCCAGGTTGATCTCATTTGGAATGACAAAGTTCAAAACCTTTTTCTCAATTATGAAATAATTATTACATAATTATGAAATTATGAAAAAATAATTAGGTGGTGGTCGACATAATATCCTTCGCGTACTAGCTCTGTATATCTTTCTCCTTCTGCATGAAATTGTGACAAAATAATTAGGTGGTGGTCGACATCATCTCCTTCGCGTACTGGCTCTGTTGGGATTTAGAGTTAAAAAAAAAAAGATAAAAGAAAAAAAGAAAGAAAGAAAGTATATATTCATTCCATTACAAAACATACATGATAAATCATGACTAATATTACAAAATAACAAGGAGGTATTACTCCATGAATCTTTCTTGAGATTCACTAGACAAATCTATGTGCAATCAAAGTGCAAAGAGAAATTCAAGGAATCCTCTAGTTAGGAAAACAATACCACAATATGCAAAGGAAAGTGAGGGCTGATACCTTTCACAAAAAGATGCAATATTTAGTTGGTACAAACAACTTGAGGGACACTAGATATCCTATCCTCCAAACTCCAAGCTGAGAACCTGCACAAATACAACCAACCAACACTACCAAAAACTCTTGCTGTAAGGTTTTTTGAGCATAATAACCATTAATGATAATTTATAAATAACATGAATGGGATAAAATAGATATCAATGGAAAAAAACATCAACAATGTAGAGGAAGGGAGTCAAATTTTGTATTAAAATAAAATGACATACATAAATGATATACCATAAGAAACATGATCCTTCTCCTATTCAACTAAACCTAAATGATATACCTAAATGACATACATAAATGATATACCATAACTAAACCTAGAATTATCATTTAAAATAAACATACTAAGAAGGAAAATAGTCTATTTCTAGCTCAAAATTTATTTGATGATAACATACAAGTAAAATTCCTTTCCAACATATTAAACAAGTAAGAAATTTCATTGCACCATTTTAAATAAGTAAATCAACAATCGAAGAATACATGCATCAATATCTGGGTTAATATGCTCTTGATTCTGTTGAGATGCTCTTGCTGGGCTACCCAACTAGATTTACCTCCCAACCAACGAGGAATGATTTCCTAGCCCAGGGAAACTCCACAGGCTCCCTAGCGCTCCAAGCAGTAGTGTGTCAAAGTTAGAATGATTTTTTCTCCATTCTTTCCCTCCTCTTTCCCCACATTTATCCTCCAAAATAAATTCCTCCAATTCCAAAACGAAGATCAAGGAACGCCCCCTCCCCCCCCTTCTCTCATCCTCCTTTTGGACACCTAGGCACTTGAGAAGTTATAAAACTTCTACAATAATGGATACCTAGCCAAGACATATACAAGTAGGTGAGGTTGATCTCATTTGGAATGAAAAAGTTCAAAACTTTTTTATCAATTATGAAATAATTATTATTTCATAACTATGAAATTATGAGAAAATAATTAGAGGGTGGTCGACATAATATCCTTTGTGTACTGTCTCTGTATATATTTCTCCTTTTGCATGAAATTGTGACAAAAAAATTAGGTGGTGGTCAACATCATCTCCTTCATGTACTATCTCTGTTGGGCTTTAGATTTAAAAAAAAAAAAAAGATAAAAGAAAATAATAAAGAAAGAAAGTATATATTCACTCCATTACAAAACATAGACTTTCTTTATTGTATTTGACTTTGTTAACTTAAATTAACAACAAAATTTAATGTAAATAGCCATTAACTACTAGCCATTCTTATTAACTACTTATATAATATGTATACAAAGTCAATTCAGTTAAAGCTTAGTTTTAACTATCCAAGTGATTTGGATTTAAAGGAGTATTCACATTGTATGATAAGAATAGGGGTTTTAGTGGTAGAAATTTTATATTTCTTCAGTTTATATTGAATTTTATATGGATAAAAAAATGATAACAAGTGTTTTGGAAAAACCTCATTAAAAAAAAATGTCACATAAAAGAAAATACCATTACAATAGCTATTTTAGAGGGCATATGTTTTTTTGTATGCCTCAATGTCTACAAAAGAGTACAAAAAGGATGTTGATGGGCTTTTACAGTCCAAATTCTGAACCTTGCTCTGATACCATACGTGAGGACCTAAATCCAAAATTTTTAACTAAACCTAGAATTATCATTTAAAATAAACATACTAAGAAGGAAAATTGTATATTTCTAGCTCAACATTTATTTGATGATAACATACAAGTAAAATTCATTTTCAACATATTAAACAAGTAAGAAGTTTCATTGCAACAATTTAAATAAGTAAATCAAAAATCGAAGAACACCTTTATCAATAGTTGGGTTAATATACTCCTGATTATGTTGAGACGCTCCTGTAGGGCTACCCAGCTGGATTTACCTCCCATCCAACGAGGAATGATTTCCTAGCCCAGGGAACCTCCACAGGCTCCCTAGCCCTTCGAGCCCAAGTACAACTAGCTATAGTGTGTCAAAGTTAGAACCATTTTATCTCCATTCTCTCCCTCCTCTTTCCCCACATTTATCCTCCAAATTAAATTCCTCCAATTCCAAAACAAAGACCCAGTATCCCCCCCCCGCTTCCACTCATCCTCCTTCTGCACACCTAGGCACTTGAGAAGTTATAAAACTTCTACAATAATGAATACCTAGCCAACACATATACAAGTAGGTCAGGTTGAGGTCAGGTTGATATCATTTGGAATGACAAATTTCAAAACCTTTTTCTCAATTATGAAATAATTATTATTTCATAGTTATGAAATTATGAAAAAATAATTCGGTGGAGGTCGACATGATCTCCTTCGCGTACTGTCTCTGTATATCTTTCTCCTCTTGCATGTAACTGTGACAAAATAATTATGTGGTGGTCGACATCATCTCCTTCGTGTACTTGCTCTATTGGCCTTTAGATTAAAATATATATATATAAAAGAAAGAAATAAATAAATAAAGAAAGTATATATTCATTCCATTACGAAACATAAACTTTCTTTATTGTATTTGACTTTGTTAACTTCAATTACAATAGTTATTTTAGAGGGCATATGTTTTTTTGTATGTCTCAATGTCTACAAAAGAGTACAAAAAGGATGTTGATGGGATTTTATAGTCCATATTCTGAACCTTGCTCTGATACCATATGTGAGGACCTAAATAAAAAATCTTTTAACTAAACCTAGAATTATCATTTAAAATAAACATACTAAGAAGGAAAATAGTCTATTTCTAGCTCAACATTTATTTGATGATAACATACAAGTAAAATTGATTTTCAACATATTAAACAAGTAAGAAATTTCAATGCAACAATTTAAATAAGTAAATCAACAATCGAAGAACACATGTCTCAATAGTTGGGTTAATATGCTCCTGATTCTGTTGAGATGCTCCTGCAGGGCTACCCAACTGGATTTACCTCCCATCCAACGAGGAATGATTTCCTAGCCCAGGGAACCTCCATAGGCTCCCTCGCCCTCCGAGCCCAAGTACAACGAGTTGTAGTGTGTCAAAGTTAGAATCAGTTTCTCTCCATTCCCTCCCTCCTCTTTCCCCATATTTATCCTCTAAAATAAATTCCTCCAATTCCAAAATAAAGACCAAGGATCCCCCCCTCTCCTCTTATCCTCCTTCTGGACACCTAGGCACTTGAGAAGTTATAAAACTTCTACAATAATGGATACCTAGCCAACACATATACAAGTAGGTCAGGTTCATCTCATTTGGAATGAGAAAGTTCAAAACCTTTTTCTCAATTATGAAATAATTGTTATTTCATAATTATCAAATTATGACAAAATAATTAGGTGGTGGTCAACATAATCTCCTTCAGCTACTGGCTCTGTATATCTTTCTCCTTTTGCATGAAATTGTGACAAAATAATAAGGTTGTGGTCTACATCATCTCCTTCGTGTACTCACTCTGTTGGGATTTAGATTAAAACAATATATATAAAAGAAATAAATTATATATTCATTCCATTATAAAACATAAAATTTCTTTATTGTATTTTACTTCGTTAACTTAAATTAACAACAAAACTTAATAAATAGCCATTAACTACTAGCCATTCTTATTAACTACTTATATAATATGTAGAACCATTTTCTCTCCATTCTCTCCCTCCTCTTTCCCCACATTTATCGTCCAAATTAAATTCCTCCAATTCCAAAACAAAGACCCAGTATCCCCCCCCCCTCTCCACTCATCCTCCTTCTGCACACCTAGGCACTTGAGAAGCTATAAAAATTCTACAATAATGAATACCTAGCCAACACATATACAAGTAGGTCAGGTTGAGGTTAGGTTGATCTCATTTGGAATGACAAAGTTCAAAACCTTTTTCTCAATTATGAAATAATTATTATTTCATAATTATGAAATTATGGAAAAATAACTAGGTGGATGTCGACATAATCTCCTTCGCGTACTGGCTCTGTATATATTTCTCCTTTTGCATGTAACTATGACAAAATAATTATGTGGTGTTTGACATCATCTCCTTCGTGTACTTGCTCTATTGGGCTTTAGATTAAAAAACAAAAATAAAAAATAAAAAAAGAAAGTATATATTCATTCCATTACAAAACATAAACTTTCTTTATTGTATTTGACTTTGTTAACTTAAATTAACAACAAAACTTAATGTAAATAGCCATTATTATTAAATACTTATATAATATGTATACAAAGTCAATTGAGTAAAATTTTAGTTTTAACTATCCGAGTGATTTGGATTTAAAGGAGTATTCACATTGTAAGATAACCATAGGGGTTTTAGAGGTAGCAAGTTTATATTTCTTCAGTTTATATTGAATTTTCTATGGAGAAAACAATGATAAAAAGTGTTTTGCAAAAACCTCATTAAAAAAAATGTCACATAAAAAAAATATACTATTACAATAGTTATTTTAGAGGGCATATGTTTTTTTGTATGTCTCAATGTCTACAAAAGAGTACAAAAAGGATATTTATGGGCTTTTAAGGTACATATTTTGAACCTTTCTCTGATACCATATGGGAGGACCTAAATCTGAAATATTTTAACTAAAGCTAGAATTATCATTAAAATAAACATACTATGAAGGAAAATAGTATATTTCTTTCTCATCAGTTATTCGATGATAGCATACAACTAAAATTATTTTTCAACATATTAGACAAGCAAGAAATTTCATTGTAACAATTTAAATAAGTAAATCAATAATCGAATAATACCTGTATCAATAGTTGGGTTAATATGCTCCTGATTTTGTTGAGATGCTCCTGCTGGGCTACCCTACTAGATTTACCTCCCATCCAAAGAGGAATGATTACCTAGCCTAGGGAACCTCTAGAGGCTCCCTAGCCCTCCGAGCCCAAGTACAACAAGTTGTAGTGTGTCAAATTTAGAATCATTTTCTCTCCATTCCCTCCCTCCTCTTTCCCCATATTTATCCTCCAAAATAAATTCCTCCAATTCCAAAACAAAGACCAAGGATCCCCCCCTCTCCTCTTATCCTCCTTCTGGACACCTAGGCACTTGAGAAGTTATAAAACTTCTATAATAATGGATACCTAGCCAACACATATACAAGTAGGTCAGGTTCATCTCATTTGGAATGAGAAATTTCAAAACCTTTTTCTCAGTTATGAAATAATTGTTATTTCATAATTATTAAATTATGAAAAAAAAATTAGGTGGTGGTCAACATAATCTCCTTCACGTACTGGCTCTATATATCTTTCTCCTTTTGCATGAAATTGTGACAAAATAATTAGGTTGTGGTCGACATCATCTCCTTCATGTACTCACTCTGTTGGGATTTAGATTAAAAAACAAAAATATAAAAGAAAGAAAGCATATATTCATTCCATTAAAAAACATAAAATTTCTTTATTGTATTTGACTTCGTTAACTTAAATTAACAACAAAACTTAATAAATAGCCATTAACTACTAGCCATTGTTATTAACTACTTATATAATATGTATACAAAGTCATTTGAGTTAAAATTTAGTTTTAACTATCCAATTGATTTGGATTTAAAGGAGTATTCACATTGTATGATAACCATATGGGTTTTAGTGGTAGCAAGTTTATATTTCTTCGGTTTATATTGAATTTTCGATGGATAAACAATGATAACAAGTGTTTTGCAAAAACCTCATTAAAAGAAAATGTCACATAAAAAAAAAATATACCATTACAACAGTTATTTTAGAGGGCATATGTTTTTTTGTATGTCTCAATGTCTACAAAAGAGTACAAAAAAGGACGTTGATGGGATTTTATAGTCCAGATTCTGAACCTTGCTTTGATACAATATGTGAGGACTTAAATCCAAAACCTTTTAACTAAACCTAGAATTATCATTTAAAATAAACATACTAAGAAGGGAAATAGTCTATTTCTAGCTCAACATTTATTTGATGATAACATACAAGTCAAATTCATTTTCAACATATTAAACAAAAAATAATTTCATTGCAACAATTTAATTAAGTAAATCAACAATCGAAGAATACCTATATTAATAGCTGGGTTAAGATGTTCCTGATTCTGTTGAGAGTCTCTTGTTGGGCTACCCAACTAGATTTACCTCCCAGCCAACTAGGGATGGTTTCCTAGCTCAGGGAACCTCCACAGGCTCCTTAGCCCTCCGAGCCCAAGTACAACCAAATGTAATCTGTCAAAGTTAGAATCATTTTCTCTCCATTCTCTCCCTCCTCTTTTGCCACATTGATCCTCCAAAATAAATTCCTCCAACTCAAAAACAAAGACCAAGGATCACCCCCCCCTCTCCTCTCATCCTCCTTCCCTTTTATGTCTCTTCCTCTCATCCACCTCAACTACTTACCATTAATTCCATGACTAACACCTCATCCTTTTAATTTATTAAGCTTGACTTTCTTACCATATATTATCCAAAAGTAGATCCGAATCTAGATATTTTATTTAGAAATAAATGAGAGAAGACAATACCTTATCTAAAAATTGATTTGAGAAGACATATTGGGTATACAAAATATAGATATTTTATTGAGGAATAAATGAGAGAAGACAATACCTTATCTAAAAATTGATTTGAGAAGACATATTGGGTATAAAAAATCTAGATATTTTATTTAGGAATAAATGAGAGAAGACTATACCTTTTCTAAAAGTAGTTTTGAGAAGACATATTAGAAATGAAATAACAAATAATAAAATTTATATGAGTAAAAATAAAATAAAATTACAAATTTACAAGTGTAGATATTACTAAAAAATTATAAGTCATTGTTTACATATTAATTAAACACTAATCAAAATTTTCCTTATAGTATCAAGTAGGGAATTACAAGAAGTTATAAAACTTTGACAATAATGGATACCTAGCCAACACATATACAAGTAGGTCAGGTTGATCTCATTTGGAATGAAAAAGTTCAAAACCTTTTTCTCAATTATGAAATAATTATTATTTCATAATTATGAAATTATGACAAAATAATTAGGTGGTGGTCGACATCATCTCCTTCGCGTACTCGCTCTGTATATCTTTCTCCTTCTGCTGCATCCAGTGGGACTATCACCCGCATACCATCATTCTAAAATTTCATGCTCCTACGCTTCAGGTTGATGATGCCTCCCATATCAATGGCCCAATCATACCCTAATAACGCAGGGTAGGGGTCTGCATCATCAACAATTTGTATTACTTCAAAATCTGCATGTATCTTTACTCCAGCAATGTCTACCAGGACCTATAGAAGTCTTCCAAGCGGAATTATCTTCTACTAATTAGCCATGCGTAATTGAATGGTGGACCATTCCATCTTTGGTTCCTTTTCCTTCTATATGTTTAGTCCTTCTTTCTTGTCTGATGCCTTTATAATTAGTGGCTCTACACCAACCTTCTTTTCCTCATCTTCTCCAGTGGAAGCACCATTGCCTGTAATTACATTTACACTTGGACCATCATCATATGGTTCAACTTTAACCATTTGCATGTTTTGTGTAGGCGTATTTTTTTGCTTTTCTTGCATTTTAGCAATTAACACTAGACATTATTCAATGACATGATCAAATTTCCTACAATATCTACAAGATTTTCTCACAGGGTTTATGAAGTCATGCGCATAGTGTCCAACGTCCCCAAAATTATAGCATATTACTTTCCCTCTTCCCCAACCCGTGCCTCCACCATTTCCCCCTCCCCTTCTGCTCCCTGAGGATCCTCCCTGTCCAGAGGGAAATGTTGGCAACGAAGGATTGGCCTGCACTCTATAAAGGTTAGAATTGTCTATCATTAGATCAAATGTCCGACAGTGTCGCTCGTCATGACCAACTGAAGAGAAAAATATACACCACTATTGTTTTAGCTCTGGAACATAGGCTCCTATTTTATGGAAATGGTATGTATCATGTCATACAACCACCCTACAATCGATGCACCATAGTGTGTGGGTACTTAGCCCATCAACATCCCTGGGAGGCAGTGGGTCTTTGGTGTTGCCAGAGCCTTTACAACGTATGCACCAAACATCGGTGCTAAATTCTTTACCTCGGTCTTTACATAGGTTTTTAATTTTCCAGTGCATCGCCTCCAGTTGGCTTTGAATTTGCATTGCTAAAAATTGAGAATATTATGTAGGCGCAACTTCTAATTTCATAGCAAATTCCAGGGCTTCACCTTGAGAATCAATTTTATGTAGACCCATAGGCCTACACAAATGTGGGAACAACATGGCAATGAACCATTCCTTATGTTTCTTATCATCGTAAACAAATCCTATGTCATTGATGGTGTGCTTTATCCATTGGTTAGCTTCCCAAACTAGTTCCTTTAACCCTTGCTTGATATATTTTAATTCTATTACACACTGTGAATAGGACTTCGACTTCTGGAATTGCTACTTCATGGCATCCTTAATCTGCGCAACATTGGGATCTATGTTCGGAGTGAGATATCCCATGAACCAATCTAAAGCGCAACCTTCTAACGCGATAGCTAAATGTGCTCTCTTGACAACATCCGTATTAAAATTTTGTACAGTCCACACTACATCAGCCACAATTCAAAACTGATCCATGTCCTCATATCCCACACCCTTAAAGGTGGGCATCTTCATATACGCAGCCATATCATCTATACGTGGCGGTGGTGGCAGGGTAGGAGATATCTTACCCCTACGTGAGTTCGACTGTGGCATGGCATGAGGGCTACCTTCAGTGTGCGTAGCCTCACTACTTTCTATATCAGGTGAATTTCTTAGAGGGATGTATATGTGTCTATCCCCTTTATGATTGACCTAATAATATTTTCCGTTGCATGTATTACTTTCTATCTTTTCAGGGTTCATTCACTCAACGTGGCTGCACAAAACACCCTTTTCACACAATAGCATCTTAATCAGCAGAGGCAAAGTTCGTAAGAACTTACCTCTCAATCCCTTGAAAAATCTCCTTTCAGCGTCTGAATATGACACAAACTAATCTACTACAAATTCTGTCACAAAAGAAGATGTTGTCAACCCAGTGATCTACAATCTGAGTGATGGAATTATCAGTCTTTTCCAACTGTTGGATCAATTTATGCATCCACTATGTGACCTTATCATCTTTCCAATAGGTTTGGAACTCTGCTAATCTTGAAAACTACTCCTGCAATTCTGGCGCAAAGGTCACAAAGAAGATCACGTGAACCTCTGTGAAAATATACTTGTTCTTCCACTCTGCAGTAGACAAATTCTTACTTATGTTTTCTTTCAGGGAAAATTATTGAATCTGTTTCTCGAACCAGTTCTCTAGTTCAGGCTTTAAGGGTTGGCACATCATCTAACCTCTCTCAAAATGATCCCAGTCCCAGTAACAGGATAATTTGTTTAGTTGAGGGATCCTGACCCAAGTTTAGAGTTAAGGTTAACCAACAAAACCCTCTTACTACTAGCCCTTTCAACAGTGACCTGCTTGCATAAGTTAGAGTCTCACCCTAAAAAGTATGGGGGCATGCTGGAACCAAGTTTCCACACCCTGAGAGAGAATTAAATGATGTGGGTGCCTCCATATCTAAACAACCCTGATCAGACCTTCACAAAAGGATCCCTAACCAGACAGATATAAGTCAAATACACATAATACCTTATGCACGCTCTAAGACAGACTTCATAATCCTTGCAATTATCCTTAATATCTATTCTTAGAGCTCAATAGTAATAGATCCATTAAGTTATCATTCATCTAAAGAATAAAATAGTTGCGCAATCGATATGAATACATACAACACAGTAATCAGAAATAACATGTAGGAAATGATCATAAAGAAAATAACATATGCATTTAGTACTCAGCTATCAACCAAAATATTTCTTCACTCATTAACAGTTTGGATACCCCATACAACACCTTCAGTTCACCCACGCACACATCCAGTAGGGTCTGCACACAGCAGGACTAAGGTCTCCACGCAGACAACCAACAGGATCCTTCTAACCTAGAAAAATCTGCTAGAATATCAAAATACAATCATATCTCTATCATCAAGAACCTTACTTATTTATTTACTTGATCTAGACTCCTATTTATAATTTTAGTCTGCACTCATCTAAGGTCCAGAAAACATGGTTATCGGCCCCTAGTTCTACCCTTGGACCCATTACAACTCATGTGGGGCTTTGACCCACCCCAAATCCCCTTGACTTGTGATGCGAACAACTAAACTTATAATAACTTCAAAAATATTCCAAAAATGTATCAAAATTTGGTCCTAGGGGACCTTGCTCCAACAAACACATTTTGAAGAGTTAGTAAAAGAGAAACACTGGGTTGATAAAATCAATCAGGAAATCATAGGCATAAAAAAAACCAACATTGGTGTCAAATGGGTCTATAAGACCAAACTAAATGAAAAAGGAGAAATTAAGAGATACAAGGCAAGGATCATTTCCAAAGGATTATCACAATCATTTATTGTCGACTATGGTGAAACCTTAGCTCTAGTAGCAAGGTTAGACACAATCATAACTATTCTGGCCATTGCATCTCAACACAAATAACAAGATTTTCAACTTGGTGTAAAATATTTCTTCTTAAATGGCATATTGCAGGAAGAGCTTTATGTATATCATCCCCCTATTTTTGAAGTTCCAGGACAAGAGCATAAGGTGTATAAGTTGATGAAAACCTTATATGTCTTGAAACAAGCTCCCCAAGCTTTATACAATCGAATAAATTATTACCTCATCAAAAGTGGATTTTACATAAGCAACCATGAGGCATCTCTTTATAAAAAATCATGGGGGTAAAATTATTATTGTTTGCCTTTATGTTGATTATTTTTTTATAAAGGTAATATGATGTTAGAATAATCCAAAGCTACAATGCAAACAATATTTGATATGACTAATCTAGGGCTCATGAAGTACTTCTTAGAATTAACATTCAAAAATATGCTAATGGCATTTTTGTTTTTCAACAAAAGTATGCCACTGACATACTCCAAAAGTTTAGAATGATCAAATGCAAACGATTTGACACTCCAATTGATCTATGCACCAAACTGAGCGAACAAGATGAAGGACCATTAGTTGATTCTACATTTTATAAAAGTCTAGTTGGTAGTCTCTTGTATCTCACTGCAACTAAACTTCACATCATTTTTGCAACTAGTTTTTTTTCCAGATATATGGAATCACCCAAGAATTCCAATTAGAAGGTTTCAAAAATAATTTTAAGATATGTTACACAGAAAATAGACTATGGCTTGTTCTACAAACAGTACGAATATTGCTCACTTTTTAGGATACAGAAATAGTGACTATGCAGATAGCTTAGATGATTGGAAGATCACCTCAGGGTATGTTTTTCACATGGGCACAAAATTTATCTCATGTGCCTCTAAGGACCAACCCATTGTTTCAATAACTTTGATATATCTAGAGTATGTAGTTGCAACTTCAACAACTTTTCAAACAATATGGATGAGAAGACTATTGAAGGGTCTTTCATATTTTCAAAAGGAGCGAACTCCTATTTTCTGTGATAAAAAAATCCATCATTGTTTAATCAAAAATCATGTCTTTCAAAAAAAGAGAAAGCGTATTGACACACATTTTCCTTTCATTCATGAGCTTGTAAATGATAGGGATATCCTTACTGAATTTTGTGGATCACGAGATCAACTTGAAAATAATATTACAAAAACATTGGGAAAAAATGTATTTGAATTTCGAAGAGAGAAATTTATCATTATAAATGTCAATAATTGTAATGGTTGAGATTAGGAGGGGGTGTTGAAAGCATTAATATCGCTTTCTTCTAAGTTTCATAGTTAGCTTTGGTTTACTTCAGTTAGTTGAGTTTAGTTGAGTTTTGGTTAATAATTTCTCTACTTATTAGTTGTTGTTTGTTTCCTCATCTCCTAGTTATTTTATTTAAATGTTATTGAATTATTAGAAGAGTTTTTCACTCCTTTCATAATTTTGAATCCATTATTCGTGTAATTCCACATCTGCAATCTCTGTCAAATATTCTACCTAAGTCATCAAAGAATTGAACTTAGAGAATAATTCCTATAGGGTATTCAAGTTGCTTTGATCTGATGAAATATGATTATTATCTAGATAATTTCCTCTCAAATCATCTTTCTTTCAAAATAATAATTTCAATTTTGTCTAAACATGACAAAAGATTCCAAGCTTTTACATGAAATAACAATCCAAGTGAGTTCGACAAATACAGTATCCCATAAGGCTCATCCATTCTTTTGAAGCACTTTTATTTCTCAGTGGTTGAAATAGGATAAACGTTAATCCCCATTGTGATCCTATAGAGTCCCTTGCTAGGAAATAAAAATTGGATTTTTAGCTTCGAGTCAATGTCATTGAAAAAAGTGAGGATCATAGTCAATTGGTAATTTCTCTGTGATTTCTCCCAACTTGTCTAATTTTAAATAAAATTTTAGAATTATTTATAAACTCACTAATGTTGTGATAACATGAAGGATTTCATGCAAAATCATAAGATTTATTTGTGTAAAAATACTAGACTAGCTACAATAGAACAAAAGAGAAGGGAGAATGAGGTTGATGGAAACAAAAGTTAAATAGCTAAAGGGACCAATTCAAATAAAAAAGGGATATGGTTTTTAGTGAGTGGATAAGGTAATATCTCAAAATAAAAAAGGGAATGCACATTACTAATTAAGTACCTTAGGGACAAAGTAATGTGGAATAATTGAGAGGAAATTGCTATGTCGTAGCTCAATTAGTTCTAAGTTACTTTCTAATGTCATCCTAAGTGTCACCCCTCAATACCAAATGGTAGGAAAATTCAAGTAATAAAAGAAAATTTGTCACATATACTCCTAATAATGTATGAAAGAGGGTTAAATAATGACCTATGTGAAATCCTAATAAGATCCTAAATACATTATACCCTATCATTAACAAATTATACCAATTATTTACATAACATCATGTATATTCATTTTTATTTTGATTGGTCTCATTACATAAAGAATTTGATTCATTTTACAATATATTAGCATAACAAATACAACCATTAAAGAAAAGAAAGAAAGGAAAAGAGAAGAAAAGGAAAATGAAAAACATGAAAACTTAATTAAGAAATCATTATTATATCAAGGTGAGAGATGTGAAGTGGACTATTCATTTATAACCCCATAATGTGATTGTGTACATTAAACTATGATTTTTGGATTGTTTTATATATTTTTTGTGAGAAATAACTTAAAATTAAATAAAAGAATTAATTAAATTAAATTAAATTTAAATGTATTAATTAAAATTAATAATAATTTACTAAAAAGATATTTTAACATATTTAATTTTAAAATATCTCATCGTAGGTGATCATTCAAGTCTATCTCAGTGACATTTATGATAATAAGCCATTGAAAAGAAAGTGGGGATCCATGATTCCCCACATAGAATTTGCATGAGATGTTAGTGCATGCTAGCCTTTTGTTGGTTTAATGTGACAAGATTTTCTCATAGTTTCTATATAGATGAAGTATTTGCTGTTTTTTTTATATTAGGAATGAATGGTATTGAAATTTTATGGGTGAAAATTGCACAATCGAAGTGCTCTAGGGGTTTTTAAGGGTGAAAAATCCATATATGCAGTAACAAAACTAGTTTAAACAACATAAATCAAGATTTTACCAATTTTGTTTGCACCATATTCCCACTATAAACCCACCATAAACTCTAAAAATTTGCACTTAAAGAAAACTCCAAAAATAAGTGTTTTGATATTTATTATAAATTGATGTCTCTTCACTTATCCCAACCATTTAAATATACATATTTTAAAATTCATTTACCAATAAATTAATACACATATTAAAAATTTAATGAAGTTAATAACGTGGGAAAAACTGAAAGTAATACACATATTAAAAACTTAATGAAATTAATAATGTGGGAAAAAATGAAATTAATACACATTAAAAATTTAATGAAATTAATAACGTGCAAAACAATGAAAAATTTATGGGAATTAGTAATGTGTAAGTAGGGAAATCATGATAATAGATTTCAGAAGTGTCTTTGAGTCTATTAAATGGAGCTTTCCGACCATCAGCTCTGGCGAAGACTTCTAGTGATGGGACCCCTTTGACTACCCCACGTCCAAAGACCTCTGTCGCATGGACTCCCACTTGGCCTTTGTCTTTTGTTCCGGTGATGTACCCTCCTATTCCCTCTATCGACTTCCTCTGTCACCCTACTCCCTTCCTCTCCCCCACTCCCCTCCACACCCCTACAACCACTCTCACTCCCCTCTGCCACCCCACTCCGCCTATTGCATTAATTGCAGTCTCTCGCAGAGGTTAAAACCAATAGAAACAAAATAATTCACACTTGAAAAATAGAGAAACTTAACCCAAAAAAGAGACCACCCGACCCAAAACACAGACATGTGACCCAAAACAGAAACATGCAACCAAAAAGGAAATTTTCTCGAGACGATTTCTGAAGATGCTACGAGACTCAATTGTGCTACTGTTAGAGTAGAGTATCCTGCAAACGAGATGGTATTAATTCTGATTCTTATTGAATAAGTTCAAATTGATATATTTGATGTCAGATAGAGGAAAATATGAAATGTAAGATATATATAAACCTTGAGTGATCCTAAAGAATAGTGTGCAAAGACAAACTTTATCCAATGGTTACTGTTGTTTTAGTAAATAGTCCTATTGGAAACATTTTTTTTCCATTCAATAGCTAAATAAATAATTGTAGTAAAATTAAAAACAGAGCGCTACAACAATTTTCCAACATTTAGATTATTACTCCCTCTCATGTGCAACTAAATTTATCGTTCAATTGTTTTATAAAGAACTGTAGTAAATGTACAAACAAAGGACTGTAGCATCTTTCCAAGATTCATATTATCATTCCGCTTGATGTGAAAAGAGAATGGAAGATAAGGCTTCTTTTAGTTACATAATTTTTTTTTTCAATATTCATACATGTTCAATATTAGGCAGACCTCTTGCCTAAAATTATGGGTGGTTTCAGATAATAAATATAGCTATTGTTACAAGTTACAACAGCCTTGAGTGCAAGTAGAGTCTCTGCTTTGGAGGACCAGATTGCATGAGCATATTGAGCATGTTGGCTTGAGGGGTCCTAACCCAGGCTCATATTTTATCTTGCAACCAACAAACCCTCCAACTACTGGCCCTTCCAACAATGACCTACTTGCACAGATCAAAGTCTCACCCGAAGCAGTATGGGAGGGTGCTCGAACCAGATTTCCACACCTTGAGAAAGAAATTGATGTGGTGGCCCTAAACAAGTTTATAGCAGAACTTATTGCAGACTATAGCATATGTGCGCATATATAGATCAACACTTATGAGATTAGCTTCGTCGTAAATACAAATAATGTGCATAACATATAAACAACATCACCGATCAACTTCGTCGCAGATACATATAGAAAAATCAGATCTTCGCAATTCACAGAGTATACATTTGGGCACAATCACTTAAGAAGATCTATTCATATACTTAATCATCAACAGATGCACCTATACAATTGATAATAAAAAAAGAAAAGTGATCCGAAGATACAATTGATCATAACAGAAGTAAAGTGATCTCAAAGCAATAAACAGTAATTAGATAACACAGATATCAAACACATGAAACATTTGGTTTTCCAAAACATTCTTTGTATTAGATCCAATCATTTCAGTACAGTCATAATATCCCTTACAAATACCCTTCTGTGCACACAGCCAGCGGAGTTCGCACACATCCAGGAATAGGTCTCCACACACAGAGGTAGCAGGAGCCTTTCGACCCAACCCAGACTGAAAACCCTTACAAAAATGCATCACTTACTTATATATTAGCTTCGCTATGAACATTATTACTAGAATCAATATATCTATATTTATATTCTTTCAGTGCGCATATACTATGGTATCAAGCCATGGTTTGAGGCCCACAGTTTTCCCTTGAAACCCAATTACATAAAAGAGGGACTTTGACCTGCCCCAAAGCCCCTTTACCTTTTCGTGCAGTGTGCATAACCAAAAATATATACAAAATGTTTCTCAAAATTCACCCCAGGGGAACCCACTCCAATAGACCCCAACACAAACTCATGAATCAACCTAAGTCACAGTGGGTTAGGCTCCTTCGTCTTCGCTTTGAGCATGGAAAGAGATGTTTTCAGTGGCAAAACCACCTCAATGCTCTGTGCATTAGCTCCCTGCACTTCACTGACAAGATTTTCTGTTGTCGAACCTTTAGTGACAAGCTCAATACTTCTTTGCGTCTACTGAAGGGTCTTCAACATGCCATCAAGTGTCTATGACAGCTATAGAGCCTCCTCATCCTACGATTGCATATGTGTTTCTAAGAAATTCTCTCTGCGATGAAAATCCTCAATCTCTGTCTGAATTACCCGACCCTTGTGTAGGCGGGAAAGGCATCTCCATCCATATATCTTAAAAAAAAATTCTCTTTGACGCACAATTCGTTGCACAACTACTGTGCCATTAGGTCATTCTGAACTGAATTCTAGATGCCCATTGCCTTATCCAATAACTAGCCACACCCTGTAACTACGACATCTATGTTCTCTATAGTTGTTTTAACTTCCACGACCCTCTAAGCTCTAACCTCTGGAGGAGTCTCCGACTGCAGCTTCATCTGTAGATCTATGATTTGGTGTTCAAAATCTGTGTGAAAAATCTGAATCTCTGCTCATGAGGTCTTCAGTGCAGTGGCCAACCCTTCTAATTTCTCTATTGGGGTGGCTGTGGGAGGGACTACGAGCACATCACTACAAACTTGGTTGATTTTTTCTTCTAGAGCAACGCGTTGAGCCTCTGCTACATAGCATGCTTCCTCGTGGTCTATTGTTTCTATTGAGCTTCAACAGCCTACTGCTATGACTCTGTGGTAGTGTGGTGGGCATGAGATTCTCTGAACTAGAGCTCATCCACGATCATGTTGTGGATCATGTGTAATTTCCCTCTAGGAAAAATAGATATGTCAACATTGATATCACCGCAACCTTGTAGCTATGTGCTTTGGCTTGCTGATTCTACATGGATGGTCGGATCAGGGATTTGAATGAGATGACTCTCCCCTATTGCAGGTAATTCTATGTTGAGAAGCTACGCGTTGGTTGCAAGCACGCTCACTTACATCTGGCTCTCTTGTGCTACACTCTCCTGAATCAGGCTTCCTTGAAATTTTAGCTCCTCGGTGCCACTCTGCACCCCGTTGAGTGAAACCTTGTACCTCTCTTCCATGTATTTCCACATGTTCTCTATCACCATCGTGATTTTGTTATCCATCTCATTTAGATAATCTTCGTTCATCGTCAAATATTCCTCTATGAAGGCCTTAGAGCCTTTGTGCTTCTTCCTTGGACCTCCTGCGGCCTATCCCCTTGGAAGTATAGACTTCCACTTGCTATGTTGTATGACCCTCAGTCTCCTTAGGCCTGACACCATTCTTCTTGAGTTCAGTGTCTCTTTCAAGGTCAATTGTTTCACGGGGTGTGGGCAACGTTGGATATGCTCCCGTGATTTTCTTGGTTGTTTTTGTACTGGTACGGGGCTTGGTGGGAGTCTTAGAAATAGAAGTGGATGCACCTCCCATGGTGTGTGGCTCCAACAAAGCTAGTGGCCATCCTGCAGTGACGTGAAACAAATCATCCTCAGTGACAAGATAAGGAAATTCGTACCATATACCTTCGACGATGCCCTTCGCGCGGATGTGAATATTGTGAAATGTTTCTTTAAAATTGAAAATCAACTTGTACTTCTCGTACAAAGTTGGAGATAGCCTCATATTTGATTGAATTTCTTGAAAGATGTAGGCATCAAAAAAGACCAAAAATATTTTTTTCTCTATGATGCACGCATGGATGGATGAATTCCACAGTGTGGCGTATCGCTCGGCTTTACACATCTACGATTCTAATTCTAGAGACTAGGTCTCTTCTTGTGTTTTCCAACTGATGAATTTTATCAACAATGAGAGCCAAGCATAGTATAAATTCTTTCCATCCTCTTACACCTCGTTCACATTTTCCAGAAACTCCTTACACAGATATTGTTCTGAATTGTAAATGATGCCCTTCTCACATTGTCTTGCAAGTGCAATTACTTGTGTAGGGACTTATTTAAGCCTACATTTCCTCATCATCTTGCATGCCAAGATGAGTGTAAAAAATTGCACGACTAGATCATTAATTTAACTCACCACAAATCCTCGGCTATGGTGCGATACGTGGTAGGTAGACCTGATCTTGTCTACCACCTTCTTCTCCCTGCCTTTGCCTCCAAAATTGGCCATGGGATCTTCACCTTGATTAGGAAGGTCGGTGATCTGATGGGTCAGCACGACATCAATAGGTACATGATCTCACAACCACAAAGCTTCATCATGGACCAGTGCGAGAAATTTTCACACACATATGTTATTGATCGGTCTATGCCCGAAATGTGGAACCTACAATAAATGTAAGATCTCAACCTGGTGGAGGCCCAACACCCAGCGCTTAGGCTCTACGTTCACAATTCCCCCCTCATAGGTTATTCAGTCAAAGTATATTTCAAGCGCAAGCTCAAGGAATTTATCGATATCTGTGATGTCCCAATCCTCCATCTTCAATAGCGGAACCTTGGCAAACATATCGCCCTCTAGCGGGACATTTTCGGGGATCAAAGGTATGTTAATGTATGCCAACACTTTGTCGAGGTCCTTCGGGACCTTGACTAATACCATGTGTGGTGAGACATAGGTTGAAAACCACGATATGGGGGCCACTTTGGCCACATATTCATCCTCTATGATCGTCTCATGCAGCTCAGACGTGGGTTTCTTCTAGCACTCAACTGTAGTGGAGCGCAACTTTGAGGTCTTATCTCTTGGGGATTTATGGGTCTCCAAGGTCTATCCCTTCTTTGTCTTTATGAGCGTAGGTGTCTCAGCGACCGACATAGAGGGATCCTCTTCAAGGCACGTGATTTTCATACTTTGGGGTATAACATATCTTAGACCTCTACGACGCAAATCCTCCTCAAACCCCGAATCCAGACCAGACATAGACAATGAGTAAATTTTAGAAATCAGAGAACTTAAGGTAGAAAATTCACACATAAATAAAAGGGAACTAATGCGACCCCACAGGTCATATTCATATCTTTAGCACATCTTCAAAGGTCCCTTATGCAGTAATGTGTCCCCATAAATGAAAAAACGGTTCCAAATCTGCTAAAATATCCTTGTTAAATGGAACCTAGATGCTCCCCTAAACATTAATAAAATTTTCTTTTCCATATTTAATCTTCCAATGGCTAGATTTTGGCACTTCTGCAACCTATTCAACCTCCACGCATAGCTACTGTGCACATTTCATACCTTTCTATGCATCTGCCATCCCTTCTATGTAGATCAAATACTTTTGCCATATAGTCATTTGGTACACGCAGGGAGAGGGTCATCTCTATATGGCTTCAATTGTATTCCATTGAAATACTTGGGAAGATATTCTACGCTCAACTTGGCTAGGCATACTACACCTCCATCAATAATTTCCTTAACAATATATGGCCCTAGCCAATGCACCTTGAACTTCCCTGGGTGGCACGCAAACTTTCTTTCATACAACAAGACCAAATCATATTCCTTAAAGACCTTTTGCCTGATATGCCTATCATGCCATGCCTTTTCCCATGCCTTCTGTTCTTGTTGATGGACATTTTCAATAAAGAGATCTTATTCGAGTGCAACCAACTATGACAACCATTCCTCCGTAATATCCACCTCTGCCATATTTGTGAATGCTCCAATGCACAGATTGGGAACAATTTACTCCATTGACAACACAGCTTCTTGCCCACACACCATCCTGAATGATGTTTTTCTTGTCAAATTCTTACATGTGGTTTGATATTCCCAAAGAACTTTAGGTACGTGCACATCCGAATCGTTCTGGTTAGCATTGCAAATCTTAGTCAGCGCAGTCTCCAATATCTTATTGAAAGATTCCACCACACCATTCTCCTACGGATGATATGGAGTGCTCTTCTGATGATGAATCCATAATTCTTCTGTTAGTGCTTCAATGGTTTCATTCACAAAATGCATACCTTGATCACCGACCATAATCTTAGGGCATCCAAAGCGAGTCACAATATTCCCAAAAATGAAGTGCGTAGCTATGTCTGCACTACAATCCTTCACTAGATTAGCTTTAGCCCATCTGTTTACATAGTTGGTCACAGTGATTATGTAACACGCGTCACTATTATTTCATAGAGGGTTAATAGGTCCAAAAAATTCTATGGCCCATTGGTTAAATTCTTGTTGTGCCACCTGTGGATGCAGGGGAATCTCATCTGTGCGTGATGGATTTACTGTCCTCTGGCATACATCTCATGTGTGGCAATGCACAGGGGCATCATTGTGTAATGTGGGCCACCATAAACCACTAGAAAAATATTCTCCGTGGATACCTTCCCCACATAGTGACCGCCTGTAACCCCTCCATGAGCTTCTTCTAAGATGTCACATCTCTCAAACTTCAAGACATATATGTTCAGAACTTTGTTTGCACCCATTGAAATATTCCAAAATTTGCATGCAACAAATTGGAATATTAAATTTTGCTGATTTCACTTAGGAGATGAATAATTGGCTAAGGAGGCCCATGCATAATAAAAAAATGAATAAAATCCCTCATAGTATGAATGGGGATCATCATTGGAGCTGGATTTCACACCCTCAAGTTTGAAGGAGGACATTTGCATGGAGACAAGGTCAAGTTTGACCAAGTCAACAGCGCTAGGATAGGAGGTGGAGAACACTCTGATAGACATCGCAGTATGAATGGGAAGAGGGTTATTTGGTGGAGGAAACCCTAATGAGTGGGACCCATGGAGAGAAGGCTTTCACTTGTTTAAAAGGTGGCCAAGGCAGCCATTGTTATTCATGTTATTGATTATTGATTTCATTGTCTGTTTAGACTTTATGAATTCTCCTGTTGTTTAGCAGAGTTGCAGTGCTAATTAGCACAAGGCATTCCTGTTTAGGAATTCCTTATCCTTCCAAGAGAGGCCTCTTGAAGGAGTTTCCCTTCATTTCTCCACATTCAGGTTTGAGGCCAATCATCCTCCTTCAGCTACAACATAGTTTCTATTTAGAGCTAAGTTGTGTTGCAGGGTGTTGCAGTGGAGGTTACTGAACACCACTTCCTGTGATTATTTTTCAAAGGAGAAAGTCTTATTTCCTTTGGAGGATCAGTGAGGGAGAATTTCAGCTGATTCCCATCATATTTGGCATCGGCCAACCATTTCCATGATCTACAGCGTAGTCCCTGTTGGGTGTGGAGCCTGATTATCTTGTTTACTTTGTATCACAACATTGGACCCCTGTACCTTAAAAGGGGCAGAAACGCCGCCCGTAATTAATCGCTGTCGTGGGGGCAGCTCCCTCGAAGCGAAAAACAGATGTAAAATTGCCTTGTAAAAGTATAGTAATTTCTAGTCAATCTGGGCCATTCATTAGGAAAATGATCTGACAGTAGAATTTATGCTTAGATTAGGGTTTTTTTCCCTAGAAGGCAATGCCTCGCTTTTATGAGGGCATTGTATTGCGGTTTTGCATTGTGTGTGTATTCTCGGAGTGAGAAACAGAGAGGGAGACTGTGAGAGAGAACAGAGGATATTACAACGGATCTGTTGTAGGTTTTGTCTCTTCATTTTGTTGGATAATAGAAAAGAAGGACTGGCTGTTCGGGGTGGACATAGCCCAAACTGGGTGAATCACGTATACCTGTGTCTCTCTAGTTTTATGTGTTTTGTGTGGTTTTATTTTCCGCATATTTTATGTGTTTCATTGCTCTGTAATATTTAATTTTCTAACAACTGGTATCAGAGCCGAAGGTATATTTGGTTGATAAACTCACAGGAAAGAAGGGTTCCTGGTTTGAGTGGGAGCAATGGCGGAGGATGGTAAGTTTAGGGTCGAGAAATTTAACGGCCAAAAATTTCCGCTGTGGAAGATGAAGATGGAAGATTATATGTATCAGAAAGATCTGTACCTACCATTGAGCGGAAAAACAAAGAAACCAGCAGCCATGACAGATGTAGAATGGAACATTATCGATAGAAAGGCACTCGGAACAATATGGTTGTGTCTTGCGGCGTCAGTCGTGTTCAATATTTCAAAGGAAACAACAATAGAGGGTTTGATGCAGACGTTGGTGAAACTATATGAAAAACCATCGGCCTCAAACAAGGTATTTCTTATGAAACGAATATTTAATATGAAGATGTCAGAAGTTGGATCTGTTGCAGACCATTTAAATGAATTTAATACAGTTACCAGTCAGTTAAGTTCTGTAGGGGTAAACTTTGATGATGAAGTTAGAGATCTGTTATTCTTGTGCTCATTGCCAGAGAGTTGGAATGGTTTAGTAATGGCCATTAGTAACCCTGTCTTTGGATCTAGTACTTTAAAGTTTGATGATGTTGTTGGTGCTATCCTTAGCGAGGAAATGCGACGGAAAAGCTCCGGTGAGACATCAGGTAATGCTTTGAGTGCAGAGTCTAGGGGAGGAAGAATGGAAAGAGGAAAGAGCTCGAGATATCACAGTAAAACAAGGAAAGGCAAATCCAAGTCTAGATCGGGGATAGTGTGCTGGAATTGCAGAAAGAAAGGACACCTAAAGAAATAATGTAGATTTCAGAAGGTAAAAGAAGGAGACACATAGCAAGAAAACAATCATGAAGCAAATGTGACAGGTGATGTGTTACAAGATTCTTTGATTCTTTCTTTCGAAAATGTTACTGATTCTTGGGTTGTAGATTCAGGGGCTTCATTCCATGCCACACCTGAAAGAAATATTTTCATGACTATGTTCAAGGATATTTTGGACAAGTTCGTTTGGGTGATGATAAACCCAGTAAAATTGTTGGAATGGGTCAATGGAAACCAATGGCTACTAAAGGAGGTAACGCATGTTCCAGATCTAAAGAAAAATCTAATTTCAACAAGGCAGTTAGGCAGTGAAGGTTGTATGACAACTTTCACAGATAAAACTTGGAAGGTCACCAAAGGAGCGCTGGTAATAGCAAAAGGTGAAAAGGTTGGTACATTGTATATATGCAATGGTATTTCTAACTCTGTTAATGCTTTAACTTCCAAAGGAGAAGATGCAGCATTATGGCATCATAGGTTCAGAGACATGAGTGAGAAGGGAATGAAGATTATTCACTCAAGAAATTTGTTGCCAGGTTTGAAGAATGTTGATTTGGATTTCTGTGAGAATTTCATTTATGGAAAACAAAAGAGAGTCAGAATTCTCAGAGTTGGGAAAGAAAATAAGAGCGAAAAATTGGAGCTTGTGCATACAGATGTATGGGGACCTGCTTAGGTATCATCTCTCGGTGGCTCTCGTTATTATGTTACTTTTATTGATGATGTAACTAGAAAAACATGGATTTATAGTATTCAGAATAAGTTTGATGTATTTGATACTTTCAAGAAATGGAAATCTTTGGTTGAGATTGAGACAGGAAATAAGTTGAAGTGTCTCAGATCAGACAATGGAGGTGAATATTGCAGCAAAGAGTTTGATAGGTACTGTTCAGAGCATGGAATTCGTAGAGAGAAGACAGTTCCAAGAACACCACAAGAAAATGGTGTGTCAGGAAGGATGAACAGAACAATCATGGAGCGTGCAAGGTGCATGAGATTGCATGCAGGATTGCCTTTACAATTTTGGGCAGATGCTGTAGATACTACTGTTTATCTAATAAACAGAGGGCCTTCAAGTTCCTTGGATGGTGGTATTCCAGAGGAAGCATGGACAGGTAAAAAGGTAAACTACTCTTTTTTAAAGCCTTTTGGTTGTGAGACCTTTGTCCATATTAATAAAGAAAACAGAACAAAGCTTGAGGCAAAATCAAAGAAATGTACCTTTATTGGATATGGTGCTAATGATTTTGGTTATCGCTTATATGATTATGAAAATCACAAAATCATTAGGAGCAGAGACGTAATATTCAATGAAAAGGTCTTGTATAAGAATTAGCTGCAGGAAAAGAAACAGGAAAAAGAAAGCAAGGAATACACGGTTCTTGATGAGATAACTAAAAAAGTAAAGGTGCCTGAAAATAATAATAATCAACAACCACAGTAGTAGCAACCACCACAACAGCAACATGCACCTCAAACACCTAAAAGTGGTGTTAGAAGATATACCAGGATAAGTAAACCCCCTGAACGATACTCTCCTTCATTATATTATTTATTTTTGACTGATTTTGGTGAACCTGAATGTTATGAAGAAGCAATGCAGGTTGAAAGCAGGAAGAAGTGGGAGCTAGCCATGGAAGAAGAGATGGACTCCTTAATGCATAACCAAACTTGGGACTTAGTCAGGTTGCCTGAGGTAAAACTACATTGTAGAATAAATGGGTTTACAGGCTGAAGGAAGAAGATGGAGGAAAACATAGGTACAAAGCTAGACTTGTGGTGAAGGGGTTTGCACAGAAGAAAGGTATTGATTTTGAAGAAATATTTTCTCCTGTTGTTAAAATGAATTCAATTAGAACTATTTTGAGTATTGTAGCAGCGTAAGATTGACATCTTGAACAGTTAGATGTAAAGACAACATTTCTCCATGGAGATTTGGAGGAAGAGATATACATGCAGCAACCAAAAGGATATGAGGTAAAAGGGAAAGAAAAATTGGTGTGCAGGTTAAAGAAGAGCTTGTATGGCTTAAAACAGGCTCCAAGGCAGTGGTATCTAAAATTTGACAAGTTTATGTCTGAACAAGGTTATACTAGATGTCACTCTCATCATTGTGTTTATCTAAAAAGGAAAAATGATGGCAGCTATATTATACTGTTATTGTATGTAGATGACATGCTTGTTGCAGGGTCTAACATGCAGGAAATAAATGTGCTCAAAAGAAAATTGGAAAATTCATTTGCAATGAAGGATTTGGGAGCTGCAAAACAAATCCTTAGTATGAGGATAACTAGAGACAGGAAAAATCACAAATTAACACTGTCTCAGAATGAGTACATAGAAAAGGTGTTGAAAAGATTTAATATGCAGAATGCAAAACTAGTTAGTACACCTTTTGCTAACCATTTCAAACTTAGTAAGGAGATGTGCCCCAAGACCCAAGAAGAAATGGACTATATGTCTAAAGTTCCATATGCATCAGCAGTTGGAAGCTTAATGTATGCAATGGTCTGCACAAGGCCTGATATTGCACATGCAGTGGGAGTTGTAAGTAGGTACATGAATAATCCAGGAAAAGAACATTGGATGGCAGTAAAATGGATTCTCGGATATTTGAGAGGTACCACAAATCAAGCATTATGCTTTGGTGGTTCAAACATTGCTCTACAGGGATATGTTGATGCAGATATGGCAGGTGATAGAGATAACAGGAGGAGCACTACAGGATATGTATTTACTATAGGTGGAACAGCGGTCAGTTGGGTTTCAAAAATCCAAAGTGTTGTTGCACTTTCAACAACAGAAGCCGAGTATGTTGCTGCTACGGAGGCTAGTAAAGAAATGATTTGGTTACAAAGGTTTATGGATGAATTGGGTAAGAAGCATGATATGGGCACACTATACAGTGATAGCCAAAGTGCTATTCATCTTGCAAAGAACTTAGCATTTCATTCCAGGACTAAACACATACATCTCAAGTACCATTTCATACGGTCAGTATTGGAAGATGGAGAGTTGAAGCTGGAAAAGATACACACTAGCCAGAATTTGGCAAATATGCTAACAAAAAATTTATGTCAGGAAAACTTGAAACATGCCAGTTCAATTTGGTACTCACAAGGTGTGATGAAGTGAAACAATAGGTCAGAGTCAATTGTGGGATGAAGTGGCGGGTGGGAGTGGGTAATCAGTCTTTCAAGTGGAGATTGTGGGATGAGACTGATTATCTTGTTTTATATCACCAACTATTTGGACTGCACTTTCAAAAAAGGTGGGGTGAACGCCTGCCATGATTAATAAGCTCTTTGTAGGGTCAGGGGGCTGGCTTTGACCTCTGGGTTTTGGGGGGGCAGCCCCGCAGGTAGTTAATAAAATTTCCTTGTAAAAGTATAGTAATTTCTATTCAATCTGGGCCATTCATTAGGCAAATGATCTAACAGTAGAAGTTATGCTTAGATTAGGGTTTTTTTCCCTAGAAGGCAACCCCTTGCTTTTATGAGGGCATTGTATTGTGGTTATGGATTGTGTGTGTATTCTCGGAGCGAGAAATAGAGAGGGAGACTGTGAGAGAGAACAAAGGATATTACAACGGATCTGCTGTAGGTTTTGTCTCTTCATTTTCGCTGGATAATAGAAAGGAAGGACTCGTTGTTCCGGGTGGACGTAGCCCAAACTGGGTGAACCACGTATACCTGTGTCTCTCTAGTTTTATGTTTTTTGTGTTCTTTTATTTTCCGCGTAGTTTATATGTTGCATTGCTTTGTAATATTTTATTTTCTAAAAGTCCCTGTCTTATACTGCATTATTTTCAGTGTGTTTCTGTAGTGAGGGTTTGCAGTGTTGATTGGAGGGTGAGATCTTCAGTGATAGGATCAGCCTTTCACTTTGAAGATCCATTAGAGGAGGTCTATTCAGATTGTGTATCATCTTCAGCCATCTCCATCTAGTTCCATTCCATGAGTTGCAGCTGCTACTGCAACTGCGACATTTGTGCAGTTTTTCCATTTTATGTATATTTCAGCCAATCCTTCTAAGGATTGTTGCATTATTGTTTCCAGCGGTTGAGAGCTTTCTCCTCCACATTTCTTGAGCTATATATTTTTATATCTTTGTATTATCATTCAGCATGTTGCACTGTCTCCTGTAAACTACGCAGTCATAGCCTAGGGCATTATCAGTGTAGTAGTATATTTTATATTTCATGTACATGTTCTATTGAGGCTTGTGTTGCCTATATTGAGTGACTATTTCCTCAATGAATTGTACTCTTTTTCTGCTATATTATAAATTTTTTTTCTATCTACATATTCATGTATCTAGGCTTCATAAAATAACGATGTTGCTCCATTCCTTATTCCTACATTGTTGCAGTCCCGTCATTGGGCACTTGTTCAAAACAACTAGATGTGGGAGACCTATTTAACCCACCTAGAGTGATTTATTTTGAGACTCCTCTTAGATTTCGGTCTTAGATACATTGATCTAAGGGATCCAGGTCTTGGTTTCAAGTCTTGTAGCAGCCATTCCTAAAAAATGTGTTTTTCAAGCATGCCTTGCTGAGCAATCCCATTTTGGGATATTACAGTGGTATCAAAGCTTCAATATTGGCTCAGCCTATGAGTTTCAGCCAAAGAAGATAGAAGAAGATCATAAGGATGATACTATTCTCATCACTTTTCAGACTTAAGAAGAACCTCTCCAAAGAGGAGGAGAAAATAGAAGAGGAAGGTCAATGCACTTCCTATTCTCACCAAGAAGAAGAAAGCAAGCATGAGAGATACTTGGATCATAAGATTCTAAGTAAATACCTTGTTGATGTATAAATTTGAATAGTAGCTGAATTATCCACCGAGATTATCCTGATTAAATACTATTTAAGCTTCATGCATAATACATAACCTCTTCTACAATTGATCATCGATATGCGGAAATAGAAGCAGTCGCATGCGCACATTAAAATATAATCAAGCACACATATCAACACAGTATGTAATGGGGAAAGAAATAGCTGAAAACCCCCAAATATCTATATTATAATGATAAAGAACATGTAACAATCATAGTAAAATACTCCTCACAATTACTCAATACTATCTCCAAAAGTTACACACAAACTAGCTCAGATTTGAACAAGTCACAGGTTCAAATCTCCTCCACAAGTCTGCCTGCCTCTACTGCGCAATCCAAGATGAGTAATGATGAGATCCAAGTTTGAATCCCACTAGCTCCAACTACGCAATCCTCATTGGCAATCTCCATCAATGTGTGTGCAAATCTCATGCACAGCCAATAGTCACAACTGATAGTAGACTCACCCTTTCACCCACCTCTAACACTAGTCTCCATTGAACTGTCCATGCATTGCAGTTAACTGATGTATTCTTTAGTTGATTTATGAGTTAATAATTAGTGAATTAATTAATAATTAATTCACACCACTCATCACTCGTGTATTTATCAGTTAGACTAAATACAACTAGTTCAACTAAGTTAAACCGAACACAACTCCACCAACTGTCTCATCAACTCCACCAAACTCTGCCACATGAGTTCTAACTGAAGTCAACCATGAAATAGCTCAAATAACCCTTAGGAAAAGCATATTTCCTTCTGTCAGCTACATGTGCCACATCCAAGCATCAAACTGAAGTGCTCCAAGAGGATAAGATAATGTTTATAGTCTAAATATTATTAAGGGTTAATAATATTTGACTGTTCTATTTTTAGCCCGGCAGTCTAAAAATAGAAACCGCCCAATGTCTAAAAATAGAGGTCCTTCTATTTTTACCAACTCGACCAATCATCCATAAATAGCATCCTGCAACTCATAGACCATGATCCATATGTCTAAAAATAGACATAGTCTAAAAATAGACTTTGCGCCAAAAATAGCCTGCGGGCCCACTTAGTGAAGGCGACTTCATTTCACTAAGCTCCATCATCTTGTTGCATTTTAAACACTCCCTCTCAACAAGATATGGATTATATGAAACCCCTATCCTGCCTCTGTGGTATTCAAATTTTCTCCTGGTGAGCGCCTTCGTCAAGATATCAGCATCCTGATCCTCCGTGGGAATATATGAAAGTAACATGATTCTCCGCTGCACACAATCTCTGATATGATGGTACCTGATGTCGATGTGTTTGGATATATCATGAAATACTGGATTAGCCGAGAGTTTAATGCAACTCTGGTTATCACAATAAATCACAGTAGGCTCCAAGTGTGACCCGAACAACCCGACCAGGATCTTCCTCATCCATATAGCCTCGCATGCAGCCAAACTCGCTGCCATATACTCGGCCTTTGCTGAACTGAGTGCCACGGATCTCTGCTTCCTGCTGTACCAAGAAACTGTTGTCGACCCGATACTGAAAATCCCTCCAGATGTGCTCTTTCTGTTTGTTGGGCTCACGATACGCATCCGTCGCTCCACATGGCTTCCACCTCATCCTCTGTCGCTGCCAAAAACCATATCCGATGTACTCCCAGATAGTACGCAATACCTTCACTTTTTGCCTTCCCGAGAAGGCTTGGTAGGCTTATGCCATAACTGCGAAAGGCAGTTAGCAACATCATGCCCATATGGAGTGATGGTGACCCGGATACATAAGCGACCCCACCAACTATCGATAAACAGTGGCATCCACTACCTCCGCTGAAGTAGCATCCTCCTTCCTCCAACCTCTAGGAAGAGGAGTATCAACAGGCTTGTAGTCATGCATGTTGAACTTCTCCAGTATCTCCCGGGCATACTTACCCTGAAAAACAAACAGTCCACCACTGCGCTGCCAGATTTCCAATCCCAGGAAATAATGAAGGAGGCCCAAGTCCTTCATCTCAAACTCTCTAGCAAGATCCTCCTTGCATGAAAGTATCAACAGCTCATCCCTCGTCAAAATCATATCATCTACATATAGTACAATGATCAGCGACTTCCCCTCCACCACAATCTGGTACAGGTTAGGATCTGCCTCACTCTTGGAGAATCCAAGTCCGGTGAAATAAATGTCTATCTATGTGTACCAAGCATGAGGTGCTTGTTTCAACCCATACAGTGCTCTCTTGAGTCTGCACACATGCAACTCACTGCTGAAGATCTCGAAACCTTCGGGCTGCTCTATGTACACCTCCTCCTCAATGACTCCATTGAGGAACGCAGTCTTCACATCCATCTGATGGATGTGCCACCCCATTTGCACTGAGAGAGATAGGATCGTCCGTATGGAAGAGTACCTTACAACAGGTGTAAAGGTCTCCTCATAATCGATCCCCTTGATTTGCGAGAAGCCTTGGGAAAAAAATCTTGCCTTGTACTTCTCCACACTCCCGTCAGCCGCCTGCATCACTTTTTAGATCCATCTCGAACCCACCACTGATTTCCCTTCCGGTCTTGGGACAATCTCCCATGCACTGTTTCTGACAATCGAATCATACTCTTCCACCATGGCATCTACCCATGCGGAGTCCCCCACAGCTTCCTCGAAAGAGGATGGCTCTGTCATGACACATTTTCTCACAAGAGCCATGTATCCAGTGTACCGGTCTAGTGACTGTCTCTGTCTGCGCTGTGCTGTAGGTGGTCCTACAACCTTCTCTCCATCTTGAGCCAGTCGCTCAGCTTCTGTAGTGCGCTTGCGCCCTCTGATGGTTGGCACTGCATGAGTGGTCTCTTCCACTCCATGAACTTCCTCTTGTCCTTGATCCACATCCGGAAGCTCATCCTTAGGAACTAATAGCTCCTCATCTGCATGCAAGTGTGGCTCCCTCTCAAGCGAACACTTCATGGCTTTCTCCTCCTGAAATTTGATATCCCGTCGCACATGAGTCTTGCGACTGTCTGGAAAATACACACGATATTTGTGGGGCGTATCAGTGTACCCCACAAATATCCCAACCTCTACGGTCGGCTCCAGCTTCTTCCTGGCATCCTTCGTCACATGCATGTAGATAGGTGAACCAAAAATCCTCAAATGGGAAATATCAGGCCTCTTACCGAGGAAACGCCTCCTCGGTGTACTCATGCCAAAATCTTATGAGGACAACGATTCTGCATATCTTGCCCGAGTATTGCATGCCTCATGGAAGTGAAGGGTAGGCCACGATCATGCAACATCGCCGTGCGGCACCCACGATCGTTACGTTCTTTCCATCCGACCTTTTAGTTACTGCTGTGGGTTATGAGTCTTCATGAGCTCTCTTCAAACTCCTTAACGGCTGCAAAATTCCTTGAATTGACGAGAGATGAATTCACCACCATTGTCGCTCCTAAGAGCCTTCACATGCTTCCCCGATTCCTTCTCAACCAGCGCCTTGAACTCACAGAACTTTGAGTATGTCTCGCTCTTCTTCTGCATGAAGAAGTTCCGGCACTTCCAAGAATAATCATCAACAAAGATCACATAGTGCTTGTGCTTTGTTGTCGAAGCTACTGAGAGAGGTCCACACACGTTTGTGTGGATTCTCTCAAGGATCGTCGTGGTGCGACTATCCTTCTCGTGAAAGGTGGCTTTCACAAATTTTCCCAAGGTACACCCGTTGCACTCATATGACTGCATAAGAGTGCCCTTAGGAAGCCCAATAGAAATCTGCTACAGTATCTTGAAAGCTCCATGGTGAAGGTGGCCCAATCTCCGGTGCCATAGCTCGCCATCATCTCGGCTCAGCACTTATTCCGCCTTGCATGCCATTGCTGCACAGCCATCTACTTGCAACGGATAAAGGACCTTGATTCGAACCCCTATCTTCCGAGTTTATCCAGTTGTCTTACTGCGCAGGAAAGCCTTTCCCTCACTAAAGACAACATCATACCCCTTGTCTTCTAACATCGCCACAGAGATCAGATTCTTCTTCAATCCTGGAACATGCATCACTTCCTTCAATACGAAGGGTTTACTAGACTCCCTCTCAAAGTAAATGGTACCGATACCGGTCGCACTGTATCTACCATCATCGCCCATCTCGATGTGCACTCCAAGATCTTTCTCATCTAGATCTGAAAATAGATCTCGATCTCCAGTCATGTGAAAAGACGCACCACTATCCAGGAACCATACTGATCCCATCACACGTGATACCAAGCATGCGATCAGTGAAAAATCCAGCTCAAACTGCGAGGCTAAGGCCTCTCCCGCTGCAGATCCAGCAGCATGCTTATTTTTCTTCTTCTGCGGACAATTTGTAGCATAATGTCCGTGCTGGTAACAGTGAAAGAACTTCACCTTGGACATGTCTTGCTTCTTGCCTTTCGCACTAGAATGAGAAGCTTTATTGCTCTTCCCCTTCTTTTCTTTGGCAGCCAAAGCGCAATTTTCTTCATCAGGTGCCTTTGATGAAGATCCGTCCCTGGTAGTCCGCCTTATCTCCTCTTGCATGAGATCCGACCAAAGTCGCTCCCATCCCGGCAGTTTCTCCCGACCATTGATAGAGTCCTGATAGGAATGCCAACTCTTCGGAAGACCAAGGAGAGCCAGGTCCACCAAGTCCTCATCATTGATAGTCACCCCCACACTTCCCATCTCATCCCTGCATTGGGTGAACTTCGTGAGGTACTTGGCGATACTGTCGCCTTTCTCCATCTTAATGTTTCTGAGTTTATCCTTGAGCACCAACTTCCTCTGGTCACTCTTTCTTTGGAATAGATCTGTCAATGATTTCCACATCAAGTATGGAGAAGCCTTTCCATGCAGGCTGGATACAATGTGATCCTTCACGCCCTCCAACAGAATCCTTCGACATTTCGCCATCTTCTTTTTCCAAGCTTCAACTTGAGCAGCATCAGTAGGCTTTGGGATCTCAGCATATATGAACTCCTTCAGCCCGTTATCATCTAATACCGCCTCCATTCTATCCTTCCATGAAACATAATTTGAATTGCCCTCAAGGGCATACTCTAGTCGCAATCCGTTGAAAGACATTTCAACTCTGGCACCAAGAAAACTGCTGCAAATTCAAATTCCAAATTCTGTTGCAAATTCGAATTCCACCAGCTCAAAACAAAACCACTTCTGATCAGTGAGAACAAAGTATTTCTAGCATATATATCGGCTGTAGGTGAATTTACTGGATATATCACCTTTCAGAGAAAGGATGGATCCAGAGGCTACCTGGCCCGCTACAGACTCTGTCTACCGAAATAAATTGTAATCACTGTAATAGATCCGATGATCAATTCTGCTATGATACCATGTAGAAATTTGAATAATAGATGAATTATCCACCGATATTATCCTGATTACACACTATTTAAGCTTCATGCATAATACATAACCTCTTCTACAATTGATCATCAATATGCGGAAATAGAAGCAGTCGCATGCGCACATTAAAACATAATCAAGCACACATATAACACAGTATGTAATGGGGAAAGCTTACAGCTGAAAACCCCCAACTATCTGTATATTATAATGATAGAGAACATGTAACAATAATAGTACAATACTCCTCACAAGTACTCAGTACTATCTCCAAAAGTTACACACAAACTAGCTCAGATTTGAACAAGTCACAGGTTCAAATCTCCTCCACAAGTCTGCCTGCCTCTACTGCGCAATCCAAGATGAGTAATGATGAGATCCAAGTTCGAATCCCACTAGCTCCAACTGCGCAATCCTCATTGGCAATCTCCATCAATGTGTGTGCAAATCTCATGCACAATCATGGTCACAATTGATAGTCACACTCACCCTTTCACCCACCTCTAACACTGGTCTCCACTGAACTGTCCATGCATTGCAGTTAACTGATGTGTTCTTTAGTTGATTTATGAGTTAATAATTAGTGAATTAATTAATAATTAATTCACACCACTCCTCACTAGTGTATTTTTCAGTTAGACTAAATACAACTAGTTCAACTAAGTTAAACCGAACACAACTCCACCAACTGTCTCATCAACTCCACCAAACTCTGCCACATGAGTTCTAACTGAAGTCAACCATGCAATAGCTCAACTAACCCTTAGGAAAAGCGTATTTCCTTCTGTCAGCTGCATGTGCCACATCCAAGCATCAAATTGAAGTGCTTCAAGAGGATAAGATAATGTTTATAGTCTAAATATTATTAAGGGTTAATAATATTTGACTGTTCTATTTTTAGCCCGGCAGTCTAAAAATAGAGGTCCATCTATTTTTACCAACTCAACGAATCATCCATAAATAGCATCCTGAAACTCATAGACCATGATCCATATGTCTAAAAATAGACTTTGCACCAAAAATAGCCTGCGGGCCAACTTAGTGAAGGTGACTTCATTTCACTAAGTTCCAACATCTTGTTGCATTTCAACAGTTGAGTACATATCTCAACCTAGAGCCTTCAAGGAGACTCTAGCTCTCCCACAATTCATTCAGTTGATGGAGGAGAGGAGGCCCTGCAACGGAAAGGAAATCATAGGCAATAGATTCCTATTATCTAAATTTGATGGGTCATCTACAGCAAGAGCTTGGGCAAAGAAGCTTGAGGCATTCTTCCTACTACATCCAGTGGTAGAGAGGGAGGCAGTAGAAGTTGCAAGGCTGCGCCTAGAGGGTGAAGCCAATGTTTGGTGGTTTAGTCACTTAAGCCATGCAAGGGTCACTTCTTTTTCTGAGTTCACTCAAAGGTTGATTAGAGCCTTTGACAAAAAAATATCAGAGGAGGAAAAGCCCACACCACTAAGGGAGGAGACTTCTACCAGCGTTATCACAACCTTGGAAGAGAAAATTTCTACATCTGCAAATGGGGTAGCCATTTCATTGGAGGAAAGTACTATTGGAGCCATACAAGGAGATCCAAAGTTCCATCAAGGTATGAATGAAGTTCCACTTTCTATTTCAGCAAATCTTTTGGAGAATTAAGGAAATTCATATTTAAATGACCAAGAATCAACATACACTGCTAACTGAGAGTAGCAAGATTGCACTGCACTGTGCAACATGGAAACATTCAAGGAAGAAATAAACCATCATCCTCATAAGCCATTTTTGGATTGCATATCACATTGGAGGTTGGGGTTTGAAGAATTGAAGGAAAGGATGATAGATAGTAGACATATTAAGATGAGAAAAACTTTCTCCTTTCTAGATGACACTTTATTAATGAGCACCTCTCAACTCAAAGAGAGACTTCTACTTTCAGCAGACCCAAGACCTCATTGTTTTTGGAGGACTATTGATGAGAGGGAGATCTCATGGAGAGATTTCATTGGAGGTGCACTTCAACACATCGTGGAGTGCAAAGTTATTCAATAGTTTGAGGAGGTTCTTTCATTCTCACACTTGGATCTTTATTGATTCAAGGAGGAGAAAATAGATGATGGGGGACATATTAGGATGGATAACATCTCTCATGTTTGTGTTGGAAATTTCTTAAGCCTTACACATCATGATGGGAGGTTTTTCCCTACCACCTATTTGGGTCCTTATGGGATCAAATTGATCCTTGAGAATAATGCATTTCAACATCCCATGAAATGAAAATATAGAAATCCAATTTGGGAGGATGGTAGCCCTCATGGGAGGAGTACCAAGATGGAGGATAGAAGGAGACATCCACAAGTTGTTGAGTGGATGTGGATGGAGAGAAAGAAGTTGGTGAGCTACTTGCAAATTTATGATACCGGGCAGTATGAGGCTTTGCTGCGCTGGTTACTCTTGAAGGAGTTTGGCCATCACTTGGCATATACTCTTTCTAAGGGTAAGTGGATGGAGAAGATGTGGTAGGATACTTACATCATGGGGTAGAAAAGAGTATGGATGCATGATGTTGATGTGACCTTCATATCATTCATTATGTTTTCATCACATGATTTGTATGATGGAAGTATGAGGAGGCAGCAAAATATTTTTTTTCTTTGGTTGTTCTTAGGAGAGCAAGGGAAAATTTTCTCTAACACTTTGCATGATGTTGTAGGAGTAGGAGATGGCATTATCATGGTGCAAAGGGGCTACTCCTTGGCCTTATATGATCAATAGGTACTTCCACCTTGGGAGGAACTTCCTATGTGTAGCAGCATTATGGGAGATGTCTTTGACAAGGAGCATGTCAAAGAATGGAGCTATGAGTTGCCATGAGCTTATTTTCCTGGGCCAACAATGTTGTCACTTGGGAGCTTGGGGTTATTGATGGAGTGTCCCTAGGATCACTTCACCTTTGATGCACTTGGTGAGCGAGGAGGGAGTAAGAGAGATTGAGTAGTGGATGGAAACATCTATTACAGAGATATGATCTTCTTAACTTTGATTTCCAAGTATAAGAAGGGTGATCTTCATGCAACATATGGTTCATTCCTCTTCATGGGAGTGTGTCATACCACTATGGAGGAATAATTCATATACATATGCATCATATTGCTCTTAGCACATGGTAAGAATATTTTTTTTGCATCCATGGATTATCTAACACAATATTTGGATACTCTTACCATTCATATTCAGTGCATTGCTCCACAAGAAGGCAAGATTTTCATTGAGCTCCATGGTCAACATTGGGCCAAATGGTATGATGGAGACAACCATCTCTTATATGGCCTTGGGAAAGTTTTTTCTTTCATGTATGTTCAGTTGATGTACCTAGCCATTTTCTATTTATCAGTAGATGTCATGACATACATAATTATCCATGTAACAAAAAACAACTTGCCATGTAATTTTCTGAAGTAGCAGTTTGGTAAACTGCGTTATCACTATTGGGAAAACTGTTGGTACCTTCTTGCACTACATGAAACCTTTAACATTTTCCTCATTTTGATGTTGATCATGATTTCATTTTCTGATATTCATATTATTTGTATTGGAAGCATGATTGGTAGAGAGACACATGAGTTAGGTGTGTCCTTTGGGGGAGAGGATTCCCACACTTTTTTCATTGCATGTTCTAATGGGAGTATGAGAGGAGATATGGCCACCACTACCAAAAAATTGTTTCATTTTGTTGAGGTGGGCCATGTAATTGATGGGATGCCATATGGTGATGATTTCCTATCCATCACATATGGGATGATTTGGGCCAGCTTGATTCACAGCGTTGGAGAGAATATCTTTGGAGATCTAGCCTTCATATTTCCACTCAAGGGAAATTATTTTGTAGCCCGGGATCATCATATACTCTGCACTTATCATAAGTGGAGAGGATAAAAGCATGGGTTAGGCTCCTATTTCTACCATGTTTAGATTTTCAGCCCACCTACATTGCATGATCTCAAGGTGGAAGAGAATTTTTAGGAGTTGCCATGTTGGGAAGTGACTCATTTTGTATGGATGATTGCTTAGGGATGGAGGATCCACTTGGGGAAAGATGCTTTCCCAATAATTTTAAATCTCCATGCCTTGGGAGGCAACTTCTCAGTTACATCCTTGTAGTTTCTTGAGGACAAGCAACATTTGGGAGGGGAGGACTGTAATATTTCAAAATTTGCATGCAGCAAATTGGAATATTAAATTTTGCTAATTTCACTTAGGAGATGAATAATTGGGTAAGGAGTCCCATGCATAATAAAAAAATGAATAAAATCCCTCATAGTATGAAAGGGGATCATCATTAGAGCTGGATTTCACACCCTCAAGTGTGAAAGAGGACATTTGCATGGAGACAAGGTCAAGTTTGACCAAGTCAACAGTGCTGGGATAGGAGGTGGAGAACACTTTGATAGACAACGCAGTATGAATGGGAAGAGGGTTATTTGGTGGAGGAAACCCTAATGAGTGGGACCCATGGAGAGAGGTCTTTCACTTGTTTAAAAGGAGGGCAAGGCAGTCATTCTTAATCATGCTATTGATTATTTATTTCATTGTCTGTTTAGACTTTGTGCATTCTACTGCTGTTTAGCAAAGTTGCAGTGCTGCTTAGCACAAGGCATTCCTATTTAGTAATTCCTTCTCCTTCCAAGAGATGCCTCTTGAATGATTTTCCCTTCATTTCTCCACATTCAGGCTTGAGGCCAAGCATCCTCCTTTAGCTACAGCACAGTTTCTATTTAGAGCTGAGTTGTGTTGCAAGGTGTTGCAGTGGGGGTTACTGAACACCACTTCCTGTGCTTATTTTTCAGAGGAGGAAGTCTTATTTCCTTTGGGGGATCAATGAGGGAGAATTTGAGTTGATTACCATCATCTTTGGCACCAGGCCAACCATTTCCATGATCTACAATGTAGTCCCTCTCTTAGACTGTGTTATTTTCAGTGTGTATCTGCAGTGAGGGTTTGCAGTGTTGATTGGAGGGTGAGATCTTCTGTGATAGGATCAACCTTTCACTTGGAAGATCCACTGGAGGAGTTGTATTCATATTTTGTATCATGTTCAACCATCTCCATCTAGTTCCAGTCCATGAGTTGCAATTGCTACTACAACTTCGACATTTCTGTATTTTTTCCATTTTGTGTATATTTCAGCCAATCCTTCTAAGGATTGTTGCATTATTGTTTCCAGAGGTTGGGAGCTTGCTCCCCCACATTTCTTGAGCTATATATTTTTATATATTTTTATTATCATTTAGCATGTTGTAGTGTCTCCTATAAACTGTGCAGTCATAGCCTAGGGCATTCTCAGTGTAGTAGTATATTTCACATTTCATGTACATGATCTATTGAGGCTTGTGTTGTCTCTCTTGAGTGACTCTTTCCTCAAGGAATTGTACTCTTTTGTTATTATATTATACATTTGTTGGCTATCTACATCTTCATGTATTAAGGCTTAATAAAATAACAATGTTTCTCCATTCCTTGTTCCTACATTGCGGTACTCCCATCATTGGGCACTTGTTCAAGACAACTAGACGTGGGAGGCCTGTTTAACCCACCTAGAGTGATTTATTTTGAGCCTCCTCTTGGATTTCGGTCTTAGATACATTGATCTAATGGATACAGGTCTTGGTTTCAAATCCTGTAGCATCCATTCCTGAAAAATGCTGAGCAATCCCATTTTGGGATATTACACCCATCTTTTAAAACTGACCAACAATTATAGTAAAGTCTGTTGTGAATTCCATGAGCTCTTTCCTCTACTACAATTTATATTCCTTAGGCACACGTCTAGTAGTCAGGAACTGAATGATATCGGGGAAATGATCATCAACTACTTTGATTGCAAACAACTATGCATATGGTAATCCATCTTCCAAGCTAGTTGGTTCTTAGCCATTCTCAATGCATGACAGATGGTATTTCTTAGCATTCAGTCTCCCTGGTTTCATAATTATCTCAAAATCATACTCCTGTAATAGTAAAAACTTCCTGCAGATATGTCCCCCCAACATAGGCTTATTGACCAGGTACTTAAATGCAAAGTGATCAGTAAACATCTTGAAATATCCTCCTAACAGATAGTGGTGGAACTTCTACAACACATACACCATCGCCAATCCTTCTCTTTATGTGGTTGATTAATTATGTTATGTGCTTGATAGCTTCCTACTAGCATAGGCAATAGGATGATTGATCTCTCCGACTCTTGGCTGTGCTAAAATATCTTTGAGCACGATGAAGGAGGCATCAACATCCACATGAAACACCTTTGACCCATTTGGAAAGATCAATATGGGCGGAGTGACCATATTTTCTTTCAACAATTCGAAGCTCTTATGACATTCCCCATCAAAACTAAATGTCGCATCCTTCTTAAGCAATTTCTCCATGGGCACAGTTATCAGTGCATAACCCTGAATGAACTTCAGATAATATCTAGTATGGCCCAATATTGAGCGCAGTTGTTTGACATTCATAGGTACCTCCATATTAACAATCACTGCGATCTTCGTGGGATCTACCATCAATCCTTGTTGGCAGAAAATGTGACCCAAGAATATCCCAAATGGCACACAAAATATGCACTTCTTCAAATTCAATCAAATCTGGTACTTTCTACAGGTATCCAGCACTAGGCATAGACTTGAGACATGATTTTTAAATAGCCCAAATATTTTCCAATCATCAATGTATACTTCTATGAACTTGTGGATATACTCCTTGAATGAAACTACTATTATGTGCGAGAATATATCAGGCGCATTCTTCAAGCCAAATGGCAAGAATATGTACTGAAAATATCCCCATTTTGTTGCAAAGATGGTCTTACTTCGATTCTCTGGTGCAATCCTGATCTGGTGATACCCTGAGAAGTCATGAACAAGCTTCTTATCCTCCGACATTGTCAACGATCTCATCAAAAAACAGAGCAGGGAATGGATCATGTACATAGACATCATTCAATTTTTCCAGGTCCATGTAAATCCTTATCTCTCCTTTTGCCTTATTATCTTGCACTAACATAGGAATCACCCAATTAGACTCTTCCACTGGTTCTATAATGCCTGCAACAAAAATTTTATCCAACTCTTCCTTGAATTTCTGCTTATATTTCAGACTCAATCTATATGGGCGTTGCTTCACTGGGAATGCATAAGGTTTCAAAGTGATATTTATGAATCCAAGCTCTTCAATTATCCCTTTCAACTCTGAGAAATTCATAGGAAACAGTTCTTGATGCTCTGTCAAAAGCTCAACAACCTTTTCCACTGTGTCATCATCCCAATAATCTCCAATATTCGCAACCTTTGGTTGCCCTTCATATCCAATATTTACCTGTTTAATCTTTAGTGGATTTGTGATATCTAGTGAAGTGATTGAAGGCCAAACAAGTGTGTGCTATCCCTTACATTACAAAATTGTGATATTCCTTAGATCTTCATTTTATTCCATTGTCATATCTCTACAATTAACAATATCCCTCATCTACACATCCCAGAATGGTGAAGTGCGCTCTACCTTTGGCTTTTTTGTGTCAAAGATAACTTCTTGAATATCATGCAAGGCTTTTCCAATCTTGACAAATCCAATCTCGAAGCTGAAGGTTAAAATGAAACTCTTCGTTAGTGCAGACCATTAACTAGTGCCTTGGCTCAGCTCTGTCTCTAGGTACTAATCAGTAGGAACCTTTCCAAATGTATAAATGAACATGTGTACCCATTCAGGTCGTGGTTCTACACCCCATACCACAGTCCATTTATCTAGATGTATGCATGGATCATCCTTTCCAGAGTATAATTCTTCCATTATAATAATGGGACATTCAAATCGCCATCTCATCATTCACGCGCACTCGTCCAAGTTGCCCATGTTTTATTTGCGAGATTCCCACCATCGTGTTGGAGTAGCACGCAGTCATAGATCCATGGCATGGAATATTTGTCCTTCTATGACAATCCTTTCAAGTTATACTAAAAACATTTTCACATCAGTTAAACCATCATAATACAATAATTTGTGTACCTTTGATGTTATGGAGCGAAGATATCTGGTCACTCGATTTCAGTGCAACGCAGATACTTCATGTAACTGGTTCTGCCAGTTCTCCAATTCTACATTAGCAAGCAGGAGTTGTCCTTTTCCCAACTAAGCCTTCCATCAGCTGCCAGATTGAGCCAATATTCATTGTGCATAGTCATCTTATAGATATGGTCAATATCATTATCAACGTGCATAGGCTTTGTGTATCTTTCACCTTCTGCAAGATCTAAGGGAATTATGACTTTGGCTCCATTGTTTTCACATTCCAGAATTCTCTCTTTAGATTTATGATGCCATCCATATCAATAGCCCAATCCAATCCCAACAGAGAAGGATAACAATCAGTATCATCCAAAATTTGTATAACTTCTAAATCTGCAAGCACCTTAACTCCTTCAATATTGACTACCACTTGTGACAGTCTTCCTAATGGAATGGTTTTCAGCTGCTTTTCGATGCACATTTGAATAGTAGATGAGTCTAACTTATGCTCACCCATGCTCTGCCAAGTTTGGTTAGGTAGGACATTTGTGTCAGATCCTAGATCCATAATGACGTGATCCATCTCTGTTGGCTCGAGGGGTCTTGACCTAGGTTCAGAGGTTAAGGTTTGCCAGCAAACCCCTATACTACTAGCCCTTTCGGCAGTGACCTCCTTGCGCAGGCCAAAGTCTTGTTGGGAAAAATACTGAGAGGGGGGGGGTGAATCAGTATTTACTGCATAATCAAATCTTTTTACTTTTTCATTCCTTAAAACCCATACGCTACTTTACTTCAGTAAACTAGCGTATATATGCGGATCCCCTTTATGAAACTAGCGTATACACAGAGATTTAGATCTATCATTAAATCTTCACTTATATTATTCCATCATTCATTCATCAGATGTTTAATAAACAGTAAACATGTGCAGTAAGAACAGAATAAACCATCACACAAGGCATCACACATGAACACCAGGATTTTTAGGTGGAAACCCAAATCGGGAGAAAACCACCGCTGCAGTTGCTCATCCTTCAATATTTTATTATAGAGAAAACATCTTACAACATATGTGCTGGCGCAGACTCTACCAGCACGCAGGCACCCACCTGCGCTCGTTTACCAGCCTTCTCTCAGAAGGGAGCCCAACCCCCGACTCGCTACCGTGCCTCTCTCCCCGGAAGGGAGCCACGACCTCTCGATCTCGCTACTGCTCACTCGGGAAGGAGCTACAACCCCCCCGACTGAAGGCTACAACCCTCAGCACCACCATGGACCACGGTTCATCAATTTTCACACTGGATCCAACAACTTCAATAGAACACCACTTGTAGGCCACATTTCATCATATTTTCATACTGGACCCTTTCCATACTTTTAAGTACAAACATACGTCACCAACAGATACATATCAACACAGATCAGATAGCAGAAACACAGCAGAATAGATCAGATATTTCATACCCCTTGCTTCAGCAAACCCTAGTTTGCATACGCTCTTTTACTTCACTGATTTCGCGTATATACGCGCTTCCGTCCACACAAACCGGCGTATACCTCAGTGTATATTTTATTGCGCATACGCGCTTTCTCTTCGCTGAAGCTGCGTATATACGCGCTTCCTCCGCGTCGACGTAGCGTATAGATCTTCAATTATTCCAGAGCAGCATACTTCTTCAGATCAGATATTCAGTTCAGATTTACCCTTTCACTTCAGACAGATGTTCGCCTAGATGTTCGCCTCATCACAGATCTAGGCCTTCCATAAGCAGATCTAGTAAATACAAGAGCAATTTAGATCTAGATCTCCTTCTTCATCATTGGTGCATCATACATTCAGATTTATCATTCAAGTGTAACCCTTTCCATTCAGATATACTTCAGAGAGAAGTATTCATTCAAGCTCATACATCTTGCACCCACACTCATGTTTTGCACAATGAATTTCTTCTCCTTATATAGGTTTATCCTTTTTCAATACCATGAGCCCCTTTTTCAATACCATGGGCCAAAACAATACCATGAGCCCAAAACTACCTGGACGGGGTCAATTAGGCGGATCATTACCCAATACAATGGGTCAATACCATAGTGGTTACCCTTGGTTTTGCACTTTTTGAGCGCTTTTTCCCATACGCGACTTCGCACGTTATTTTCCGCGTGCATACGCGACTTCCCCTAGGCCAATCCGCGTATACAAAGAGACATACTCTTTTCATCATATTTTGAGCACATTCTAAATTCCTTTCTTCATTGCCTTCTGTACACACTGTAGAAACATCATATTTTCTTCATCAGGAACATTCTCTCAAGCACAACTTTATCGAGTAAGCTGTCATCATCTTCATCAAGTGGGTTGCTTTTCAAGGACAACACTCAACATCATATTGTCAATAAACATCAGATTACCAAGTCCATCAAGTCAAGAATAACTTCATCAGGTGGATTGCCATCAAGGACAACACATGTCAACAGTCGCATGTCTTCATCTCCATTCAGTGGGTTGCCATCAAGGACAACACTCTGCATCATATTTCCAACAAGTCTCACCCGAAGCAGTATGGGAGGGTGCTGGAACTAGGTTTTCGCACCCTAGGAGAGAGCAGGTAAGTGAAGCCAGTTAAAAATTATCAAATCTACACAACAAGAGGCTATTCATAGGGTTTTCCATATTTTATTGCCCAAATCCACCTTAGGCTGAAGGAAGGCGGAATTCAGGGTAACACCAAACCACGCTCAGTCTGGTAGCTAGCCCTACCAGAATAGGAGAGGGCTCTCTCCAGGTCAATCTCAACGAAAACTATTCAATGGGGCTTGAGATGACTGAAACAACAACTAATCTTAGGATAGATATATTAATCAAGGAGTTTGAAATGATTTTTAAAGGCTTTTTTGTTGGAAAAAGGGAAAGGAAATTTTGGGCTTGGGGATGAGGCCAAATTCTTGCAGAGTTCAAGTTGGGGCAGGGAAGGCAATGACTTTGATGTCTTAGATTCAATGAATGGATGGAAAAGACTGCTGAGGAGCTAAAAAGGGCAAGAGGGTGCAAGGATCCTCTAATATTTCTGTGTGCTGCTCAAACAAATTTTCATACAATGCTTCCATGATTTCTCCATCCATCAATTCATTATCTCCATAAAAATTCTCAAGATCTTCAATGAAACTACTAACGTGTTCACAACAATTTTGCACTAATATTAAGGATGGACAAGATTCTGTATACCTTTCAAAGAATATTGTATGAAAATCTTTTAGAAAATAAATAGAAGCAGGTGGAAAACTTTCATACCAAGATCGGGCTTCATCTTCCAGAGTAGCCATAAACATTTTCATCAAACAGTCTTCAGGAAAATCGATCTTTAATTTCTGCACATGAATGTGAAATTTCACCAGATGAAGAGCAGCGTCATTACCTTCCACATTTCTGAACATAGGAAAATTATGAAGCCAATCCACCTTGGGAATTTTATTTGGAAAACCTGGGATGTGATCTCGGCTCATGGGAGCGTATCTTCTTGCAACCCGTTCCATCTTGAAAATCTTAAAGCTACTAATCTTCCTGCAGTGGAGTCACCATGAAGCATTGATTTCGGGATTTTTCAGTGAATGAAGTCTCCAGGTGAATGATTTCAGCCTTCTTATGTCTGATCATTGTCCACCATCAACCATCAGATCTGAACTTGATACATATACTTGGGCAATTTTCAAGTCAGATGTTACGTTTACAAGCTAGACCGGAGATTGACTGAAGCAGCGTTTATCTACTTTCGCTAATGCAAAGCAAAAGCGTTTCGAAGGCTACCTGGCATAACTTCAAGCTCCGTCTATAGATTATAAAAAAAATAACACCAACAAGCAAACCATTTTCTCCCCATTATGGTTGCCACTATGTTATTTCCTAAATATACCTCAGGCTGAAGGAAGGCAGAGTTCAGGGTAACATCAAACCACGCTCAGTCTGGTAGCTAGCCCTACCAGAATAGGAGAGGGCTCTCTCCGGGTCAATCTCAGCAAAAAGTAATCAATAGGGCTTGAGATGACTGAAATAAAATCTAATTTTAGGCTAGGTATATAAGTAGGAGGGTTTGATTGAAAATTGTGGGTTGAAAAGAGCAAGAGAAGGGACTATTGGGCTATGACTTTGGGGCTAGTTTCTGCTGGAAAACTTGGGGAAAAGTAAGTGAAATGTACATCCAAATTAAATATGTAATGAGAGAAGAAAATAGGGAAAATACCGCTGCCCTATAGGCATCAATCAGGGGATGGATCTACAGTGACAACTTTAGAAGAAAGAGAAGCACCGGGTTACTCAACAGAGCATCTAACAGAGGATGGATTCTGAAAAGATAACCACTACATAAAACAACATAATCATTGTGAGAGGAGAATCGTGCGTGGATGGATTCCTAACACTTCCCTTATAGAATGATGTAAACAAATTAGCAGAAAAAACAAAGCATGGAAATGAATTTACAAGAAAAACATGCTGCACATTAAACACCGTGATGAATCCCAAATTTAAAGAGCAGAAAAAAGCTTTATTAAAATAATATTCGAGGAAAACTTTACACAATCCAATAGCAGCCTCCCTTTGCTGCAAAAATCCAACCTCTACACTATGAAATTCATAAAATATATACATTTTCTCATCCTTGTACTAAGGGAATTGAGCTCAACCATTTTCTTAAAAAAAGAATCAGTTGCATTAAACTTGGGTCGAATTTCTGAAAATAGGTTTTGAAGATGAACTCGTATCTCCTAAACAATAGCACCTGTTAAAAAACTAAAGGAAATTTTTGTAGATAAGGTTATTTTGGAGAAAAACCTCTCTCAAATTTGGGAAATTCGTTTCCAGTTGCTTGCAATCTGTTCCACAAAATAATCTCTAAAACAGAAAATCATTAAAAATTTAAATCTGTAAAAATGAGCTGTAAAGATCTAGTCACATATCCCAATTCATGACACCTTTGAATAAATGGAAAGAATTTTTTTTTTATATGGATCGTGGTTAACAAAAAAATCCTTGTGTTTTTCAGACTTACTTTCCATCTGTTGTAAAATGGCTGCGCACTAAAATGACTAAAACAGTAAAAAATATGAAAATTTTGCTTTGTTTTAATGTAGGCTCAAAATATCACCATATATCTCCAACATAGTAGCACTTGTGGATAAACGGAAGGAGGTTTTTGTTATTTGCTATGTGATGAACAAAAAACTCTTTCACTTTTAAAAAAATCCTTACCATTATTTCAGAAACTGATTTTGTACTAAACTTGTCATTGTGTGCAGCAACTGACCTCAAAACATGCATAACCAAGAATCACTCATTCATTTTGATCATATCTTCTAATCCGGGAGCCAGTTACGGGAGTGTGATATACCGTTGGAAATATTTTTCTGAGCTTCTTCTAATGGACACACTTGTGACATGTTTTGTGCTGAACATCATGTTAAAAACATCTAACAAAACCATACATAGTAAGAGCTCATGTTGATCTCTGGTGACAGGCTGCGAAGACTGGAACTAACACCATATATCACCAGAATGCAGTTTATCAGATCTACTTAATAGGGTCGCATCCACGTGCGTAATACCAGCTATGATCACAAAACATTATAATCATAGTAATTAATAGATCACATATACCAGAAACATAGATAGTTCACAGCAACAATTACAGGTCACATATACCAGAAACTCAGATTGTTCGCAACTATTAAACAAATACTTTCATACTTAAGCATATAACCCAAGTTTGCATCAATCATAACATAACAGATCCAGATAACATCATATGTCCAACAATATTTTCTGCATATATATCACTACCAAAATCCTCTTACATTCCCAGAATACCACCTGCCCACACAGCCAGCAGGGTCTGCACACAATAGGACAGAGGATCTCCGCTCACACAACCAGTAGGAGTCCTAACCCAAACAACCCTACCATAGATCTAACAATTCATGCTTCACATCAATCTCTATCTTTCTCTACCTAAGACTCAAAAGAGATTCATTTATTTATACCAATTTAGCCTATGCATCCAATGGTCTATAAACCTTGGTTTGTGGACTTGTAATATTCCTACATTAGCATGCAGCTAATAGGAATATTAATTTTGCTCCAAACACATAGTTAGATGAATAAATGTGTAAGGAGACCCATAAATATTTCTAGCAGCAATAAAAACCCTCTTGATGTGTAAGGGATCATATTCACAGTTGGATAAAACACCTTCATGTGTGAACAAGGACCAAATGCATGTGGACAAAGTCAAGTTTGACTAAATCAACTAAGCTAATGTGGAGGATGTGGAACATTAATGGAGGATAACTCAGTGGGAATATGGATCTATTTAGATAGTTAGAATAAAGCCACCTTGAGTGTGGAATAATATATTGCATGGAGATCCATTCAAGATTGACGAAATCCATTAGCGCTATTATGGAGGAGTGGTATTGATGATGGGACAACGCAGTTTTGGAGGGAGATTCATTGCATGAATATGGAAACCCTAATGAGTGGGATCAAAGGTCAGAAGGTTCACATTTTTTATGAGGAGGATGGTAGCCATATGGGGTTAACTTATGATTATGATTTTATGAGTATATGGTATGTTTAGACATATTTCTTTCTCTAGCTATTTAGCTAAGATAGAGTGTTGTTTAGCACAAGGTCTTCATGTTTAGGAATTCCTTCTCCTTCCTTGAGGAGCTCTTGGAAGAGTCTTGCACCATATTTTCCACTATTTGGCTTGAGGCCAAGCTTCATCTTCCTTTGACCACACAGATCCTGTTGAGGGTTTGTCTGATTCAGTAAGCTATGGCAAGTGAAAATTGGATCTTCATATCTAGTCCATTTCAGTGCTTCTTTTCAGTGGAGGAGTGTTCTAATCCATTGGAAGGACAATATTGAAGGTATTGAGATATATTTTCATATATTCACTACAGGCCAACAATATTTTGTCCCCTATAGCACAGAAGAAGTTTAGATCTGTTTTATTTCTGAAGGAGTTGCTGCAGGGTGATTCAGTGCACCATTCGGAGAGCTGATTTTATGAGTGTTGGGGATCTGCCCTTCACTTTGGAGATCTGTTAGAGGAGATCATTTTATTTTTTATATCAAATCAGATCCACTTTCCAGATCTGAATATTTCCATAGATCTACAGTCTTAGAACTCATATCTACACATTGTACATGGTGTCTTGCTGAAAACCCCAAGGGGGATTGATAAAAGAGCTTGTATAATGCATGGATCTACTATAGATCTAAATTTTTTTCCACATAATTTATCTAGATCTGATTTATAACCTAATATTGTTGCAGAGGTAATAAAATAATGCTGTTGTGGTATTCCAGCTTTCATACATGGTTGCAGTCCCTATCTTTGCATGATTTTGAGCTATTTATGGCATGGGAGGCCTGTTTAACTATGAAATAGTGATTTTATTCTGATTTCCTTTCAGATATACTTACTATAATATCATATCTAAGGGATCCATGAGCTGCATTTGACTTTCATTACACACATTTCTGAAAAATACATTATTTTAGAATGTATTGCTGAGTTTTCCCATTTGGGGATATTACAGGACTCTTGGTCTAACCTTTACTCGTTTATAATGCTTTAGGGGCTTTGAACCACCGAAAAACCCCTGCATTAGAATAAACAATAAAAAAATATACAAAAATGGAAAAAATTCATAGCTCTTTAGGAGACCCTACTCCAACAGTCCCCCAACACAATCTTGTGACTCATCCCGAGTCACTGTGTTGGTGGGTCCTTGATTTGTGCCTGCAACAATCTGATCACCTCAGCTAATGGGGGCAACATACCTTCACTTTTGGCAAAAAAAGTCTGTGCAATTTCGACCAATGTTTCCAAAACTGGGCCTTCGGTTGTGATGGTGACACTCTCCAAAGTTTGGTTTAGCTGCTTAACAACAATATTAGCATCCTGCGAAAGTTTGAGGGCTTCGACAGCCCAAGGCTTCAGACGATCACCAAGGATCTTCTTATTTTGTCAGAGGTCTTCAATATCAACTTGGAGTGCTTGGATGGTGCGCAGCCGTTGCAAGAACTAAGCAAGTACCAAAGGGGCATGGAGGCTTCTAATGTCTCAAACTCTTCTTCTTTTTGCCGCAGGTCCTGGTTTATTCCTCATAGGATCAGGTCGTGTTGGACCTTAGTCCATAGCTGCATGGCGGTCTCCAGTAATTGGGCAGCCTACACGATCTACCCTGTGATGAAGTTCGTAGCTACAGTGACCAATGCAGTCCACTGGGCCCGTACCTCCGGAGGTGTTTCGGGCTGCAACTTAGCCTGGAGGTTGGCGATCTGATGCTACATCCGTGTCTTGACCATCTGAACTTCCTCCCGAGAGGCCTTTAGTGCTATGACCAACCTTTCAAATTTTTCCTGAGGGATGGTTGCGGCCGGGATCTCTGCGATAACATCGACGCAAAGTTGGTGGATCACATTTTCGAGCTCCATGTGCTTCGCGATAGTGAAGCACACTTAAGTGTTCTTTGCATCAATTGTCTATTCAGCCACTTTGAGTTGTTGGTGTACTTGTTGGTCTCAATGGTGAATTTCCTGAAATACAGAGGTGTGGAGGCCCTACAAGGCCTGATGAGGTAGTTTATCTAAATACAGCTGCACTTCTGTACTAGCCTGGATTTGGATTCACAGATCGGGTGGATGGATAAGAAGAGCTATGCTCGGTAGGGAGCAGAGGCGGTTTTCATCTCTAACTAATGCTGCGCTACTGGAGGCTGAGGGTGTGCGTACCTGAGTCACACTGGTCTATAGTGTGTCCGTCTTCAACTATAGCACAGGAGCTCAGCCTGGATTGTGTCGATCGTAGCTTTCTGGTACTCTTCTAAGGATACCCATCTGTCCTTCATGGCTAAAGTGACCACATCAGTGATTTGTTCAAGGTCTCTGTCAGTCAACATGATTGTCTCCTCTCGTTCCATCTGCTGAGAGTGCTGCTTCTTGTGGGGCACTCTGACAGGCTCGCTTTTTTGCTTCATGCCGCGGGGGTAGGTAAGTCCTCCTGCATCCAGACCTTTTGTACCCTTGTCTAGCTGTGAATCTACCTGATTTTCTTCCTCGACGTCCTTCTCAAGGGTCTGATTTAGCTGTGCATCCTTTTGTACGGCCACATACATGTCCTGTCCAGTACTCTCGGTCGCACCTCTGATATCCTTGATGACAACAGGGGGGTTGACTTTGGATGTGCTGGTTCCTTCGATGCCCTTCGCGCTAGTTTTGAAGCCGATCTTCTAATTAGGAGGCCAGAGCACAACGGCGTTGTCAATTTATTCATCTGCCACCATATAAGGGAGAGAGGTACAGGCCTCATCATTGTGTGCCCTGATCTAGATGTTGTGCATAGTGATCTGAAATTCCACAATGCCCTTGTATCTATCATACTTGGTAGGGGATAGCCATGGTCGGGAGTTAATGGCTGCAGCCACACTATTTTGAATGAGGACCCAGAAAACCTAGTTTTCCTTGAGACATTGTGGATCCTTAGAATCCCATAGGTGTGCATAGCAAGCCCCTTCGCACATGTCTGAGGTAAGCTTAGGGAGGAAGGACTCCGCAGGGGCTTCCCAGGCAACCAACGCTATGAGGAACAATAACCAACAATAACAAAAGGCATGACCCTGTTCCTGGGACTCGCAGACATTAATCAGAAACTCATCACACAAATATTGTGCCCAGTTAAAACATACCCCTTTCCCGCAATGGCCTGCTAACTGAATTACGTAGGCTGGGACAGAGGTGACTGACATTTACTCATCATTTTTCATGCCAACAACATGGTGCCCAACTGCGTACCTTGGTCATTTATGGACTTGATTATGAAACCCCGAGTGTTTCGCTCCACGAGATATTTTTGGCGCACATATTCCGCATTCTCCCCCTCATATTTCTTACCCACATGCTCCAGAGGGTTCGGTCTGCTCATGGGGAGAATAGTAATTTGATGAACAAGTGCATCATCAATGGGGATCCTATCCTAGATCCATAGGCAGCCATCATGAATCAGGGCGAGCAACTTTCGTGCGAGCCAGTATGTGACATTGTAGTGACCGAAGTGTGGCATCCTGAGCAGGTTCAGGAGCCCAGACCCAGCCAAACCACACTTTGACCCCATCGGCCTCGTGAACTGTGTCAAGGTATAACTGAGGTGCCAGCTCAGGGAAGGCCTCTTACTTGGCCAATTTTTGATGGTCAAACTTGATTTCATGAATCCTTACGAAAGGTTCACCATTGATGGGGACCTCCCCTAGGGTCAGTGGCATCTACAGGTAGCTGATCAAGCCATCGAGTTTCTTCAGTGTGTGTGTCAAGGGCCTGCGCGGTTGAACAAAGGGAGGTAACCAGTTGATCAGCTCGGCGGGCTGGGCCTACTCCTGAGTAGCACTCAGGGATTTTACGTTTCATAGGGAAGTACAGGGCTTCCTTGTAGCCCATTTTGTGGGTTTCAGGGGCTTCCCTAAGCTTTGTGATTTTCCTTTTCCTTTCCTCCTTTTTGTGTTGGGAGTGGAGAGGACCTCTTCGACATCGGACTCGATCTCCATTACTTCCTTAGTTTCTTGTTCCATGAGGTCATGGGCTCCGAAGGTTTAGCCGGATTTGTGGCCGCCATCCTGGCGTGAAAGACAGACTCAAGATTTCTACTGTCAAATTGATTAGTTTGCTCAAACATGAAAGAATGCTATAGGCACATGTTTTATACAGATGATTTGTCTCACACGTCCCTCACCATTCCGTCACGTAATGGAGGACCCATAACGTGACCTTTGTGAACAACGTCATGCACATCAGAAAACATCATCATTGCATCCTCCGAGTATGAGCTTCATTTCCCCTTGAGACATCTCCTGCAAAATCCATGAAAAACGACTCTTTTTTGCATTGGCGTCGGTAGATAGTTCAAGATTTACTCGCCCACTCGGTGGAAATCCCGTAAAGAGGTCGCGCCACTTGGCGACATCCCCTGTCATAGAGCAAATGAATCGCGCCACTCACATTTTAGGATTTCACATTTTTTATATATGGATGAAAGCAGAGAAGTGAGTTCAAAACAAACTCACAACCATTGCCCTATCTTCGAGTTGGGAGGTTTGGCTACGGGAGTTCTATGGAAGGGAAGTAGTTTTGCCACCTTCTATGGAACCTTCCTTGTTGATAGTGGCCAATCCCATAATAATAGGGATCCCAACTCCTCCTTCCCCATCTATATGAGCTTGCGTCGATCCATGGCAAGCTAGTCTTGAAATGTCGAAGCTTTGCATCTCCTATTCCACCAGAGTGCCTTTTGTGCTAGTGCAATCCTTTCCCTTTTCCCCTTAAGGCCCAGTCTCAGAACTACAGGAGACCATTGTCACGAGAGACTACGGAGAGGCTTTCCCTTTCACGTGAGCTTTGCGAGACGATGGACGGCACGGGAGACCCGCCGAAGGAGGTCGGCAGCGTCGAGAACTTGGTTGTAACTTCTCTATTCGTTTACCACTTTAATAGATGACTATGATTACTGGTTCACACTCATTTTTCCATTATGTTAATGCGAGTAGTGTCTTTTACGAGCCGAAGTGTTTGAGTTACGTGTGCTGGTTCCCTATGCTGTGCTCTCGTTTTTGTTCTTCGTGTAGGAGTGTTCATCCACGGAGATCGATGGAAGGATTGTGGATCTCGCAGAGAATTTGAGGACGAGGGGCATCTCTTTTCGGGATCGTAGCTGCCACTGAATCCGGAGTAGGTTCTTATCCCAAATCTTTTCATTCGTAACTACGAGCCTCGCTGCCATAGCATTGCTTGTTTGTTGCTAGACCCCTCGCTCGAGCTGATAGGGATACGCCTCTGTCGCAGAGGGGATGCAACCTTCTCAACAAATTGGCGACATCCATTGGGATCGTCCGGTTTTTCGCTTGTCTACGTTTATGTTGTTTTTCGCTTTGATCGTTTTTCCTGTGCGTCGATGAGCCTTCCGGGAGTCTGCGGTTCTTTTTGTGTTTTGGCTTTTGGTTCAGCCCCCGAAGATCGAGATGCTCGACTACACTTTTCCGAATTTTCACTCAGTTTTCAAATGGCTATTATTGGCGCGATTTTAGCTCACGACAGATAAGCACAATTGGCTGTAGTTGCGATTCATTACTCGCGCATGCGTGCACGAAAGCGCTGGGATATACAACGTACGATCGGCGCTCATTTCTCGCTAGGTGGTAGGTTATCCTTGTCTGGAAGTTTCTTTTGGTCGCATTACTGCTATGCGGGTTTTGTTTTTAGATCACTGAAGATGTAGAAGTCGCGGGTTTTGGTTGGGAGAAATTCTTTGGTTTGGTTTTCTTACATTTTCTAGTGCTGGCGCTTCTGTTGTCGATTCATAACCCGCAGCCACTGTGCCATTGGCGCTAGTTTTTAATGTAAAAGTCGCGCATGGATGGCGCCGCATGTCAATAGATATGCGAGTCGAAATTGCCACTTTCAGGGGTGTATGGAAAATCTGAGTTTTTTTTTCCCTTAATCCTTCAACAGTGCGTCTTTCTCCTGTCGGGTATTTCCTACTGTGAGCATGAATTACATTGCTCATCTATTTGGAATGTCTTCTTTCTAGTGATTGTTTGATGTAAAAGGGATGAATCGCCTTGTTTTGATCAGTCTCTGCTTTGGAAGTCCTTTTTGTGTTTGGCGCATATGCTCTTGTCAACTTTTGAGGATTTTGTCACAAAGTGTTTTTGAAACAACGATTTGCATTCTTAGTGTTTGTTTCAGTCCTTTTGCCTTCATCCTTCATTAAGGAGAGTTGCGTTATTTAGTTTTTCAGTCATCGAAGTGTTCTTTTCGTTTAAATGCATTAGATCACAGTGCAGATCGAAAAGTGTTTTTGAGATTCATCTATTGGACTTAGATCACATTGTTTAGTGATTGAAAACTAAAAAATACGCTTTGAGTGCATTCTCTTTTGTTAAAAGTATGCATTAAGTAGATTCTCATTTCATCGAAAAAATGCGATTGAGTGCATTACGTATTATTTGAAAAAGAAAGAGGAATGTGCATAGATTACAATTGCATAGTTTTCGGAAGAATTTTCATAGATTACACATTGCATAATTACGCTCGTTGGATGTTTTAGAATACTTTTGGATAGTAAGAAAGTCATCTGGTTTGAAAAGTTTCATTTTCAGCTTTTGTCGTTTGTTGCATCATTGTTTGAAGCTCTTCCCTATAACTAGATAGCATTCATCGAATCCCAAAAAGTTTTATTTTCTCATATAGTTTTGCATTTAGGAGTCTTTGTAGCAGACACTACATACTGGTGAGGGCTCGAAAATTGAAACTTAATTGAAGATCAAACTCTGTAGTAAATTTATTCAATTAACCTAAGGCAGATCATTGGAACTTAACGAAACATATTTAGAAGGTTCTCGCTGAGAGACGTGTTCAGTGGTCGATAAACCTAGCAGTGTCGTTCGCTACTTTGGCTTTGAGCATTACCTGTCAGACGGACTAGCGCTCACGTACCGTCGCGTATAGCAAGGGAGACCCCATAGGTTTTCAATCCTTTATCCACAGAAGCCGATGTCCGCGCTCCTATACGTGATACACCGAACACGACGATTCTGGGAGACTACCCTACGTACGGAAAGTCCTTGGGTCGATTTCTCGTTTCATTACTTTGAAACCAAGGTGTATATTGCGATTCACATGATATTTGGTACACCCTTTGTGCCTAGTTTTTCCCCGAGCTGAGTCATTTGGTCTTTTCCGACTCCCTAAACTTGACAAAAGATAGTCAATGAAACGCTTGTCCCTTTCACGCTTGTGTCAACTCACGAAAGAGATAGAGTCATCTTTTTATGCGTTTCTGCGACTCTTAAAACATGAAAACAGCAGTAAATTTCTTAATCTCCAATGTGGTAAAATTAATTCCATCACGATTACACACTATGCTAGGACATTGCTTGTTGACCGTTTGATCACTTGTGTCTTCACTCTTTTTCAGTCGATGACTGTGGTTTTGAGTTTAATGGCAACTTTTTCGTAGTTTACCAACCAAGGAATCCCCTCGCAGAGAGGGAATCCTGGTCATTTTCCTCGCTTTCTTGAAATGTTGGTGCTCCTTACATGGCAGACGTTGTCCCTTCACAGGAGTTAACTGACGTTGTTGTCTGCTTTTGGTTGTTCTCAACTTCGTTGTCCCGAATGTCTCCGCCTCTTGTTCAATCGCTTCCTCCACCTCGAACAACCTCATGTTGCTTGCCAAGGTGGACCTCTCCCTTGCTTCGCTCAGCTTTCACAGTCCTCTCATCTTCTACTTCAGCACGGTGAAGTATCGGATTCAGAAGTAACCGGAGTGGCTAAGAAGAAGAAGAAGAAAACAAAGAAGAAGAAGTCCCGGTAACGCGAGAGGCTAAATGTCAAGCTACGCTCCGAGATATCTCTCGATAAACCTTCCAACCCTCACACGGAAAGTCAAGTTCCCTCGTCGTTGTGCACGGGAGACCATCTTGCTTCGAGACGTACAGCGTCGCATTCCTAAGGTACTGCGAGTATGGTCCAACGGTCTGACCGTCTTTTCGCTTTCCGGAGTCAAAGTTGAGAAGCTATCGGTAAAAACTCCTAAGAAAGCTGAGGTAAGATCACCAATCCACACGTAAGGTCATGTAAAGGGGCACCATGTTCACCTTTGTCCTTATATGGATGAAGCGAGCGAGTCTTTCGGATAACCCGATGCTGTTTCTACACCACGCCTCCGTTCTGGTTACTAAACAGCTTTCTTTGAGTCTTCCACTCACGAAGTCGTGATTGGGTCGAGGGTCATCCTTGGTTGATCCCACTCCTCCGAGATTCAGTATCTGTGAACTGCGTTCCGCAACCATTGGTCGTGGATCGGCTTGAATCAGCCCCACTGCGGTGCACGCAGTCTTTCGTTGAGAGTGGACCCGCACCTCATGTTCTTCCGGGGTTTCTTCAGCATTCTTCGCAGTCTTGGAGAGAGATTCTCTCTGTCCACATTAGCTTCAAGAAGTTTCTCCTCCGCACTCCCAAGATGGAGGCTCAGGAGGATTTCCTTTCTCTCCCGCCTTCGAGATGGAGTGTTGGGGAGGCTTCACGCTTTCACGTAACATCAGATGGGAAGACCTTCGCGATTTCGATGAAGGTAGCCCCCTACCTCTCCAGGAGTAGCTTGGTCGCCTCCTTTGATTGGAGTCGATTTGCGTAGATTCCGCCTTCCGTCTTACGTGCCTTTCGAGATCCTACAGTACGTGACTCTTGGTGCTGTTGTGCCGACACCATGTATAGACGAAAGGGTGCGTGACAGTATTCTTCTGTCTTCAACTACACAGCAGCAGAAAGCTTTCGGTTCGCCACCGCTTGCGCATTCACGTGGGACTGCAGCTGACATTCGACGATAGAAGATATGAGTCAACTGTCATGGATGGGATCCTTCCAAGGTTACATACGTACCTTGGGAGGCAAACCGGTCCATATGGAGCGTGATGGTTGTCCGGGCCCCTTGGATTTCAATGCGTCCACGAGGGCGAGATTACACTTGTATGCCATGGAACACTTCTCTGTCTCCTCCCCTCTTCTCGTGTGGCTTTGTTTTCCACATGAAGGACGCGATCGTGAGCTTCATTGCATCGGCTTACTGACGTTCTTTGGATCCCTAATATGGCATCCGGTCCGCCATCACCCCCTCCTGGTTTCTATCCACCACAGTTGTCCTGCTGCTCACGTTGTGTCAACTGTGTGGCTACTTACCCGAGTGCCTCGTGCTCTCGTGTGATGATGCTGTCGTGCATCGTAGTGCTGGGGAGCATTGGGTCTGACTTCCGTGATGATTTCCTCCACTCGGTGTGGAGACTCTTGGAAGCAATGACTTCTTGTTCATTTATGATGATGAAGTCGGTGGAGCGGTCAGTTCCTTGTCTAACGTGTCAAGCTCCTGTAAAAAATGAAACAAAGGTTGCTCTGGAGTTAGTAGTTCCTTGTCTTGTGTCGAGAAAGCTCCTTAAAAAAATGAAACAAGGTTGTGCAGGAGCATAGTCTCTTGTCTTGTGTCAAGCTCCTTAAAAAAATGAAACAAGGTTTATCGGAGCAGTTCCTTGTCTTGATGTCAAGCTCACTTAAAAATGAAACAAGGTGTTTTGAGGATAGTTCTTTTAATGTGTCAACACTCGTTAAAATAATGAAACATGTTCTGTTCAATTCGAGTGCTTTGATAAGTTCTACGTAAAATACCAGATCAGTCTTTAGATCTGTGAGCGAACCTTACATTCCCTCCCATCTCACGATTTACTCGGTGCATGGAATGAAGCTTGGGAGGCATGTACTCGAGTGCAGTACCACGCGGGGCATGCTCAGTTTTCAAGCATAGTTTGTTTCCGTTTCAACGCTTGTGTAAAAATGAAATCGAGTTCCAAGCATAGTTTATCTTTGCTTCTCAAGCTTGTAGTAAAAATGAAACCAATTTCAAGCAGAAGTTCTACGATTTAAGTCTTGTGTAAAAAATGAAACCATTTCCTTTACCTCTACGTGATTGCCATTTTTATCATTTCATGCCATGGATGTAGCCGTAGTTTTTTCACTCCATCGTCACTATCCGCTTGGCCGATCATATGCCTTCACTTGGTTGTTTTACCCATTCCCGAGGAACCAGCTGCGATGAGTAGTCTGTTAGCGACCTCATGACACTTTTAGTTGTTTTGAGTAGTTCCTACTTCATTACGGAATCAGCTTGCATACCCTTTATACCACTCGATCCTCCAGGAGAGTCACCTTTCACGACTCTTTTCCTCGACGCTCAGAAGATGAAAAGATTGCGAATGCCCTTGTCGTTTTACGATCTCGTTAAATGGACACGAATCGACATCCACGACGTATAAGTTTAACCCTTTTTAAAGTCGGGATGGTTATGTGTGATTCACAAAAGGAATACCCTAGCCTTTCGCGACTGGGAGGTTTTCCCTGGATGTTGTTTTCTACCTTTTCAGGATCACGAGGGGAACTATTTTACGAAAAGGGACCTTTGGAGTTTTCTTTTCCTGTTGTTCTTTCAAACTCTAAACATGACAGCACGCCGAGTTCCTTCACTTTGTCGACTCGTTATAAACACGATGACATTGGATTCCGTCGCAATGACGTTCCTCCGAGTTTCTCCTTCCTAGGAGCTCAGTGTAAATGCACTAGGGATGGATCTCCGGCATTTCGAAGGGCGGACTTATATGACAAGCATATGGTATCCTCTTCAGACATTGTAAAAATAAAAGAGTACTCACCGACATGCGTCGTGAGGGAAAGATGGAGAACCATCGTTTACAGCGTATGTCGCATCTTGAACATGGCACATCGGCTCGCACTCGCTTTCGGGTTGGGGACATCTCATCTCATTTGTTTCACTTTTGCCTCCATGGGCTTTGGGTAATACTCTTGACCTCTCATCATCGCATTACTCGCCCTACGTCGCCATGACCTTTGATCTCGTTGAGTATGCGACACGTCAAGATCCATTGCCGTGTCGTTTATATGTTCAAAGAGAAGTCACCTCTCGCGAATATCAACCTTCCTCTCGTTTCTCATATGATCCCTAATTCCAACTACATTATGTTCTCTCCGTCTCGATCGTCAGATGATGTGAGAAATCATTATGGCCCACCTTCGATCGAAGATGCACTTCATGACTATCAACTTATGATCCGTGAAGCTATGGTCTAGAAAGACCTCGATGGTACCTTTAGACTGCATACCTTAATGGCGATTAAGTATGTCAGCATTCGAGCGAGGTTTTCATTGTGACCTCGATCGGATGATTCTCTGCTGGATGTTCGACGATACGCTCACATTTATTCACACGCAGTGATTGTACTCTCGTATGTACCTTGAGGACCATTGTCATTATTGGTGGTTCGCTCTACGCTTGTCTCATTAACGGCTTTCATCATTGGTCGACAAATCGTGCTATGATGTGACTATGTGCATATTAAACATCGTACCACATAATCGCGTGCTAGAACTTGTACTTATTTGGGCTGAGGATGGGCAGCGCAGAGACCCCGGATAGTCATGACCTCATAACCGTGTCACGATTATGGGATTATTGTCATGGAAAGCTCAATAATTGAATCATTACGACTATACTCGAGTCTATTTATTTGATCTTAGTTGGATGGGTCGAAACGTCCATACCCTAGATCCGATTATAGCGATACTGCATTAGGGATGCATTGCGTCCATACTATATATGTGACATGCGTAACTCTGAGATATCTGCTGTATCCTATACATGCGAGGTTTTTCTGCTTTAGACTGACGGAGCCTTCGATTGGACGTTATCAGTATCATTTCGACCCCTCTCTCTCGGGCCTCATGCTTTAGGACATACGACAGCGATGCAGATTTGTCACCGTCTCTGTACCATTCCCTGCTCCCGACAATGGAGGACCCATAACGTGACTCGATGAGACCATGCCATGCACTGCAAAAACATCATCCTATCGCATCCCTCTCGAGTATGAGCTTCATTTCCTTGAGACATCTCTCATACAAATCCATGAAAAAGCAGACTCCTCTTTGGCATTGTGCAGCGAGTAGAGTTCAAGATATGCCAACACTCGTGGAAATCTGTAGAAGAGTGTCGCACACTGGCGTCTGGCTATAGTAGCAAAGCAGAATCGCACACACCATTTTAGGGACTGCTGTTTATATATGGATGGCTGAAGTTGAGTTCAAACAAACTCTCACGAAACCATTGCCTATCTTGAGTTGGAAGTTTGAAAGCTACTGCCGAGTTCTATGGAAGGGGAAGTAGTTTTGCCACCTTCTATGGAACCTTCCCTTGTTGATAGGCCAATCCCATGATCATAGGGATCCCAACTCCCTCCTTCCCCATCTGACATAAGCTTGCTCAGGATCCATGGCTTGAGCTAGTCTTTGAAGTCTTGAGCACTTTGCATCTCCTATATTCACGAGTGCTCTTTGTCTTTGAAAAAGAATCCTTCCTTTCCTTAAGGCCCATTCGAGCAAGGAGACCATTGTCACGAGACTTCGAGAGGTTTCCCTTTTCTCTGGCAGAGCTTTGGAAAGCGACGTAGACGCAGGATCCAGCAGAGGAGGTCATAGCAGCGTCGACACTGGTTGTAACTTCTGATGATCGTTTACCACTTTAATAGATGACTATGATTATGGTTCCACCTTTTTCCGTTATGTCAATGCGAGTAATGTCTTTTTCGACCGATGTTTAGTTACGTATGCTTTGGTTCCTATGTCTTGATCTCTGTTTGTTCTTTCTGTAGTAGAGTGTTCATCCACTGACGATCAGTGGAAGGATTGTGATCCGCCAGTGAAGGACTCAGGGGCATCTCTTTTTCAGATCGAGCGCCTGGAGATCCTGTGGGTTCTTATCCCAAATCTTTCGATAGCGTAACTAGGAGCTGCGTCATCAGCATTGTTTGTTTGTTGCTAGACCCGCTTTTGGGCTAGTAGGGACTGGTCAGCTCTGTCACGCAGAGAGGGATTTACCTTCTCAACGACACAAAAAATTAGTACATCAAAAATTGACGGGGGAGATGATAGCAAGTACAAATATTTTAAACAATACGGAACTATGTAAATTAGCCCCAAAGTTTTATAGCATTGGCGAGCGCTCAAAAATAGGGTAAAATTCATGTAGAACTTACCATCAAGTAAATGGTAAAAATCCCCGGAAATCACCTCATTAATTGTCATCCACACTCCATCCAATGGTAATTTTTCTTTTTACCCGATTTGACTGTACTAATGGTTAGTTTTTGCAACCAGGGTGCGCTCGGCGTATCCCTGCGCTCCCAGTGCACCTATGTGCTTTGATAATACCTCCTGCACTCCCAGCGCACTAGCTGCAGTCTGAATCTTCCCCATGTAACTCTACGTCGCCATAGCCCAGCCCACAAGATCTTTTGTGCCATTTCCTTACCTACGTAGTGACCTCCTGCTCTACCTTCATGAGCTTCTGCTATGATAGCATTCCATTCATTCTCCATAACTTATCTCCGCAGCACTTCATCAGTGCCTAGATTATATATATGACCTGCGATAATGGTAAAATCCACCGCCCAGGTAACCAGCTCCTGCGAGAACTAAACGATATCAGCGAGTTGTGCATCAGGAAATCCTTCTGCCAGGTTAGTGGGTTCTTCACCTGTCTCGATTTGGGACAAGTGATCCAGCCCAGGATTCAACTTCCCTGGCTTGGCTATGATTTCAAAATCATATTCCTGAAACAAAAACAACCATCCATATATTTTCCCCACCAACACAGGCTTATTCACCAGGTACTTTAAATTCGAATGATCCGTGAATACTTTGAAGTGACCCCTGAACAGAGAATGCTGATATTTTCATAATGCATAACCCATGGCCCATCCTTCCCGCTCCGTGTTAGCATATTTGTGCTCCGTACAAAATAGTTTTCAACTAACCAATGCAAGTGGTTGATCAAGGTCTCCCTCTCCAAGCTGTGTAAGTATTGTGCCCAGGGAAATTTCAGATGCATCAACGTGATGATGGTAGACCTTCGTCCACTAGGAAAAAGTAAGGATAGGCATAGATACCATCTTCTCCCTGAGTATCTCAAAGATCTTCTAGAATGCATCATCCAAAAGGAATGCAACATCCTTTTTTAGCAGCTTTTCCAGAGGTGTTGTGATCAATGCCTATCCCTGAATGAATTGTCTGTAGTAGCCCGCATGTCCAAGGATCGAACGCATCTGGGTATCCTTCGTTGGTACTCCAATTTCTGCAGAGGAGCTGGATTTTCTAAAAAAAAAAGTATCTATATCCTACAGACCTTCGTCAAGCGCCTCTAAGCCCCTTGTGACTCCAAAGGTACCACGAAAGTCAACTGTCAAAGTTTCCCAGTGGCAGGTGCGTTGATGTAGCTCTGCATCTAAGTACCATGCAGTAGGGATTGATCCCAATGCATGAATAAACAAGTGAACCCACTCTTCTGTAGTTCGGTCGTACCACTTCTTCATCCAAGAAAACAAGTGTGTGCGCGAGTCCCCTGGGCCAAGGGATCTCTTGACCCGTACCTCAGCCAGAGGCTCGAATTGTAAGATCATCATATCCTGACATTCCTCTCAATCCTGGAATGCCTCCTTATGTGTGTACCACCATCTTGCAGGCGTTGCATGCATAGCTAGGTTAAGGGCCCCTAGTCTTTGTTCTCTGGGCACCGTGGCTTCAAATGTTCGTAAAAATTATTTTACACTACCAGAACCATTAAAGTAGGGTAGCTCTATTACCTTGGCATATATGCAATGGAAGTCCCTAGTAACCTGTAGGCAGCGCAGCGCAGAAATATCATGCAGTCAGTTTTTCCAATTTTCTATTTCTTCGTCGGAGTCGGAAAATAATTCGCTATCCTTTTCCCAGCAAATCACACCCTCATCTGTAGGATTGATCCAATCTTCGTCCCTTGTAGTCAAATTATAGATGTGATCCACCTCTTCTTCCTTGCACACTGGCTTAGTATACCTTTCTCCTTCTACGGGGTCTAGTGGTATGATCACCCGTGTCCCTTCACTTTCAAACACCATGCTTCGTTTCTTCAAATTGATAATACCACCCATATGAATGGCCCAATCCAATCCTATGGGTGTCGGATAGGGGTCCGCATCTTCTACAATCTCAATGACTTCAAAGTCAGCCCGTACCTTAACTCCAGCGATATCTACTACAATTTTTGATGACCTTCCCAACGGTATGATCTTCTGTTGATTAGCCATGCACAGCTGGATAGTGGACCATTCCAACTTAGGTCTCCCATTTGCTGCCAAGTCTATTTAGGTAGTACATTCGCATCGGATCCTAGGTCCAAAATAACCTGGTCCATTTTGTAGTCACCAATCTGCGCGGTTAATCGCATCTCTCGACCAGTGCATCTTTTCTTCTTATATAGTTTGTGCACATCCTTAATTTTCATGAATGGATATGTTTTTCCTGCGCATCTGTCGATTAGGTCTTAAAGGTTTTCCATGGCCCGCTGATTACGCAGCAGCTTCATGCATGGATACAAGAATGGTTTGATCTCATCTTCAACTCTACTGTTGGTGGGGTTCTGAGGAGCAGATATTTCATCCTGAGCAAAGTCTTGTTGAGCTATCATAAAGGTCTTCTCCCTTTGTAAGTCTACTGCTTCTTGTTTTGTGGCTTCTTTACGGATAAGAGGCTCTACCTCAACTTTTTCCCTAGATCTTCTTGTGGCCATGCCGCTGCGCATTATCACATTAACGCTTGGCCCTTTCTCTCAAGGTTCTTCCTTAACCCTTTGTATATTCTTAGTAGGTGTCTGTTGTTTCTCCTACACCCTAGCTATCAGAATCAGGCAGTCCTTGAACACATGGTCCAAATATCTACAATATCTACACGATTTTCATGTTGTGTTCGTGCAGTCCCTCACAAATTGACCTACTTCCCCGGAGTTATAGAAAATTAGTTGGTCTCTACCCCTACGTGTTGTGTTCATGCAGTCCCTCACAAAGTGACCTACTTCCCCGGAGTTATAGAAAATTAGTTGGCCTCTACCCCTACCTATGCTTCCACCTCTTCCCCCTCCCCTTCCCCTAGCTGGGGAGCCTCCTATACCCGCGAGGGTCCTCGGTCATGATGGGTCCGAATGTACCTTATACAGGTTTCTTTATTCTATCATCAAATCATACGTTCGGCAGTTCTATTCATCATTTCCTATAGACCTGCAAAACCTACACCATTTTTTCTTTACTTCTGGATCATATGCAGCAAGGTGTGGGCAGTGGTTGGTATCATGCAGCCCCACAACGCGACAGTCATCGCACCATAGCGCTAGCCCAATCGGTCTTGTAGCATCCCTAGAATGCAACGGGCTGGGTCCCCCGGCCTGTATGTATTTTGCGAGCAGTTGACAGCTATCCTTGGTGTGGACATTCACCCTGCATCGCATGAACCATGTTTCAGCGATAGCCTTTGTTCCTCATTCCTTTCATAGATTCTGAATCTCTATGTTCATGGCTTCTAGCTGGCCCTGTATCTGTTGTACTCCTAACTGGGTATCATCTTTTGGCATAGCCTCCAGCTTCATGGCAACCTCCAAGGCCTTCTCCTATGATTCAAAAGCTTGATGACCCATCGGCACGCGTAGGTGGGGCAACAACATAGCAATGAACCATTCTGTGTGCTACTTGTCATCATAATGGAATCCTCCGTCTCTGATTACTTTCTTTAATCATTGATCGGCTTCCCATACATACTCAGATGGTCCTTGCTTGAAATATCTCAGGTCGTTTACTATCTGAGAGTAGGACTTAGGCTTCTTGAGTTGTTGTTTCCAAGAATTCTTGATTTCCTCAATAGTTGCATTCGCATGTTGATCGATATATCCCATGTACTAGTCCAAGGCTCTTCCTTCAAAGGCAAGGGATAGCTGTGACCTTTTCACTGCATTTCTAGCCATGTTCTACAAAATCCATACCGACCTTGTGACAAACCAGAACTGATCCATGTCCTCATCCCCCATGCCCTTGAAGGTAGGTAGCTTTATGTGCGAGGCCATATCATCTTCTGGGGGTGGTGGAGGTGAGTTCTTACCCCTATGAGGGTTCAAAGGTGACGTAGATGGAGAGCTATGCGCAACAAAGTTTCTTGCTGGGTTGTATACTGATCGATCCCCTTCTTGATTAGTCTTGTAGTACTTACCACTGCGCGTTGTACCCTCGCTTTGATCGAAGCTCATTCACTCTGTATGGCTATACAAAATGATTTTTTCGCACAACAAGATCTTAATCAGTAATAGCAAAGTTTTCAGAAACTTACCCGAAAACCCTTGAAGAACCTCTGCTCTACTTTTGAGTAGGAAAAAAATTGGTCGACTGCAAATTTTGTCACAAATCCTCCTAACACATTGTCCACCGAGTGATCCACCATGCGAGTGATGATGTTATTAGTCTTTTCTAACTGCTGGATCCGCTCTAGGGTCTACCGCATGACCCGTTTGTCTTTCCAACACTTATGGAAATCGACAAGCCTTGCGAGTCACTCCTGGAGCTCAATCGCAATTGTCACAAAGAAAATCTCATAGATCTCTGTGAAAATTTACTTATTCTTTCATTCCTCTATGGTCAACTTCGTACTACGATTTTATTTTATTGCGAATTCTTGAACTTGCTTTTCAAACCACTCGTCAATTTATTTCTTCTTAGGTTTCCAATATGGCATTGGCATTACCCGATCTCTCTCAAAATGCTCCCGGTCCCGGCAATGAAACCATTTTTTGGCTCAAGGGGTCCTGACCCAGGTTCAGAGGTTAAGATTTGCCAACAAACCCCTATACTACTAGCCCTTTCGGTAGTGACCTGCTTGCGCAGGCCAAAGTCTCACCCGAACCAGTATGGGAGGGCACTGGAACCAGGTTTCCACACCTTGGGAGAGAACAGGTAAGTCAAGCCGATATGCAATTATTAGATCTACACAACAAGAGGCTATTCGCAGGGTTTTACTTATATCACCAGAATGCAGTTTATCAGATCTACTTAACATGGTCGCATCCATGTGCGTACTGTTGAGCCCCAAGATTGTGCTTTCTTTCATCTTAATTTACCTAATTTTCCTTTGTCCATTGTTATCCCAGACCCAATTGATCAATGAAATTAGTTTAAATTACTTTTAGAATGATTAACATGGCTAACTTGCTAAAGTTTTGTGATTTTGTCATTATAATGCAAACTAGCTACAGAATGCAGACATTCCGTAGCTAACCGGAAATTCTGCAGCTGTCTTCACATTCAGGCATGTTCCAGGTGTCCTCTCAAGAAAAACCACATATGGGTATATTCCACGTCATGTCCACATCATTCGTTGCTCACCATGAAGGAAGAACCGAATTCTGGACGTGGTTTTGGTACGTGGGAACTCATTTAAGGAAGCAGACTTCTAATAGGACTGTCTTAGTCCAGATGTCCTTTTTCTCTTTACGTTTCCATCTTCAGAGTCCTAATGTGATTTTGATAAGGAAATAAAAGGATCCCTGTATTGTAGCAAGTTCTGTTATGTAAATTTTTTATAAAAACACTTGGGAAACCGAGAGATAGGCTATATTTTGCTTAGATTTCATGCTATATTTCTGAAGACCGAGACTACTCTGTTTCAAGTTATTTTTCCTTTAATGAAGAAGACAGCATTGCTTTGAAAGCGTTGAATTGATTTGGAGTTAGATTCCGTCTGGTGGTAGAAGGCCCCTGCCTCCTGCACGGCTTTACTTTCATAATTTAGATAAGTATCTTAGTTGTTTTTACGTTTTTGAAGTTTGAGTTCATAGTTAATTTCATTAGCCACTATAGTTATACTTGTTCTAAGAAACTCTTCCAAAAGATCATGATATTGAATGGGAAATGGCTATAGTGTTGTAGGATTTAATTTTAATTTCTTTTGTTCACTATCACAGTTGAACTTATACTAAGCAAACTCTTCCAAAAAATCCTTATGATGTCTAAGGCATGACTGTGATACTAAATGTTTCAGTTTTTTGTTTACACTAAGTAACATAGCTGATCTTGCTCTTAAAACTCTCTTCCAAAATATCATAATGATGGGTAGGATATAGCTGTGATATCTTAGTTTTTAAATTGCTTTCAGTCTTTATGTTTGCATTTGCACTGAATTGTATAGCCAGGATTGTTCTAAGAAGCTCTTCCAAAACACCATTCATGATGGACAAAACAGGATGTATAATCCCATAGATTAATGCATGATAACTTAGTTAGGATACTCCGGAGTCAAATTGCATTTAACTCATGCTCTGTTATTTGTTTTAAGTTTGATAATGGCTTGTTAGTTCAGCACTGTTTTAGACTAGTGACATCTTAAGTTCAGTTTTAGCTTAACTCATTGCATTTTCACTTCACATTTAGTTGTCCTCCATTGCATATTAGATTACATTAGTTGTTAAACTTAAACAACACGGCCTTCATTATTTCCAAAACCTTCTTTTGTTCCAAATCTATAATTGACTCATAACTATCTGGACAGAGGACAGTATCATCCCAAGGCCTGAAGTACTTTTGCAACTTCCTTTATCATCTCACAAACAAACCTTTCCTCAAAAGACTATTCTAAAAATCTATAACCTTTGAGTGAAGTGTAGTGGTGTCAAACTAAGTTGCAAAATAGAGTTAGGAGCTAGTCTTAGAGTAGAGATCTTATGATGTTAACAATATTTTTCTCCAAATATGTTTCCACAAATCTTTAATCATGGATAAAATGTTGTCTCATTATAAGCTGATTGTTTAATTTTTTAGTTAGGAGAATTTGTATACTTAGCTGACCATTTCTCAAGCTCTCCCAAAATACCTTTGATAAAATAATTGGACAAGTAAAGTTTATGTTTTGATTCATTTTCTTGAAGTCATTATCAAGCTTGGTATTTTGCTTAGTCATAGTTTAGGTTTGATTCTATTTCAGCATTTTCACTTGTCATTTGTCATCAACCAATTAGGCTTTACTCCGTTTTTTCCAGTAGTTTCCTTCCACCAGCATTTAGTTATTTTTGCTGTGAGCATAAAAACATCAAAAGACCAAAAACATCAGAAAACACTAAATACAACGCATTAAGAAACAAACACCTAGGCACATACAATGCACTTCACTTCAGGAGTTTACCAACCGTGGTTTACAATTAAATGAACTCAATTTAGGAGACTAGGTTGAGACCAAACATTTTGGCGCCGTTGCCGGGGAAGTGAAAACTAGGTACCCTTTGTTTCTTAACTCACAAAAAAAATTATATGCATAGGGAGAGGGACTCAAGGGGTAGATTCATAAGCAGCAGAAATAGAAATTTGATTCCTAGAACACCACTTGTTTCACCCAGACCAAGAGCTAGTACACCTTCAACTCAGACCCACATTCCATCCTTTACTGATCCTGGACTTCTAGAAGACCTAAGATCAGATATTCCATTAGAGAAACCTTCCACTTCATCAACTGAAACTGCCTTAGAAGAAGATTCAAAGACTCCTGTTAGGGACACAAACTTTTCCACTTCCACAGGAGAGTCAACCATGGTAGAAGAAGGGGGAGGAGGAGTCTTTAATGGAGAACACACATTATTTGGAGGTAGAGGTAGAGGTAGAGGAGAAGGAGGTGGAGGAGAAGGAGGTAGAGGTGCAGATGGAGGAAGAGGTAGAAGAGAAATAGGAAGCTCTTTTGGGTTCCCTATAATTGATGAAGAAACCAATACAACCATGAAAAACATTTCACCCTCTGTCCTTCCAAACTTATATGGACTTAAAACTGAAGATCCTGAAACCTTCCTATTTGAATTCGAAGTTCTGTGTAGAACTTATGACTACTTACAAGATGCTCAAAAACTGAAATTATTCCCTTCAACCTTGAAAGGAGCAGCATTGAAGTGGTTTATGAGTTTGATCAACAGTTCTATTAGGACATGGGAAGACATGAAACAAGCATTTCTAGAGAGGTATCTGGATTATTGTATGCCAGTCAATCATAAGGAAGAAGTGTTTAAGATGTTACAAAAAGAAGATGAAAACTTGGAAGATTTGTTTGAGAGATTTCATTACAACATTAAAAGAGCAAAAATGGAAAACCTAGATCAAGACACCTTAAAAGCTCTTTTGTTGAAAACAATTAGGGATGAATGGTTGGATATCCTTAACATGATGGGAAAATGGGATATATCACAACTAACATTACCTGAAATATCTGAGTTATGTATCAACCTTTCAAGAGGGAAATCTAAAACTGTAAAAGGTCCAAGAGATCTTGCTCTTGCAAGGGCAAGTAAGTCTTCTTCCGGGACAGTAAGTAGATCAGAAATAGGACATATGCTTGATGATTTCAAATATTAAATCTTAGGGAGTCTTAGTGAACAAATAGACACCCTTAAGATACAAAACAAGCAAAAAGCTGAATCTAATGCCTTGGCAATCTTTTGTCCCAAATGTAGAAAGAAACATGCCTTGAGAGAGTGTCCTTTAGATGTAAAAGTTGTAGAGACTTGTGTCATTTGTTCTGAAAAACATGAGACCAAGAATTGTCCTTCTCTTCCTGGTCTCAAAGTTGTCTTTCAAGAGGAAACTCCTACAGATTCCACAGAGTCTCTCAATTTTTTCTCTAGAAGGCCTTGGCAGGGACCTCAAACCCAAGGATTCCATGATCAAATGTATAACCAACCTCCACCTTGGAATTCTTGGCAACAACCTTGGCCTCAATTTCAAAATCAATCTCAAGCTTGGGCACAAGGGGCACAAAATCCCTATGGAAGATATTCTCAATATTATCAGTATCCACCATCCTATCCACCATACCCACATTTTTATCCTCAAAATCCTCAACAAAATTTTCCTCAAAATCCTCAACAAAATTCTCAACAAAATCCTCAACAACATCATCAGAACCTTCCACATCAAAATCAACCACTTCCATTACCATTCCCTCAAAAATAAAATCAGTTTACTGCTCAACCCATACCAAACCCGAATAATAAAAATCCTCAGAACACATACATGATAGAAGGCCAACAGTTTCCAACTTATTTAATTACTCCTCTAGACCTTAGTGATGTTCAACTTAGGTCTGGAAGAATACTTGAAAAGAGGAAACCTTCTGTGATTATACAAGAACAAGATAACTCTGAGGAAGACTCTCTACGGGTGAATAAAAGTCTTGAGGAAGACACATCTTTTCAAGACCCAAACACTAAAAAATTAAAGCAAAAAGATACACTAATTTCAACTCCTGTATTAGAGCAACCATCCACATCTACTTCTATACCTCCCTTTCCAGAAATATTACAAATTGATAGAGGTGTAGAAAAACAAATTATGGTGCCTAATTATGATTTCCTAGATGAGCTGAGAAATGTTTGCATTAAAATTCCATTATTACAAGCCATCAAGGAAATTCCAATTTTAGCCAAAACAATAAAGGAGTTATGCATGAAGAAAACAAGAAAAAGAATAAGAGAAACAAAGAAAATTCAACTGGCAAGACAAATAGTAGACATTATAATGGGCAAGATTGCTATTCCAAAGTATCTTGACACAGGAAATCCAGTTGTTAAAGTTCACATCAATGGAATTGAAATCCAAAACACACTCATTGATTTAGGAGCAGCAATCAATATCATGAGTAGAAAATTCATGGATAAACTGAAACTTCATAATCTTCTCTTTACACCCACATTATTACAATTAGCAGACAGATCCATGATCAAACCAGATGGGGACATTCCAGTGTCCCTATATTCTTGGGAGTACCCTGTGGATTTCATGATCCTAACTCCTAAGAATAATCTAGGAGGACATCCTGTTATATTAATATGACCTTGGTTGGCTACAGCTGATGCTTTTATTAGTTGTAGATCCGGTGATATGTATATCTCTTATGGTAGTTCAACTAAGAAATTCACTTTATATCCTCCAGCTAGGACAATTACAGATTTAGATGACACTCAATGGATAGAGGATGAAGAAGATTTACAACCTCTCTTCACAATTTCAGAAATTAGTGAAGATAATCAAATTCTGAATACTCTAGAAAACTTTGAATCCTCTCCAGAACACAAACATGAATCGTTTCAGGAGGGATCCAATATTGAGTTTTTGTCATCAAGAGAGATGTATCTTCATTCTATGGATAAATTTGGCAGCTCTACAAGCGAGATATTTCCAGGAAAAACTTTGAACATAAACAAGAACCTAGAAAAAACTCAACAAGAAAAGTTAGTCAAAGTATTACAGAGACACTCTTCTGCATATGCATGGGAGTAGACTGACATGAAAGGGATAAGCCCCAAGACTTGCACTCATCACATCTATATAGAGGAAAATTGCAAACCAATCAGACAACCTCAAAGACGGATGAATCCAACTCTTAGGGAGATTGTTAAAGAAGAATTGCAAAAATTGTTAAATGTCAATTTCATCTATCCCATTTCAGATAGTCAGTGGGTTTCTCCTTTGGTAATTGTGCCAAAGAAAAATGGAAAATGGAGGGTATGTGTTGACTACCGAGAACTAAACAAAGCTACTCTTAAAGACCATTTTCCCTTACCTTTCATAGATCAAGTGTTAGATACATTAGTTGGCAAAAAGTACTTCTCATTCTTAGATGGGTTTAGTGGTTACAACCAAATCCAAGTAGCACTTGAAGATCAAGACAAAACCACATTTACCTGTCCTTGGGGTACCTATGCTTACCGAGTATTGCCATTTGGATTATGAAATGCACCTGCAACATTCCAAAGGGAAGTATTAGGAATTTTTTCAGTCTAATACATGATTGTGTAGAGGTATACATGGATGATTTCATAGTTTATGGAAACACTTTTGAAGAAGCTTTAGAAAACTTGGAAAAAGTCTTAAAGAGATGTCAAGAAGCAAACCTTTCACTTAGTCATGAAAAATGTTTTATGATGTTTACTGAAGTTATTGTTTTAGGGCATCACATTTCAGGGGATGGGATTAGAGTTGATGAGTCAAAAGTTGAAGTCATCTCTAACTTATCTATTCCAAGTTGTCAAAAATATGTTAGGATTTTTCTAGGATTTACAGGATATTATCGGAGATTTATAGAAAACTTCACCAAGATAGCATCTTCACTCTTCAAATTACTTACCAAAGATTGTCAATTCAAATGGACTTCTGATTGCCAGTTAGCCTTTGAGACCCTGAAAACCAAAATTTCTGAAGCACCTATATTAAGGGGACCTAACTGGAAGTTACCTTTTCATATCTCAATAGATGCTTCCGATACAACTCTAGGAGCAGTATTGGGACAAAAATATTTGATTCCTTATGCCATCTATTATACCAGTAAAAATTTGACTCCTGCAGAGTTAAACTATACTGTAACTAAAAAAGAGTTTTTAGCTGTTGTTCATGCCATAAACAAATTTAGACACTATATAACAAGCTATGAAACTTTTGTTCACACTGATCATTCTGCAATTAGATACTTAATGAACAAATCAATTACTAATGGCAGAGTCATAAGATGGTTATTGCTTTTACAAGAATTCAACATTACCATTCTAGATAGGCTTGGAAAACAAAACACAGTAGCTGATTTCCTATCTAGACTCCAAAACATCAAAGATGACACTCCAGTTGAAGATCAATTTCCTGATGAATATCTTTTTGCAATTTCTACCCAAACTCCTTGGTTTGTTGACATTGCTAATTATTTAGTTTCAGGAAAATTTCCTTCAATAATGAATGCAAGAGATAAAAGAAAAATCATTTATGACAGTGCAAAATATTCATGGGTTGCTAATGAGTTGTACAAGACAGGTCCAGATTTGATCATTAGGAGATGTGTTCGTGAAGATGAGATGCCCGAGATTCTCAAAGCATGTCATGATGAACCTTGTGGCAGACACTTTGCTGATAAGAGGACAGCCTATAAGATCCTTAATTTAGGATATTATTGGCCATCCTTGTTTAAAGATGCTAAAGAGTATGTCAAAAGGTGTGACAATTGCCAAAGGGTAGGGAAACCTTCTCCTTCAGGTGAGATGCCATTGCAGCCTCAGGTACATATTGAACCTTTTGAGAAATGGGCTTTGGATTTTGTAGGACCTATTAGTCCTCCATCAAGACAAAAGAAATATATATTAGTTTGCACCGATTATGTTACCAAATGGGTAGAGGCCAAGCCATTACTTTCTGCTACTGAAGCATCTGTAGTTAATTTTCTTTTTGAGGATATTTTTACTCGTTTTGGTGTCCCAAGGAAAATTGTTACAGATCAAGGAGCTCAATTCACATCAAGGCTAGTGGAACAAATGATGGAGAGGTACAAAATCAGACACAGAAAATCTACTCCCTATCATCCACAAGCAAATGGTCAAGTGGAATCTACTAATAAGGTCATTGAAAGGATCCTAACAAAGACTGTTCATTTACATAGAAGAGATTGGGTAGATATGCTTCCTGAAGCCTTGTGGGCCTATAGAACTACATGGAGAAGCACAACAGGCCATACTCCTTATGAACTTGTTTATGGAAAGCAAGTTTTGTTTCCCATAGAGTTCCAGATTCAAACTTTCAAAATGGCAGTTCAGCTAGGACTTGATTTAACGGAGGCACAAAAGCATAGATTGGAGCAGATTAATGAATCAGATGAGATCAGACAAGATGCAGTTCAAAAAACAAGTCTATTTCAACAGCAAAGGACTAGATGGCATGATAAGTACATCAAAGGGAAGAAATTAAAAGAAGGTGACTGGGCTCTCTTATTTGATTCAAAATTCAAGGATTTTCAACGTAAATTTCAAACACATTGGCTTGGGCCATATGAAATTGTGAGAATTTTTGACAATGGAGCAATAAAAATCAGGACAATAGATGAAGAAGATGTTACTTTTCTTGTGAATGGTCATAGATTGAAGCTGTATCACAAACCACTCTCAAGAGAAGAATTTGTCAAGAAGTTCCAAGAAAATAGTGATGTGAAGTTAATGAAGAAGAATCTTTCTTCTTCATCAACTTAATTGAATTTTCAAGCATTTTTTGAAAAAAAAAAAAAAGAGAGAAAAATAAAATAAAAATAAAGGTATAAACATGAAAACCAATCATTGATTGACATGTTTATACAGAAAAGATAGGGTGAAAATAAGAGTTTTTCTGACACTCTAACTTTTCCATTTTGTTTTTGCAAGCAGCTATTACAAAATCATAAGTTCAGATCCATTGTACTTATGATCCATCTTATTTCATTTCACTCCATTCATTTATCCATCCATACTCCATTTCATTCATTCATTCATACTACACTTCATTTCATATATCATTCATCTCATTCCATACTCCATCCACCTCATTTCCATGTCAAAATTTAAGGTTTGATGTCTTGCTGCAAATGAACAACACATGTCATGGATGGCAGACCATTTCTTATATTCTTCCACTTCATTTCATAAATTGAATCCATTCCATTTCATCATCCACTTCATACATATCATGACTCATCATCCATCTTCATTCATGCCATATAACATTTCACTTATATCCCAAACTACTCCATTCCATGATTAAAATGCTCTACAGGTACATTCTGTAGCTAAACAGACATTCTGCAGCTGATCAGACTTTCCGCAGCCAGACGGTCATTCCGCAGCTACAAATCCTGAAGGCACTAATCAGCAGACATTTGAATTGCAACAAGATGATCCAGTATATCCATGAATAAGAAGAATCAAGAAGGATTATGAAGACTCTTCCAAAGTAGAACAAAGAAGAAAAAGACCACAAAAAGCAAATGAAAAGCAGAGGTAACAAGTTTTCATTATAATGGAATTTCATAAAGTTTAGCATAGTTTTAGTTATTAATCATTCGAAAAAGTTGTTTTGATTATTTTTATTGATCATATCCAATATACCCTCCACAAAATTTGGATAAAAATCTCTCATTTCAAATTCTATACCCGACATCATTTAAGCAGTTAAAAATGTTGAAGTGTTTCATTTCCTCACGTCACCCAACCAAATCATTCAATGATGATTTTCTTTTCCATTGTAAAAATATCCGCCATCTTTTCACTCATTAATTTGTTTTCTCCACCTCACTCCATTAACTCATTCCGTAACTACTTCCATCACTCCATTCTGTAGCCAACCCTTCATTCCGCAAAACAGAGATATCTCTATCACCGTGAGCAGTGATTAGAATATTGTCACCAGAGACAGTGTATATCAAAGGTGGAATTTGAAGCCATTGTCACCGAGAGACAAAGAGGTATATCAGTGTGGAATTTGAAGCCATTATCATCGTGAACCAGAGGTATATCAGTTTGAAGATTGAAGCCATTGTCACCGTGAACCAGAGGTATATCAGTTTGAAGGTTGAATTTATTGTTTCCGTGAGAAGAAAGAGTACTAATCTGAAGGTTGAAGAAAGAATTATGGGCCTCATTGTAAGAACTAAACGAGTGGGCACAAAATACCTGGAAGGATACCCTCAAAGTAGAGAAATGTTGCAACACGCAGGATGGCTACAATTTTTTGAGAAATTTAATGGCTTCCACAAAGAAGTCAGTAAAACATTTGCAAGGTCGTTTAAAGGAGAAGAGGTTGAAGTGGGAGATGTTAAATTCACTGTCACTGAGGTTTTTATTGCAGAAGCAACATGATTGCTTAGAAATGGAGAGATATGGTTTAAAAATAGAGAATTCCATAATGAATCATGGAAGCAAATTCTAAAATCACCAGGTATGGATGTAATTGTGTTTAAAAAGGGAATTCCAAGTTCTGCATTAAAAAATAAATGGAGAAACATATTGCTTATTCTGCAAAAATTTATCACATGTGAAGGTAGATATGGCACAATTTATGTTTACCATATTAGGTTGATAATGCATTTTCTGGAGGAAGAGCTAAATTTGCCCTATTTATTGCTTCAAAGTTTGAAAAAGATGGCTTCTTGTGTTCAAAGGAGGGTCCAATTCCTAGAGACAAATCTATACCATCATGGCTTGGTTAAGATTTTAATTGAACACCATTTAGCCAAAACAAAAGATACTTGGGATAATTTCTTGATAAGAAATAATTTTGAAGAACAAAAAGAGCCCTCACCTGAACAACAGCTTACAAGGACAAGCAGAAAATGGAGAGCTTCAAAAATTGAAATTGACAAAACAGTCCAAGAAAGTAGTGAGGAAATCATCTCAGAGAAGTTGACTCAAATCAAGAGAAAACTTAAGAAAGAGAAGGTAATCAGGAAATCTGCCACAGAGAAAGGAGAGGGATCTTCCCAGCCAAGAAAAGCCATAGACTAAAGGGGAAACTAAGGAAAACTTAGATCAAACAAATAGGGGTGATAAATATAGAAGATGAGGAAACATATATTGAAGAAGATGTTGAAGAGGATTTTAATGAAGGAGCCCCTGAAATTGACCCTGCTCAGCAAAAAGTCTATGACTATGTTGAAACTTTGGAAAGAAAAGCTTCAGAGAGTAGAGAAAGAACCCCTAGTCCTCCACTATCCGAAATAGATGTATTAAGAAGAGATAGGTATGAGCTGGAAATCCTTAATAGACACATCAAAACTGAGAATGATATTATGAAGGAACAAGTCAAACTCAAAACCAGTATGAACTCAACCCTATCTCTACAAATGGACAAAGTGGAAAAGGATAATGAAAAATTGAAAAAGAGGAACAAGAAGCTAATCAGGGCACTTATCAACTTAAGGTTCAAGTTAGCCATCAGAAAACCCAGAAGACCTTTAATTTCCAGGAAAAGAAGAAGGAGAGGATTAGATGTTCTTGCAGAAGTCTCTGAGTTTATGGAATAAGTTGCATGAGGACATGCAAGAAGTCAGCAGTGGGGGTATGTTGGGCCCCAAGATTGTGCTTTCTTTCATCTTACTTCACCTCATTTTCCTTTGTCCATTGATATCCTAGGCCCAATTGATCAATGAAATTAGTTAAAATTACTTTTAGAATGATTAACATGGCTAACTTGCTAAAGCGAGATTTTGTCATTATAATGCAAATCAAGCATACGTACATTCCGTAGCTAACTAGAAATTCTGCAGCTGTCTTCACGTTTAGGCATGTTCCAGGTGGCCTCTCAAGAAAAACCGCATATGGGTATATTCCACGTCATGTCTACATTGTTCGTTGCTCACCATGAAGGAAAAACCGAATTCTGGATATGGTTTTGGTACGTGGGAACACATTTAGGAAGGCAGATTTCTAATAGGACTGTCTTAGTCCAGATGTCCTTTTTCCCACGTTGCCATCTTCGCAGTCCTAATGTAATTTTTCAAGTATACATATGATCCGTATTGTTGCAAGTTCGTTATGTAAATTTGTTATAAAAACATTTGGGGAAACCCAGAGATAGGCTAGATTTAGATTTCATGTTATACTGGGCATCTGCAGACTACTCTGTTTCAAGTTATTTTTTCTTTAATGAAGAAGACAGCATTGCTTTGAACGCGTTGAGTTGATTTGGAGTTAGATTCCGTCTGGTGGTAGAGGGCCCCTGCCTCCTGCACGGCTTTACTTTCGTAATTTAGATAAGTATCTTAGTTTTTTTTACGTTTTTGAAGTTTGAGTTCATAGTTAATTTCATTAGCCACTATAGTTATACTTGTTCTAAGAACTCTTCCAAAAGAAGAAACTCTTCCAAAAGATCGTGATAATGAATGGGAAATGGCTATAGTGTTGTAGGATTTTATTGTAATTTCTTTTGTTCACTATCACAGTTGAACTTATACTAAGCAAACTCTTCCAAAAAATCCTTATGATGTCTAAGGCATGACTGTGATACTGAATGTTTCAGTTGTTTGTTTACACTAAGTAACATAGCTGATCTTGCTCTTAAAACGCTCTTCCAAAATATCATAATGATGGGTAGGAGATAACTGTGATATCTTAGTTTTTAAATTGCTTTCAGTCTTTATGTTTGCATTTTCACTAAATTCTACAGCCAGGATTGTTCTAAGAAGCTCTTCCAAAACACCATTCATGATGGAAAAAATAGGCTCTATAATCCCATAGATTAATGCATGATAACTTAGTTAGGATACTCTGGAGTCAAATTGCATTTAACTCATGCTCTGTTATTTGTTTTAAGTTTGATAATGGCTTGTTAGTTCAGCATTGTTTTAGAATAGTGACATCTTAAGTTCAGTTTTAGCTTAACTCATTGAATTTTCACTCCACATTTAGTTGTCATCCATTGCATATTATATTACATTAGTTGTTAAACTTAAACAACATGGCCTTCATTATTTCCAAAACCTTCTTTTGTTCCAAATCTATAATTGACTCATAACTATCTGGACAGAGGACAGTATCATCCCAAGGCCTGAAGTACTTTTGCAACTTCCTTTATCATCTCACAAACAAACCTTTCCTCAAAAGACTATTCTAAAAATATATAACCTTTGAGTGAAGTGTAGTGGTGTCAAACTAAGTTGCAGAATAGAGTTAGGAGCTAGTCTTAGAGTAGAGATCTTATGATGTTAACAATATTTTTCTCCAAATATGTTTCCACAAATCTTTAATCATGGATAAAATGTTGTCTCATTATAAGTTGATTGTTTAATTGTTTAGTTAGGGGAATTTGTATACTTAGCTAACCATTTCTCAAGCTCTCCCAAAATACCTTTGATAAAAGAATTGGACAAGTTAAGTTTATGTTTTGATTCATTTTCTTGAAGTCATTATCAAGCTTGGTATTCTGCTTAGTCATAGTTTAGGTTTGATTCTGTTTCAGTATTTGCACTTGTCATTTGTCATCAACCAATTAGGCTTTACTCTGTTTTTTTCAGTAGTTTCCTTCCACCAGCATTTAGTTCTTTTTGCTGTGAGCATAAAAACATCAAAAGACAAAAAACATCAGAAAACACTAAATACAACGCATTAAGAAACAAACACCTAGGCACATATAGTGCACTTCACTTCAGCAGTTTACCAACCCTGGTTGACAATTAAATGAACTCAATTTAGGAGACTAGGTTGAGACCAAACACGTACTACCAGCTATGATCACATAACAGTATAATCGTAGTAATTAACAAATAAAATATAATAGAAACACAGATAGTTCATAGCAGTAGTTAGAGGTCACATATACCAGAAACACAGATATTTCATAGCTATTAAATAGATACTTTCATACTTAATCATATAACCCAAGTTCACATCAATCATAACATAATAGATCCAGAAAACGTCAAATCTACAACAATACTTTTCGCATATATATCACTACCAAAATCCTCTTACATTCCCGCAATACCACCTGCACACACAGCCATCAGGGTCTGCACACATCAAGACAGAGGATCTCCGCGCACACAGCTAGCATGAGTCCTAACCCAAACAACCCTACCACAGATCTAACAATTTGTGCTTCGCATCAATCTCTATCTTTCTCTGCCTAAGACTCAAAAGAGGTTCATCTATTTATACCAATTTAGCCTAATATCCAATGGTCGTCAAACCGTGGTTTGCAGACTCTTGGTCTACCCTTGACCCGTTTACAATGCTTTAGGGGTTTTGACCGACCCAAAAACCCCTGTGTTAGACTAAACAATACAAAAATATAAAAAAATGGACAAAATTCGCAGCTCTTTAGGAGACCCTACTCCAACAATCTCACAAGCACCGATGTGAGTTTCAACCACATCTCTCACCTAATTCTTTTCTTTTTATTTCACTTATAGGTCTTATTAACAACTTTTTGTTCTATTGAAGGTTGTCTCTTTTCTGCGCAGTTATATATTAATGCCTGAAGGTTCTCCATTGCCTTTTTTTTGCACAGTAACTTAATGCAACTTGTAAAAATGGCTTGATTTCATCATCTACTCTTACCTCCTTCACTGTTCTACGTGATGTCAATGCACTTCCTTATGTAAACCCCTGTTGCGCTTCCAAAAAAATTTCTTTTACACAATGAAAATAAAATCCATCCTTGTTTTCAGGTTAGTTACAATTCCAAAGGTCCACATCTGGCTTCCCTCCCTTATCTGCACTATTGGTTGCACCACTCCTAGTTACCACATTCATGCTAGGATCTTTCTCGTCTATTTCTATTGTGACCATATGAAGATTTTGCATCAGAGTCTGAACCTTTTTATCCTACATATTAGCATTTAAAATAGGAAAATATTCTATTACATGATCAAACTATATACAACACTTGCATGATTGTCGTGCCGGTTTTGGAGAGTCGTGCACATAGTGACTAGTATCTCCGTAGTTGAAGCAAATGACTTTTACCCTTCCACTATGCCTAGACAGGGATGCTAGTGAGGTAGGCTCGGCCTGCATTCTAGATATTTCAACTTTTTCCATCATCAGGTCAAAACTTCAACGGTGTTGTTCATCATGTCTCAATAACAAACATAATCTACAAAACAACTACTTCAGCTCAGGCACGTACTCTCTGATCCTTGTACATAAATTTATTGCATGCAGAATCGTAGTATCACAAATCGTGCACCATACTGGCGGTGTCCCACTAGGCCCTACTTTGCTCTTCAAGGGGCTAGGTTCTCCAGCGTTCAGATAATCATTGAATACTGGACATTGATCCTTATGATTCCCAACAAGTTTACATCGTGTTACTGTCAGTATTTCAGTGATCAAATAACTCTCATTTAGTGGCTTTTAATTAATTTATAAGTCAAAATTTTATGTTTCAAAGTCAGTTTTCAAATAAAATTTTGGTCACTGAAAGAGTCCAAGTCAGAATTATTTCTCCATCATCTCATCCATGGATGCCATCACCCTCAAATTTCTATGATCTCAAACATAAAGAAAAGAGGAAGGCAAATCATGAAGCTCATAGCTGCAAGGAATCAATCTGCCTTCTCAATTCAATTAAAAGAAGAAAGTGTTGTTGTCAATTGTAATGGTGAGAAAACACCATTTTTGCCTTGATTCATTTCATTTACCTATTTACCCTTCATTTTTCCCTAAACCCAAAGTCCAGTGCTTCATTTCATTCAAAACCCATTTTTAACTATTAAAAGTCAAATGTATGGCTAAAAAGAAGCTCTGCCCTGCACATTATGCCATTTGATATATATATATGATATAAACTACAATAAACCTTACCATTACCGCAATAAACCTTTATACCTTTTTTTTCCTTACCTTATATCTCAATTCTCTTATCGCATATTCAAACCTCATACATGTAGCCATTGTCGAATCCTACAAACTTTCCGATATGTGATATTACAGTGGGACCTGCCTTCCCCTTCAACATCAGTATCACTATCGGATATCACAAATATTATGGTCCTCCATTCATATTTCTTTCCTCATTTCCTGGATCCCCGATATGCGAAAATTTATATGCTCTGAAATGTGATATCTCTTGACTCCCCAACTTGCGATAAAGGGTTGACTCCCCGATTTGAAATAAAGCTTAGAACTCTCAATTTCAATTTGCGATAGGCCTACCACACCTGCTCATGTCACTCACATTTTTTCAATCTCAGATTTTATGTGCCATATCAATTGATATCTATTCCCCTTTGCTCCATGCGATTGCGATAGTTTAGAAGGCCCTTCCGGCCTTGAGATCTTCCCCACTTCTTTAATCAATGACTCTTGTTTTATTTCAACCATATTCTCCCATTCTGGATTTAACATAGCTAGGGGGTCTGAAATAGGTGGTATTGTGATTCAACCCCACTGCAATGTGTCTTCCTCTTGTTATTTTGCACCCCCCTTTATTCAAACTACTTACCGCTTGCATACCCCCCCCTTAAAACCATGCTTCGCTTTGTGTTAATACCTTCGGACCCACGTTTCTCTCCACCATTCTATCCAAAAGGTTTTGGGTTTTCCACCATTATAATGAGGTTTCCATTTTTTTTAAAGAAAAATGGTTTTCACCATTTAGAAGGAAAACAACGATAAAACTCCTCCAGAACAGATTTCCATTCAACCCGAGCCACCTTTACTCTTAGCATTAGCACATTTCAACAAGGCACTAGGTAGCATTCAAGGTACAGTTGGAAGCATTACAACAACCTTGAAAGTAGTTACTCAGGCAGTTAAGATAATATCAGTAGACCATGTACTTATTCACCTACAATTGAGGATTAAAAACTGCCACATTCACAATGTTGTTAGAATCGATAAATATCAGCCGAGTGTTTTGTAAAGTTTTCTTGTTATTGTAATAAAATAGAAATTGAAACTCCCTATTCCTTTGGATTGTAGTAAAGTCCCTGTCTGTAGAGATATTCGAGAGTCTAGCTTGTATTAGACCCATTGTAATCTATAAATACACAGATTGTAGATAGAGCGTAGGTTGGTAGTAGGATAGTTGCTTTTTAGACCTTCATTATTACTATGGATATATTTAAACATATTTTAATGAAATCAAAGATGTTGCAGTAGATATTGTGATATTCCTGTGGTATTACTGTTGAGAATTATTCCTTCTCTGTTATTCCATCTCCATTACAAATTTTTGTATGTTAATCTTATTAGTTTATAAACAGAAATCATTATTTCTATGCTTTGTTTATTAAGATTTTCATAAGTGTATCTTTATTCTGATGAATGGATTTAGTAAAATTCTCATTCAGACCCCTACCATTCTCTTCACCTTCTCGTGATGAATGAATTAATTTTAAATTCTCATTCAGACTCCTCTCTGTCAAGCCCTATATACAATGACAAATCAAGTATGGTCAAATAGTTTATCTACATAGCCTCATATTTTTCTCTGCAAATTTAACCTTTGAAATCACCTTTAGTTTCCCTGATTCTTATTTCTATCTAGCATCTCAAATACCAAACAAATTACTCGTTTCTAGCCTAAAATCCTATTGTACTCAGCCATTCATTGATTATTTAAAAGTGACATAGAGAGAGCCCTCTCTGTTCTAGGTATGGCTAGCTCCCTAGCCAAAAGATTGGTTTGTGGTTACCTCTCTCCACTCCTTTATTAGTCTTGGGAAGCTGGGGAGAGTGATAAAATTTCTGGCTTCGTTGCCAGGGAGTGATTGCTAAACATTCCCTGGAAAAGAACGACAAATATTAGAACTGACTGCTGATGGTGAACAATGGTCAAACATAAGAAGGCTGAATCATTCACCTGGCAAATCTAGTGGTAAATAATCCAAAAATTCAGAGTGTTCATGGCAACTCCACTTCTCAAATATCAATAACTTGAAAAACTTCTTGGTGCCTTCAATATTTTCAAAAAGCGTTAAAATGCAAGAAGAAATGCCAGGTATGCTCCTATGGATCGGTGTCATATCCTTGGCTTTCCAAATCCCATGCCTTATGCTGATTGGTTATCTTATCTTCCCATGTGAAAAGATGAAAAGAAAGATGGTGTTGCCTTGCATTTGATCAAGTTTCATATGCATATACATAGACTCAAAGTTAAGTTTCCTGAGGATTACTTAATGAAGATATTCATGGCTACTATGGAAGACAGAGCAAGAAATTGGTATGAATGGTTGAAAAAAGCTAGCATATGTTCTTTAAAGAATTTTCATTCAGTATTTTCTGAGAATTATAAAGAGCATTCTCCGTTTTGGCTGCTAGTACAAAATTGTTGTGATTATTTTGAGGGTTTCATTCAGAATCTTCAAAGTATTAACGAGGATATAAAACTTATGGATTATGAGATCATACAAGCCCTTCATGATTTCTATTCCCAACAAGAATCATAAGTTTCCACTTTGGATGAAAAAGACTGTAATCAAGAAATAAAAATGCAAATTTCAGATGAAAATGAAATCAGCAAGCCAGTGACAATTTCTAGCAAAACCAATCTTCTCCTTTGTCTGAAGATGAGATAGGTTAGATCTTTAACAACCATGTTACAACCCAAGAAAATTTAGTTTTTCAGTGTTCACACAAGCAACAATGTGTGAGTCAATCTTCTTTCATTATTGAAAATGAAAATGATGACAATCATGAGATTTATGAAAATATACACAAAGCTATTATGAGTAAACCAATTTGTGAATATGATTTCATGTAGGAATATCAACCAATAAGTATTGTTTCCTTTCATGAAGAAGATAAGGCTGCTATGTTTAATAATATTGAAGAATGTTTTCTGTTAAAATAAGATTTAGAATATGAATTGGAGGAGTATGAATCCAAGAAACACAGTATGCCAGAGATAGAATCAGAGTTGCTCATGCTTGAAGAATTGACAGCCAACACTCGAAAAGAAGAAAGTCATGTAGTCTCATTGGAATCAATGAATAATAAGTTGCAACAGTATTATCAAGTTCTCCATGATCCGATAGCTGATGTTTTAGATGATTTATGTAATCAAAGTTCTTCTCTATTAATTATAAATGAGCTTCAAAACAGAGATGATGAAAATCTAATTGGGCAACCAACATCATTGTCTTGTTTAGCAAGAGTCTCTTTCCAAAGCTCATCCGAAAAATTGCAGTTATATCAACAAAGTAAGGATAAAGATGAAAGTTCATATTCAGACCACCTACAGCAGAACATTAATGTGTTATATGGGTTGGAAATCAAAATGTATTTCTATGAAGATCCTTTTGCAACATTCTTGAGGTAAAATGGTGGGATCATGCTTTCTAATTTCATTAAGATTCAATCTGATTACAAATATTCATGGGAGTTTCCTTTCAGTAGCTCTCCTTTCTTGCTCATAAGCAAGCACTCACAGAGAATTCAATTTAAAAACAAAATTATTACATGGTTGCATTGGTTGTTCCATTTCACCTGACAAAGTGATGTATACATAGGTTAGAATAGGTGTAGTAAATAAGCTCAATTTTGAGCACTTTTTTAGTACTATCTTCCAGTAAATTTTGTATTTAGTCTACAGTTAAGGTTATCAGTTTTCTTTTAGTCAAGTCAGTTTTTGAGTCATTCATAGTCCAGTTTTGACTCCAATGCCCAATGGTAAGGCTACTTGGTCTACAATGTTCTTGACACCTCCTGCAGGAGATGCCATCCCCAAATGGAACCAATGTTAGTGTCAGTATTCGAGTGATCAAATAACTCTCTTTTAGTAGCATTTCATTAAGTTGTAAATCAAAATTTTATGTTTCAAAGTCAGTTTTCAAATAAAATTTTGGTCACTAAAAGAGTCCAAGTCACACTTTCTGCTCCATCATCTTATCCATGGATGTCATCTCCCTCAAAGTTCCATTATCTCAAATGTCAAGAAAAGAGGAAGTCAAATCATGATTGTCAGAGCTGCAAGGAATCAATATGCCTTCTTAGTTCATTTAAAAGAAGAAAGTGTTTTTGTCAAGTGTAATGGTGAGAAAACTTAATTTCTGGCTTCATTAATTTCATTTACCTCTTTACCCTTCATTTTTCCTTAAACCCAAATTCCAGTGCTTCATTTCTTTCAAAACCCCTCTTTAACTTTTAAAAGTCAATTTTTATGGTTAAAAAGCAGCTTTGCCCCCCACATTAGGTCGTTTCATATATATATATATATATATATATATGATATAAACTGCAATAAACCTTTATACCCTTTTTTTCCTGACCTTCTATCGCAATTCACTTATCGGATATTCAAACCTCATACATGTAACCATTGCTGAATCCTACAACCTTTCCGATATACGATATTATAGTGGGACCTTCCTTCTCTGCCATATCTGCATCACTATCACATATCGCAAATATTATGGTCCTCTATTAATATTACTTGCCTCATTTCTCAATTCCCGATATGTGAAAAGTTGTATGCTTCGAAATGTGATATCTCTTGACTCCCCAACTTGCGATAAAGGGTTGACTCCCTGATTTGTGATAAAAATTAGAGCTCCCGATTGCGATTTGTGATAGGCCTACCACACCTACTCACGTCATTGACCTTTTCGCAATCCCAGATTTTGTGCGCCATATAAATTGATATATATTCCCCTTTGCTCCATGCATTTGAGATAGTTTAGAAGGCCTTTCCAGCCTTGAGATCTTCCCCACTTCTTTAATCAACGACTCTTGTTTTTTTTTGGCCCCCTTATCCCATTCTTGATTTAACACAGCTGGGGGGTCCGAAATAGGAGGTATTGTGATCTGACCCCATTGCAACGTGTCTTCCTCTCGTTATTTCTCACCCCATTTATTCAAACTACTTACCACTTGCATACCACCCTGAAACCCATGCTTCGATTTGTGTTAATAATGTCAGCCCCACCTTTTTCTCTACCATTCTACCCAAAAGGTTTTGTATTTTCCATCATTATAGAGAGGTTTCCATTTTTTTTTATAAATAAAAAGGGTTTTCACCATTTAGAAGGAAAATAACGGTAAAAATCCTCCAGAGCAGATTTCCATTAAACTAGCACCACCATTACTGTCAGCACTAGCACGTTTCAACAAGGAACCATGTAGCATTCAAGAGACAATTGGAAGCATTACAAGAACCTTGGCAGCAGGTACTGAGGTATTTAAGATAATATCAGCAAACCCTGTACTTCTTCACCTACAATTCAGGATTAAAAACTGCCACATTCACAATGTTGTTAAAATCGATAAATATCAGTCAAGTGTTCTATAAATTTTTCTTGTTATTGTAATAAATTAGAAACATAAACTCTCTATTCCTTTGGATTTTAATAAAGTCCCAATATATAGAGATATTCGAGAGTCTACCTTGTTGGCAGACCCATTGTAATCTATAAATACCCAGATTGTAGATATAGGGTAGGTTGGTAGTTGGATAGCTGAGTTTTAGACTCTAATTATTACTGTGGAGATATTGTAAACACATTTTAATGAAATCAAATATGTTGCAACATATATTGTGAGATTCCTGTGGTATTAATGTTGAGAATTGTTCCTTCTCTATTATTACATCTCCATTACAACTTTCTATATGTTAATATTATTAGTCTATAAACATAAATCATTATTTCTATGCTTTGTTTTTTAAGATTTTCATAAGTTTGTCTTTCTTATGATGAACGAATTCAGTAAAATGCTCATTCAAACTCCTCTTTTTCAAGCCCTAGACACAATGACAAATTAAGTATGCTCAAATAGTTTACCTACCCGGCCTCATATTTTTCTCTGCAAATTTCACCTTTGAAATAAGCTTTAGTTTCCATGATTCCTATTTATATCCAAAATCTCAAATACCAAACAAATTACTCATTTCTATTATATATATATATATAGCCTAAAATTCTATGGTACTCAACCATTCATTGATTATTTAAAAGTGACATAGAGAGAGACCTCTCTGGTCTAGGTAAGGCTAGCTACCTAGCCAAAATATTGGTTTGTGGTTACCTTTCTCCACTCCTTTATCAACCTTGGGAAGTTGGGGAGAGTGATAACACATTGTATGCACCATACCTCTGTGCATACCTCCTTTCCCTTATCTTTGCGCAGATTCTAAATCTCCAAATGCGTTTCTTCTAAATGACTATGAATATGTTGAGTTCCAAGTGCAGCAGGTACCAATGCAAATTCTAATTTCATTGCAATTTCTACAGCCTCAGTCTCTGTGGAAATATTTTGTTGACTCAATGGCTAACGCAGATGCAGGAGCAGCATAGAAATAAACAAATCCTTGTGTTGGGTTTCATCGATAATGAATCCACCATCTTTGATAGTGCGCTTCAATCTTTTATCTGCCTCCCACACAGATTAAATTATCTCATGGTGAATCTCTTTTAATTATGTAACACACCGCGCATATGACTTGGGATTTTTGAACTGTTCTTTCAAATCATCTTTCACCTCATCCATATTTTAATTAGGGTTCATTGATACATATTTGATATACCAGTCCAATGTGAAATCTTGAAAAGAAGTGGATAAATGTGCTTTCTTAACATCATCATTATTAACATGTTTTTCTCTCCATACAACATCAGTGACAAACCAAAATTTCTCATTATCTTAATTTCCAATACCTCTGAACATAGGAAAATTCATAGATGCGACCATATATGCGCTTGGGGGAGGTAGAGGTGGAGGTGGAGTGGATGATTTGTGAGATGCGTGTGGAAGTGGAGTGGATGGGATCTGAACTATGATTAATGCTTCCTGATCTTGTGATACTTCTTGTTGGGATACTTCGTCTTCTTCAGAGCACGTAGATTCACTAGAGCTACTAGTTTCTCGCTCGTCCTCACTATGATATCTACCCTTGAGATGACTGTAAATAAACCCTTTTGTTAAGTTTGCATGGTAAATTCTTCCACTACGTGTATTCGGGCCACTTTGGGACATTCTCGCAATATGTTCACATAGAGAGCCCTATTCACAAAATAAAATCTTCTACAATAAATTCAAAGAGTGCAGGAACTTACCTCTACAACCCTTGAAAAATCTTCTTTCTCCTTCAGAGTACGACAAAAACTGAACAATGGTGAATTCAGTCAAAAATACTCCCAATACATGATCGATCTAGTGATCTATCATGCGGGTGATCGTATTTCTTGTCTTTTGTAGTCATTGTACAAATTCTGGGGTCCACTAAGTGACTGCGGCTTCCTTCACATAGGTATTAAATTCAGTTAGTCACAATAACCACTCATGCAACTCAGTTGCAAAGGGCGCAAAGAATATCTCGTGAAATTTTGTATAGATATAAATCTCAACCAAATCTTCAGTAGATAATTTAGAACTTCGATTTTCTTGGATCACACATTCACAGATCTTTCTATCCATCCAGTATTGAAATTCTTTCTGCGTAGGATGCAGATACATCAAATATCCCTCAAAATCATGACCTACTTGCATAGATCAAAGTCTCACCCGAAGCAGTATGGGGGGATGTCGGAACTAGGTTTCCGTACCATAAGGAATAAATTGATGTGGCAACCCTAAAAAGGTTTATAACATAACTTATTGCAGAATATAATATATGTGCACAAATATAGATCAACACTTATCAAATCAACTATGTTGTAAATAGAGATAATGTTCATAATAGATAAATAACATCACCGATCAACTTCGTCGCAGATACATATAGTAGAATCAGATCTTCGCAATTCACAGAGTACACATTCATTCGCAATCACTTAATCATATCTATTCATATACTTAATCAGCAACAGATGCGCAGATACAATTGATCATAGCAGAAGTAAAGAGATGCACATATATGATTGGTCATAACAGAATTACAATAATATGAAAGAAATATAAAGTAATCAGATAACTCATATATCAAACACATGAAACATTTTGTTCGACAAAATAATATTTCTATTAGATCCAAGCAGTTCAGTACAGTCAGAATTTCCCTTACAATTACCCTTTCACACACACAACCAGTGGAGTCCGTACACAGCCAGGAGTAGGTCTCTGTGCACACAACAAGCATGAGCCTTTCTACCCAACCGAGACTAAAAACATTTACAAAAATATATCACTTACTTAGATATTAGCTTCACTATTAACTTTCTTACTAGTCTCGATATATCTATGCTTATATTCCTTCAACGCGTAGACACTATGGTCTCAAATCATGGTTTTAGGCCCACAATTTTCCCTTAACACCCAATTACATAAAAGAGGGACTTTTACTCACCCCAAAACCCCTTTACCTTTCCGTGCAGCGCACATAAACAAAAATATATACAAAAATTTGCTCAAAATTCACCCCAGGGGACCCCGCTCCAACAAAGCAATAACATTCTGGCTTCCTTTCTTAGATATAGATATTTTATCTATAATTAAAGAATTATGTCCCATAAATAAATTTTTATGTAAAAAATAATTAGGATAACTTAGAAATGCAAGGTGGAGGATAAATTGGTAGTAATCCATAATTGATACAAAATCTGAAGTGACCTTGATTTATTTTATTTCTATCATACATAATTTAGGGAGATATTTTAAAATTATATTCATCATATATATCATTATTCCAAAAAAAAAATGGAGTTGGATTAAAGTGCAGTGACTATTGAATACTAAATAATGAAGAAAAATGAAAATCCATACATGAAAAACTTGATGATGAAATATAACAAAAATAGTATGTACCTGTCCTCAGGATTTATGCAACCATTATATCATTAGATCCTACACTAAAATAAACTTTGGTGAGTATCATTCAAGTTGGGCACTGGATAATTCAGTGGTCCGAGTGTGTTTCTCAAGGATACAAATCCTGTAGGTGCTAGAAAATGATTTTCCAGTGCCTACAGGAAGTGCTTGAAAATCATTTTCGAGCGCCTACAGGATTTGTATCCTAAGTTAGAAACTTGTTCAATGGCAAGGGATTAATGTCATGAACACAGTTGAACACTTGAAATATGTTTTGATAGAAATATGAGTACTTGCCTTATAATTCAAAGGGAATTTTAATTTTATCTTTTATGTACTAGTTATGGATCACATTAATTAGTTCAATATGACATTACTGTAGGACTTGGAGGGAAATGACACACTTAAATAAATGTTATTTTAAATTAAAAACTTGACAACCTACGAAATAATATTGCAATTGAATTGCTAAAAATGCTAAAATTTGTTTGTAAAATCATCATATACTAAAAATAAAGTGGCAATATTACATTCCTATAGGAATGGTAGTGGAGCCAAAGCCATCACAACAACCTGTAATGAAGACCCTATGAGTTAGCAAATAATCACTATTATGGCCATTGAGGGCTTCTTACTTGATGTATTCCTGAAGATTGAGCTCCAAGATTGCATTTTCATATACCATCTCTCCTTCACTTTCTTACATATTTCTTCATTTTAAAAGCTACTAACCCTCAGAAATTATGAATGAATGGGAGCTCCAAACAGGACATAAAACCAATTCATATATCATGTTATGATTTGCAAAAAAAATTCTTTGGATGGTCACCATTGCAACAAAAAAAAATCATTCCTAGTTGTCTCAGGCTCCAGTTGGTAAGACATCCTATTATTACAGTTAGAAAATGCAACTTGTAAGTCCTCAATTTGACATTTAAAAAAACCTGTTACAGTGAGAAAATGAAAATTGTGTATCCTCAATTTGAATTTCCATAAAAAAATTTGACAAATGAAAATAAAACACAGTAGGATAATGGTATGTAACATCATGACAAGCAATATTATTTGATAGTGCCAACTGAGGCTTCTTAATGTTTTCATTTGTGGGTTTTTGTTATACATGTTTTCCAAATTTTTATTGTTGTATGCTTAACATATTACTCTATGTGAGATAACGTAGGTTTATGTTTCTTTTTTCTTTCTCTTTTTTGGGATCCACTTGGGCTCAACAGGGATAAACTGTTATGAGTTTTCTAATGTAGAATTTGTAGGATTTTTCCATTGAGAGTTGTTATTTCTTAACCATTCTAATAATATTTAGAACCAATTGTGAGTGTTATGAGGGGGAGTGGAGGTTAATAGTCTAAAAATTAACTCATGAGTGGAATAATATTGCAATTGAACTGCTAAAAATGTTTTCTTGAAAAACATCACATTCTAAAAATAAAGTGGAAACATTACATTCCTACAGGAATGATAGTGGAGTTGGAGTCATCGAAACTAATTGTAATGAATACCACATTATCAAATTAATAATTTGCATAACTCCTCTCATATTTTTCTTCATATATACTGTTAATTACATAGAGAAACCAAGCCATCTTCGTTTTGACATTCAATGCAACATCCATTGTGAGGAAGATAAATTACTTAGCTGGGTAGGTACAGACTCGATCAAGTTGGATGGGTTTGGTACCAAATTAGTTGAGTTATATATTGACTTGGTCATTTTGGTACCAAATTTGTCACCAAACTGAGCAGAGCACAAATTCCATACAGTTGACGGTCAACTTTGTAAACTCGTCCAAGTTCAATTCTAGGTTGATTGATTTTAATAACACTACTATGTATGCATGTTGGAGTGTTATATCAGGGAATTGGATTGCAGCATATTTGATTGATTCCAAGAGAGGCCCCAATGTGATGCAATGAAGTCTAGGCACATATTTACCCATTCTATCACTGTTTTCGAGTCTCTAAAGACTCAAAATTTATTGACCCTATTTTATTTTATCAAATTTAATAGAGATATCAAAGCACAAAGCTCTGCACATTTATTACTACCAATCCCTACACCTAGTTTGAAGGAAAAAATTGAGCCATCTATCAGATACATAATTCCACAAGTACCATAGGGCCTAGGGTTTCTTTCAATGGCTCTATCCTCATAATTAAATTTGATGTTATGATAAAATTTCAAGGGAGAGAAAGCTAGGTCTCTAAATAGTATTGCACTCCTATGGTCCAAAAAATGCTAGATACAATTAATGGGAGTGATTGATGATTTGAATTTTGCAGTTGTAGGCTCCCTGATCTATTTGTGTATCCTTCTTTCAGATTTTTATCTTTTTCGAGACACAAAATTCTCAGGGAATGTGAGGGCATCTTCTGAGAAGTTACAGCCCATAAGGATATGTTTGATGGATTCTTTAGTTACCTTTCCTAATACACAGAAACATGGTCCTTCCTAGATTCTTGCTTGGCGGATGTCCCAAGTGGGCCCTTTACTGCTTAATTCCAGCCAGAATAAACACCAATCATTGATTGGGCTTAACTAGGTTTTCTTTGGTGTTTTATAAAAAAATTGAGAAAATGTCTAATTATATAACTTGGAGATCTGTCAAAAAACCAATTCATGAGAGCTACACAAATTTTCATCCGTTGCCAAATTATTTTTTATATTTTTCCATGTAATTGTAGGAATGGTTTGGTTTGTGTCCACCCATTCACCATTAGAGACAAATAGTAATGAAATAATTGATTTAATACATTCATATCTAAGTTCCATACACAAAATTCCCCTTCTTTTTTTTGTATATGGTGGTCTCTTCTGAGTCCTTCCAAAGGCATAATTTCACTTGGGCAAAGGAAGTTGGTTGAGCATGTGTTGTTGACACTCAATCATGTTTTTTTAATTGTAGGTTATATAGATAGAGGGGAAATCTCAAGTTGCTTATTCTGTTTGGATGTGCCGAATGTAAAAATTTCTAAGGCAATTTGTTGACCTACTACTCGAAAATATTCTTCAACCAGACCTTGTAGAAATTTACTGAATAATGAATATTTATCCACCAAGATTATCCTGGTAACACACTAATTCGAATTCATGCATAACACATAACCTCTTCTACAACTGATCATCAATATGCGGAAATAGAAACAATCGCATGCGCACATAAACACAATATGTAATGGGGAAAGCTTATAGCTGAAAACCCCTAGCTATTTGTATATTATAATAGAAGAGAACATGTAACAATACATAGCACAATACCCCTCACAAGTACTCAGTACTATCTCTGAAGGTTACACACAAACTAGCTCAGTTTTGAACAAGTCACGAGTTCAAAACTCATCCACTATTTGCCTGCCTCTATTGCGCAATCCAAGTTGGTGTAATGAGAGATCCAAGTTTGAATCTCCTTGGATTGATCTGCGCAATCCTCATTGGAAATCTCCTCCAATGCTTGTGCAAATCTCATGCACAACTCATGTCGCAACTAATAGCAATCTCACCCTTTCATCTACCTCTTCCACTGGTCTTCACTGAACTTTCCATGCATTGCAGTCAACTGATGTGTTCTTTAGTTGAATAATGAGTTAATAATTAGTGAATTAAATAATATTTAATTCACACCACTCATCACTAGTGTATTTTTCAGTTAGAATAAATACAACTAGTTCAACTAAGTTAAACCAAACATAACTCCACCAAACTCCGCCACTTGAGTTCTAACTGAAGTCAACCATGCATGAGCTCACCAAACCCCTATGAATAGCGTAATTCATTTTACAGATGCATGGGCCACATCCGTAGCTCCAACTGAAGTGCTGCAAGAGGATAAACTGAAATTTATAGTCCAAATATTATTAAGGGTAAATAATATTTGACTTTTCTATTTTTAGCCTGGCAGTCTAAAAATAGACTCCGCCCAAATGTCTAAAAATAGAGGTCCATCTATTTTTACCAACTCGACTAGTCATCCAAGAATAGCATACTACAACTCCTAGACCATGCTCCATATGTCTAAAAATAGACATAGTCTAAAAATAGACTTTGCGCCAAAAATAGCCTGCGAGCCCACTTAGTGAAGGTGACTTCATTTCACTAAGCTCCATCATCTTGTTGCATTTTCAACACTCCCTCTCAACAAGATATGGATTATCTGCAACCCCTATCCTGCCTCTGTGGTATTCGAATTTTCTCCTGGTGAGCGCCTTCGTCAAGATGTCAGCATCCCGATCCTCCATGGGAATATATGAAAGTAACATGATTCTTCGCTGCACACAATCTCTGATATGATGGTACCTGATGTCGATGTGTTTGGATCTATCATGAAATACTGGATTAGCCGAGAGTTTAATGCAACTCTGGTTATCACAATAAATCACAGTAGGCTCCAAGTGGGACCCGAACAATCCGACGAGGATCTTCCTCATCCAAATAGCCTCGCATGCAGCCAAGCTTGCTGCCATGTACTCGGCCTCTGCTGAAGTGAGTGCCACAGATCTCTGCTTCCTGTTGTACCAAGAAAATGTTGTCAACCCGATACTGAATATTCCTCCAGATGTTCTCTTTCGGTCCGTTGGGATCCCTGCCCAATCTGCATCAGTGAAGCCGCAAATCTTCGCTCCATCCTCCTGTCTGTACCACAAACCATATCTCGATGTGCCACTAAGATAACGTAATACATGCTTGCATACCTTCCAGAAGAGCTTGGTAGGCTTAACCATAGCTTGCGAAATCTGGTTAACAGCATAGCATATATCGGGTCGTGTATTGACCAGATACATAAGCGACCCCACCAACTATCGATAGACAGTGGCATCCACTACCTCCGCTGAAGTAGAATCCTCCTTCCTCCAACCACCAGGAAGAGGATTATCAACAGGCTTGTAGCCATGCATGTTGAACCTCTCCAGTATCTCCTGGGCATACTTACCCTGAGAAACAAACAGTCCACCACTGCGCTGCCAAATCTCCAATCCCAGGAAATAATGAAGGAGGCCCAAGTCCTTCATCTCAAACTCTCTAGCAAGATCCTCCTTGCATGAAAGTATCAAAATATCATCACCCGTCAAAATCAGATCATCTACATACAGTACAATGATCAAAAACTTTCCCTCCACCACAATCTGGTACAGGTTAGGATCTGCCTCACTCTTGGAGAATCCAAGTCTGGTGAAATAACTGTCTATCCATGTGTACCAAGCACGAGGTGCTTGCTTCAGCCCGTACAATGCTCTCTTGAGTCGGAAAACATGTGACTCACTTCTGAAGATCTTGAAACCTTCGGGCTGCTCTATGTACACCTCCTCCTCAATGACTCCATTGAGGAACGCAGTCTTCACATCCATCTGGTGGATGTGCCACCCCATCTGCGCTGAGAGAGATAGGATCGTCCGTATGGAAGAGTACCTTGCGATAGGTGCAAAGGTTTCCTCATAATCTATCCCCTCGATCTGTGAGAAGCCACGGGCAAAAAATCTTGCCTTGTACTTCTCCACACTCCCGTCAGCTGCCTGCTTCACTTTGTAGATCCATCGCGATCCCACCACTGATTTCCCCTCCGGTCTTGGGACAATCTCCCATGCACTGTTTCTGATAATCGAATCATACTCTTCCACCATGGAATCTACCCATGCGGGGTCCTTCACAGCTTCCTCGAAATAGGATGGCTCTGTCACGACACATTTGCTCACAAGAGCCATGTATCCACTGTACCTATCCGGTGACTGTCTCTGTCTGCGTTGTGTTGTAGGTGGTCCTACAACCCACTCTGCATCTTGAGCCAGTCGCTCAGCTTTTGTAGTGCGCTTGTGCCCTCTGATGGTTGGCGCTGCCTGAGTGGTCTCTTCCACTCCATGATCTTCCTCTTGTGGCTGATCCACATCCGAAAGCTCATCCTTAGGAAATAATAGCTCCTCATCTGCATGCAAGTGTGGCTCCCTCTCAAACGAACACTTCATGGCTTTCTCCTCCTGAAATTTGATATCCCGTCGCACAACAGTCTTACGACTGTCTGGCAAATACGCCCGATAGTTGTGAGGTGTATCATTGTACCCCACAAATATTCCAAACTCTGCAGTCAGATCCAGCTTCTTTCTGGCATCCTTTGTCACATGCATGTAGACAGGTGAACCAAAAATCCTCAAATGGGAAATGTCAGGTATCTTACCAGAAAACGCCTCCTTTGGTGTACTCATGCCAAGTATCTTGTGAGGACAACAGTTCTGCACATATACTGCAGTATTGCATGCCTCATCCCATAAGTGAAGGGGTAGGCCCTGATCATGCAACATCGCCCATGCAGCACCCATGATCATTTTGTTCTTCCGCTCAGAAACCTCATTCTGCTGTGGGTTATGGGGTGCGATGAGCTCTCTCTGAATCCCTTCTGCGCTGCAAAATTTCTTGAATTCAGTAGATATGAATTCACCACCATTGTCGCTCCTAAGAGCCTTCACATGCTTCCCCGATTCCTTCTCAACCAGTGCCTTGAATTCACAGAAATTTGAATATGTCTCGCTCTTCTTTTGCATGAAGAAGATCCAGCACTTTGGAGAGAAATCATCAACAAAGATCACATAGTACTTGTGCTTTGCTGTCGAATCTACTGAGAAGGGACCACACACGTTTGTGTGAACTCTCTCAAGGATCATCGTGGCGCGACTATCCTTCTCGTGAAAGGTGGCTTTGACAAATTTTCCCAAAGTACACCCCTTGCACTGATCTGACTGCGCAAGAGTGCCCTTAGGAAGCCCAGTAGAAATCTGCTGCAGTATCTTCAAAGCTCCATGGTGAAGGTGGCCCAATCTCCGGTGCCACAGCTCGCCATCATCTAGGCTCACCACTCCTTCTTCCTTGCATGCCATTGCTGTGCTGCCATCTACTTACAACTGATAAAGGTTCTTGACTCGAACCCCTATCTTCCGGGTCTCTCCAGTTGTCTTATTGCATAGGAAAGCCTTTCCCTCACTGAAGACCACATCGTACCCCTTGTCTTCCAACATCGCCACAGAGATCAGATTCTTCATCAATCCTGGAACATGCAATACTTCCTTCAATACGAAGGGTTTACCAGACTCCCTCTCAAAGGAAACGGTACCGATACCAGTCGCACTGTATCTACCATCATCGCCCATCTCGATGTGCACTCCAAGATCTTTTTCCTCCAGATCTGAAAACAGATCCCGATCTCCTGTCATGTGCAATGATGCACCACTGTCCAACAACCATACTGATCCCATCACACTTGAGACCAAGCATGCAATCAGTGAAAAAACCAGTTCAAACTGGGAGGCCAATGCCTCTCCCACTGCAGATCCAACAACCTTCTTATTTTTCTTCTTCTGCGGACAATTTGTGGCATAGTGTCCGTGCTGGTGACAGTGAAAACACTTCACCTTGGAAATTTCTTGCTTCTTGCCCTTCGCACCAGACTGAGAAGCCTTCTTGCTCTTCCCCTTCTTTTCTTTGGCAGCCAAAGCGCAATTTTCTTCATCAGATGCCTTTGATGAAGATCCATCCCTGGTAATCCACCTTATCTCCTCTTGCATGAGATCCGACCAAAGTCGCTCCCATCCTGGCAAATTCTCCCGACCATTGACAGAGTCCTGATAGGAATGCCAACTCTTCGGAAGCCCAAGGAGAGCCAAGCTCACCAAGTCCTCATCATCAACAGTAGCCCCCACACTTCCCAGCTCATCCCTGCATTGGATGAACTTCGTGAGGCACTTGGGCATACTGTCGCCTTTCTCCATCTTTATGTTTCCGAGTCTATCATGTGCTTGACTTCCTGCGAGTCGGTCTTTCTGCGGAATAGATCTGTCAACGCTTTCCACATCAAATATGGAGAAAGCTTTTCCATGCATCTTGAATCTGATATGATCATACATCCTCCGCAAGAATCCTTCGACATTTTTCCATCTTCTTTTTCCAAGCCTCAACTTCAGTAGGATCAGTAGGCTTTTGGACATCCATATCTACGAACTCCTTCAGCCCGTTATCATCTAATACCGCCTCCATCCGGTCTTTCCATGCAACATAATTTGAACTTCCTTCAAGGGCATACTCGAGTCGCAAATCGTTGAAAGACATTTCAACTTCGGCACCAAGAAAACAATCTGCTGCAAAATTCAAATTCCAAGCTCAAAACTCAAGCATACCGGAAGCATTTAGAAAAATTATTTCTAGCGAAGATGCATCTGTAGGGGCATTCTTGGATATATCACCTTTCGAAGAAAGGATGGATCCCGGCTACTGGCCCGTTACGGTCTGCATCTCTTTGAAATAAAATTGTAATCCTTTGTAATAGATCCCGATTATCAATTCGCTCCGATAACATGTAGAAAATTTGCTGAATAATGAATGTTTATCACCAAAATTATCGTGGTCACACACTAATTCGAATTCATGCATAACACATAACCTCTTCTACAATTGATGATCAATATGCGGAAATAGAAACAGTCGCATGCGCACATAAACACAATATGTAATGAGGAAAGCTTATAGCTTAAAACCCCCAGCTATTTTTGTATATTATAATAGAAGATAACATGTAACAATACATATCACAATACTCCTCACAATTACTCAGTACTATCTCCAAAATTTACACACAAACTAGCTCAGTTTTGAACAAGTCACGTGTTCAAAACTCATCCACTGTTTGCCTGCCTCTATTACGCAATCCAAGTTGGTGTAATGAGAGATCCAAGTTCGAATCCCCTTGGCTTGATCTGCGCAATCCTCATTGGAAATATCCTCCAATGCTTGTGCAAATATCATGCACAACTAGTGTCACAACTAATAGCAAACTCACCCTTTCATCTACCTCTTCCACTGGTCTTCACTGAACTGTCCATGCACTGCAGTCAACTGATGTGTTCTTTAGTTGAATAATGAGTTAATATTTAGTGAATTAAATAATATTTAATTCACACCACTCATCACTAGTGTATTTTTCAGTTAGACTAAATACAACTAGTTCAACTAAGTTAAACCGAACACAACTCCACCAACTGTCTCATCAACTCCACCAAACTCCGCCACTTGAGTTCTAACTGAAGTCAACCATGCATGAGCTCACCAAACCCCTAGGAGTAGCGTAATTCCTTTTTCAGATGCATGGGCCACATCCATAGCTCCAACTGAAGTGTTGCAAGAGGATAAACTGAAGTTTATAGTCCAAATATTATTAAGGGTAAATAATATTTGACTTTTCTATTTTTAGCATGGAAGTCTAAAAATAGACTCCGCCCAAATGTCTAAAAATAGAGGTCCATATATTTTTACCAACTCAACCAATCATCCAAGAATAGCATACTGCAACTCCTAGACCATGCTCCATACGTCTAAAAATAGACTTTGCGCCAAAAATAGCCTGCGGGCCCACTTAGTGAAGGCGACTTCATTTCACTAAGCTCCATCATCTTGTTGCATTTTCAACAGACCTATCCATGGATGGTGGGTTTCATGTATCTCAAAGAAGATATATGTGGGAATTGGGTTCGAAAACCATTTCATCTTCGTCAGTCCTTATTTTTGTAACATAAATATTCAGTCTATTCACTAGAAGACTCCACTGTCCTACCATTTTTATTTCTAATTCTAGATCCATAACATTAATAATAACACATAAAAATAATTATAATATAGACTTACAAGATCCATAACATTAAAAACAACCCATAACAATATAATTAAATAGGAATCAATATTATGTTTACAAAACTCTAGTGAACAAAGTTTAATTGTCCAAAACCAGCAAGGTTACAAAACTCCAAGTTTCCCATGTTTTATTTTTCAACAAGATGTGTTGCCTCTGCAAGTATTTTGAGGGGATCGTTCTTGGACAATGCCCTATGCATTATTTTACCATTTTTTTGAACTGTTTGAGATTTTCTTTTAGATTGTACTAGAATCCCATGCTCAGCTCTAGAATACCCTTCTTCTTGCTCATAAATAATTAAAATTGGTTCCTTTATCTTGGGATTTAGTTCAGCTTTCAAGCCCGGTCTTGGTTTGTTTGTAGGCCTTGTTCATGGCCTTCTAGAGTATTCTATTTTATGGTGAAATTCTCCAATATCTTCACTCGTATTTCTAGATTCTCTAATTGTTTCATCTTTTTTGTTTTGTTTTACTTCTGTCTGTTGTCATCTACTCCTCCTGGTATTTAGCCTAGGGATTTTCCTCCTATCAGGGATTTCTATTGCTTTTGCAGTAGCTTGGTGACTTCTCTCAGCCTTTGTAGATAGAGCCCTTTCATTCTTATGTTTCCTAGGAAGTGGTTGTCTCATTGCCGTCTTCCTTTACTGATGTGTTTTCTTCTTTAATGCATGAAGGTACAAGTTATGGATGAGTTCGTGGTGGTAGATATCATAGGGATATAAAACCTTCCTTTTTCTTGCACATTCCACCATTTTAATTAGGCTTTGATGCAGGAAATAAGGGATATTCTTCCCATTGAACCCAGCCGCATGTACCGGAAATATCATGTGATACAAAAAGACCTTAAAGTATCGGCCATCATATGTGAGATAAATTTGAATTTGTCACATTGGTTTATCCCACTCTGGTTTTAAAATTCCACGATGGACCCCCACACTACATCAAGGGCCATGAAAATTTTCTTTGAGGAAAAAATTCAGGTTTAGCCCCTGAATTGGCTTCCTTTTGAACCACCTCTCTCCCTCATCTGGTATTTTGTTGCTTTTGAAATTCTTTCCTCAGTTATAGGAAACACTAGCCCCTCAACCTTAGCACTTGTACCATCAAAAGTATCAACAAAATCATAAAAGAGTTTCATTTTATGCTTGGTGAACAACTTAATGATGGGAAACTAGCCTGGGTTGTTGAAAAATTGGAATTCCTCGGCACTATAAACCTCGAATGCATATGCTTCTAGATCATAAATTTTTAGGGGCCTAATCTTTCCCATATGTCACAAAATCATATAGGCATACAAGATAGTCAATTTCATTCATAAAACATAGGAATACACGTTACACAATCATAAAAACACACTCTTCAAATGCTTATGAAAAATAGCTTTTGCAGAAATGATAGACATGGAGGTTAATATGAAGGTGGTCTTTCAAAAAAATCAAGCCTATGAATTTGAAGGTAAAATAGAGCCAAAAAAGAAATAATTTGGTAGTAAATGTTCTTACAAAATTTTTTCCTATCATTAATTGATATAAAACATACTCCAATGTTACAAAACCCACTCTACGAGGCTGATTCATTTAACATTATTAAACAAAAATTTCATGGACTTGGAAAGACTTTAGTGCTATAATATGGAAGAAAACCTTTAGTGATATAATCTGTAATTTTGGGTTCTCTAGGAAAATGAATAGAGAATAGACTTCGTTGCCTCTCAGACATTTCAGAATTAAAAAAAATAAATTAGAAAACCAAATGGAGTTCTTAAGGATTCAATCCATTTAGCGACTTAGATATTATATGCCAAACAACTATCTACTATATATACTAAAAATTTATGAAGATTTTGAGAGGCTTGAAAAAGGATTAAAAACAACAAATTCCATTTCTAAAGTTTACGATATGTATCCAATGGTTGTCAAGTGATTATTGACTAGTGAAAAAGACACAACATTGACATCATTCTAGAAACCTAGTCACCATAAATGGAAATTATACTAAACTTTGATGTGCATATAGAATTACTGCTCTACTTAATCAAAATAGATCTTAAAAATTCAACAGGACATGAATGCTCTCTGATCTATGCATAGGTACAGTAATCCTAAGGCATATTGAGGTGTATGCATGATTTGTATCCATGCAAGGTACTCTTCAAATGAATTTTCCATATTACAGGAGTAAGAAAAGGAATTCAGCCTCTTCCATAAGGCTCTAACTTGCGTTGAAGAAGAGATGTGGAGACTGAAAGCTAGAAGCTTGTGGCTTCAAAGGTAGTGAAAGAAGTAAGAAATTGTGCCACAATCAAAGCCATGCTGAGACTATGGGAAAATAATGTGAAATCCATTATGTTCAATGAGGAGATTGTTAGCTCATATCTCAAAATTAAATAAGTATCCTTTAATTGTTTTAGTGACATGTATTTAAAACAAGGAAGAATACAACTTGAATTGGTAAATGCAATGCTAAAAAATATCCCGTGGGTAGTTTTTATGAGAGGTAAGGCTCCCAAGCGAGATAAATTTTCAAGCCACTTCCATTCGAAGTGTTGACACATAAAAAATTGAGGCAAGAAAGGGCACCAAGAGAAATCATCACAAGGCACCAAGGTGAGATTGGAGGGAAAAATATGGTCTGAAATCCTAAAGGAGGAAAAGGGACCAAGAAAACAATAGTACAACTACACTAGAAAACCCATTTTCCACTAAAAAGAGCACTAGAGAACCTTCAGCTATCCAATGCATTTGGTCCCGAGCAGGAATTAAAAATAGGACTCCATATCCATTGCACTAAATAAATCCTCCTAATGCTATTGACATTGTAATTAGCCCCAAATTTGTCTATAAGGATTTTTCCAGTGTAATATCCACCACCTCCGCTCCCATAAAGACCTTTATAGGGATCTGTAATCTCAGTAGGAGAAGCAGGTGCCTTAAATTCCTTCATTCAAATCATGAAACTTTGAACTGCAAAAGGATAAGCACAAAATTTTGGGCACTGTTTTCCAGAATTCCCAACCAATGCATCAGGAAATGTGTATCCTACAATGGATGGGAATGTAAAATAATTAAATCCACATATTTCTCTACAGAAGTCCTGGACAACAACATCACTCGAAGTGAGGAGGAGGTAAATACCATTATTAGGATCAATGGAAAGGGGACTACTCTTGGCGGTTATGGTATTCTTTATCACTTCTTGAAAAATAATCCTAATCAGTAAATTATCATGGGAGTAGTAGTCATCGTGTTTTTTCTAATATTGGCACTAGTTTGATCAATATATAGTTTCACTTTTTTCCAACACTGGCCATAGAAGGGCTCTTTTTATTATTAGAGAGTGATAGAAGAAACTCATTGATAACCCTATTCTCCTTCTTACTCCACCTACCATACCAGATTGTATGGACATTGATATCCAATGACTTGGATGATATCATAGGGTATGACCATGTAATTACCTATAATAAAGGTAAATAAATTGTGATAGATGATACCTTGTCCCAACAACTTGAGGAGGATGCATCTCTTTTCTTATCTCAACTAGCTCTAGGTTGGTTCAAGGAATCTTGCTAAGAATGGTTATAAAATGAAACTATGATTCAACTGAGCCCATAAGCTTTAGGAATGTCCCAAACCTCCTAAGGGATATACATTGTAGCTAGATACATTGTGATACAAATAATGCATTATTCTAGTAACTAATTCTTCGTTAAAACAAAGGATCTTAAAGAAATTCCATTCTTATATTATATTCTAAAGTGCTTTCTTGAACAAAGGTTATCCTCACCAATGCAACATGGGTGGGTCATTCAGCTACTAGGGTGTGACTTTGTAATTACCTATAATAAAGGTAAATAAATTGTGGTATATGATTATTTGGGGATGATTTTTGTTGAAGGGTGAAAATAGAAGTTATAATTAATCTATGCTTGCTCTCAAGAGGATAAGAAGACTAAAATTTCCACTTGATATTCTCTAAAGTTAAATCAAAACTCCTATGGCACTACATGCAAAGTCTCCTAGGCAATATGAACTATACTATATCATATTCCTTTTAAAGAAGAACTACAATTCAAAGTATGTATAAATTATAATCATATCAAGACTTATGACATTTAAAGTTAAGGAAAAAGGATATAGTCAGAGCATGGAAGGTGTCAAGTTTGGATATCTCTTTGACAAATCAAAATCTACAACACTAATCGAAAGTGAATATCTGAAGCCTATTTATGAGGCCAAGACTCTATGACAAGCTAACCATTTACAAAAGTCTATGTGATATTTTTCTGTGAAGCAAAATAGTTGGACTATGTTATACCCCATTGTGAAAAGAACTATGATTTTGGATGAAAGATATGTGATGTCCTGAGAAATATAGGTTTTACCTTGATTATTTTTTGGCAGACTATAAATTAACTATGCGAATTATATGACAATGTCTTGGTCTATAACATTACTCCTTGACACATGCAAAGTACTGAAGTTTTAAGACCTAAGAATACATGGTGACTTCATTACAGTGATCTCCTAAGTTGATCTTGTTACAAATAGAAGACAAATATGCAAGATTTTTTTTGGCTCTTTGGAAAATCGTCTTGTTGAACCTTAAGTCTATGGTATAGTGGAAGGGATCAAGACTGCCTCGTCATATTTGTAATTTTGTGAAAGAGTTGTGATTAAAAGGGTATATGAAGCTCTTCCATGTGGAAAAAATATGAGAAGAATCTATGCCACCGATATTTATACTTAAAATAAGGACACATCACATCATGAAAGTCAACTAGTCTAATACAATATCAAACCATGAATTTCTTTCATATTCAACATCTTTTTTTAATTTCTGTCATAATCAGCATTAATTTAAAAAATAAAAAAATATAAACCTACATGTTCGTCTCCAATATGAATAAGAATTGAACTCAGTTAGGTATAATAGTTGATATTACACCATACACAAGGGAAAAAGAAACAAGGAAACTCACCATGTATTTTGATGGTCACTTCAAGCTATAACTACATGCAAGCCTGACCTAAATGCCTAATTTATGCCTCTTGCATTGGCAATATCAAACTAAATTATGGCTTTTTTGAGATGTATTTTATGTTTAAGGAGGACTAAAAGTATGAATACCACTCCCTTTGTTATGTTATTACCGACTTAAAAGGCTGACTATACCCTGTTAGTACCGCCGTAACTTTTACCTTTTGAGCTTTTACCTTTTTACTCATTCCATTACCTTTTACCAAAAGTTTTAATTAAGCACAATTATTATATTCATTCATACATATCCAAAATTTTAATGTTTTATTAGACCAATTTTGACTCAAAGTAGTGTATGTGCTAGAAAATGATTTCCAGTGCTCATGTAGGTGCTGGAAAAATCATTTTCTAGCACCTATGTGAGCACTGGAGATCATTTTCCAGTACATCTACCTAACACTCTTATATGATCAAATTCTTAAGCATGATATGTATTATTCCAAATGAGATGATAGGAAGCCAATATTTGGAAGGATTGGGAGGTAGCACTCTCCCCATTTGGCTTCAAATTCTAGATAAGACATATGTCCCATTGTGATAAGGCTAGAGGAGCAAACACCTCACTCACAGGTTTGTATCCAAACATCTAAACCCTTCCTAAATCATAAAATATTGAAAAATCTAACCACTTGAATATACTCTTAGATTATAGTAGAAATGAGTTAGTTTGATCCTAACTGAAGTTCAAATCACTTTAATGGCTTACAAATTTCCCATGGTTGAAAAAGTAACCCAAAAATTTGATCATTTTAAGTGACAAGTTATTGTAATCATTCAACATAAGTTCATAATAGACATCTTGATTCGATGAAATTTAGTGTTAATTATAGTATGTATGGATTTAGAAATACTAAAAACCCAAGGATCCTTGGATTATACAATGCCATCAAATAAATCTCTTCTATACATATAGTATTATTCAATTTAAATCATGCATCTAGTGTGTTGAGTAGAGAATGGAATTTCTATGTCATTTACTTGCAAGTGATCTGCTTTAGATTACCTTTGAATGCTCTACCCTGGAATTACAAGATTCAATAATGTCAGGATGTATTCTGCAAAACTAGTTTTCCTTCATTTCCCTTGTATTTGTTCACACTATCCCTACCAGGCTTCAAAATTTTATGGTCATAAACATTGCTTCAAAATACTCCTTCTATAACAACCCTTTAAACTGTAATGGTTAAATAAAATGATCATGAAGCTCAGCCAAATTTCAAGTCGTCTTTTCTATGTTACTTTTCAAGATGATGTGATTTTGGTTATCTAGTTTTAGTTTTGCAGATTACTAAACTCCTGAATTATGAACTATAGAAATTTATAAATCTATGAAGACTAGAATAAGATATTTTTATGAAATAATGAGTTTCAAATGAAGGTCATTAAAGGATTTCTAAAATGTTTTGAGGTTTCCCATTTTGTAATTAGAATTTTTTGATGTTTTTTATTGTTTAAGTAAAGAAGATTGGGTGCTAATTTCTAGAAATTAGGTAGTTGTTCTTCAAGTTCATCTAATTATACAGGAAATAAAACTGCTTTAGGATAGAATTAGGAACGAATATTTTTTTAAGTTTTTTTAATAGGGATTTAATTAATTTTTTTTGTCTCTTTGTTAAATTATTATCCAGGAGTATGTAATGCATCAAAGTCGTGCCAGAATTGGTATCCAGTTTTTTTTTTTTACTTTTGAAATAGTAATTTAAGAGTATTTAAGTAATAAAAATCATCTAATAATTTTCCCAAGTGGGCCTCTATATACTCCATTCATCGGTCCATGCATGTATTGGCTAAATCTACCTCTAGTATGTCCCACATCAGTCCTTTCTTGCCACCAAATGATTCCTTGGAGAATTAATTCGACAAGACCTCAGTGACACCTATATTTATTAGGGAAATATAGACACATTGGTTATGATTAGAGTTATACCTTACCTTGCTTGTTTTATCATTAGGTAAAGGTGATTCGAATTTGTTACATAGAGATATACCTGATATTTAATGAATGATTAATTGTAGTTGAAAGTGTCATCAGTTATAGCTTCCTAATATGTTTTCACTTTTTTTGCAGATATTGAGACAACATGGAAAATAAAGGGAAGTCAATCATTGCTCTTGAGGAGAAATACCTTAAAGAAACTCATTTTTTATAGTAAAGATTTAGTTTGGTCTGAAGTTTACAAAAAACACATGAATATTAGCCGTGTTGCCAATATTCCCAAAGGAAGAATTGATTATTTTATTAAAGGAGAGGAATCGAATCCAGATGCCCCATGTTCCTTCGTGCATCGATAAAGCAAACCCTCCAGCACAAGGGATAGTGTCTCCTTACTATATGAACAATAAGTATTTTAGTACAACATTGTTTAGATGTTGATATTAATATTTCTTTATAATTTATGAGACGTGGTGGAATTTGTAGTTTATTTTATAGCTAACATTGCTCATATGGTCCATTTGACAAGAGAGAAGAATGGAAAACCAAACCAAGGCATTCAATTTCAAAAAATATGGGATGTCAATGCCATTTTATTATAAATATTATGGTTTAGGATCCTAACATAGCAATAATAACATACAACATGTATGATCATGAAGATGGGCAAGGGTGGCCTTGCCATGGAAAACACAACATTTTAAGTGATGATGTTCCTCAGATGAAGCCAAGACTTTCAAAGGACACGATTTCCTATTTAGAAAGCTTTTTTTTCTTCAACTACCAATTGGCTTTGTTTGTAAAATGCATACTAAGAAATATCTTGACATAGATTCTACAGCTCGAGATAGGGATTTTTTCTTATGCATAAAATACGTTGTAAATGTCTATAATCCTCTAAAGAAAGAAAGTTATCAACTACAAAGAAAAGATGAAATAAGTGTGAATCTCTGGTATAAAGAAAACTAAAATGATTTCTTCTTCTACGAGAAGCCCAATGGTGGAGAGATCCCTTTTATAGTTTTAAAACAAACAAAATGGATATTGGAAATTATCATCAAGTTATTGCACAATAGATTGATAGCCATGGACTCAACATTCAGTACAAATAAATATGGGGTGAGTTTTTTTTCAAATGATTGCTTTAATAAAATCATTTTGGTTATAATTATTCAATATGATTTTTGACTTAAAATTAACTTCATTTTATTTAATATGACAATATCAGTTCTACATGCTTGCATTTTTTGATGACAAATAAAGTGGGGTGCCAGTTGCATTAGTGGTTACTGCACATAATACATCACAAGATATAATAGTATGGATAGAGAGCCTCATGCATAGGTGTTTTCAGCTTTGTCCTGATTGAAAGGTCAATGAATTCATGGTTGATGATTCTATGGTTGAAATCATTTCTTTGAGGTAACATCAATATTCTTATTTGATATTTCGAGTTGCATTTGTTCTAAAAATTTCTCACTTAAAATGAGTTAAATGTGGCACGAGAATCATGAAATGTGAAGTGATCTTGTGTATTTGGAATGTAAGGAGGGCATGGCTAAATATTGTTAATCGGTTAGTTAGTAGATTAGAAAAAGAAAAAGAGACATTCAATGAACTTGGACATATCATGAAACATTGTTCTAGTCATGAAGTGGATGATGCAATCAATGCATTTTCCACCAAATATGCAAATGTGGATAACTTTTTGGACTATTTATACAAGACTTGGGTTGTCGGTGACAAGATTCGTAAGTTGGAATAATATTCCTTCTGTTTTGTATGTTTTTTGTTTCATAAGGAAAACATATATTTATTAATTGAGTCTTTCCATGTAGGGATGTGGGTTAAATGTTGCAGAGATTTTCCTCATGCAAACCAAGAGACAAATAATGTTGTGGAATCATACCTTGGTTATCTCAAGATGACCTTTCTATGTGATAGACGAAATAAATGTTCTCTTAGAATGGATTGACTATTCTATACTCTCCTAAAAAAATGTTGAGTCATGTTATCGATTTAAGGAAATTATGAAAAAAGAAGGATATTTGAACAACCACAAGAAAGAAATGCAACTTAGATCATTAATGGAAAAGGCTAGAAGAATTCCAGAAATTGATTGTAGGCCTCATGAGAGCATATCTCATGCTTATTGGGTTAGGATTGAAAGTAAACATGATAATGAATATCTTATAATCTATTATCACACAAATTTTATCACTTGCGATTTTCCATGGTCTATTTGGGGAAACATTTGCAAGCATGCCATAAAGGTAGATTGGTTGCATTATTCCTTGATGGATTCATATCCTTTATTGGATCTTCATACCATGCATAATACTTTGAATTCCCCTTCTGAGATAATTACATAGGCACCAAACCTTCATGCATATACTATCACAACCAATATGGAAGATGACAATTTTGAAGAACTTAATTTGTTGAGAGATGAGTTGTCCGACTATCTAAACCTGTTTCAGAATAGTCCTCCTTCTACTATGATCAATCTAAAAATTTCGATTGATTTGGATAAAAAAATTGTGGATGATGTTTATGATCTTCATATTATGTTTTACGAATTCACCCTTGGGTTGGGTGCTTATGAGTCTTCTTTGAAGAGGAAGAAGAGTTTCCTTAGTCCTAACAAAAATAAAAGAAGAAAAAATAATGTCAAGTTGGATATTGATTTGAATGTCCCTGCATCGGAAGATGAACCATTTCAGTCTCAAAACCTCAACAAACATGGTTGTCCTCACTCCAACAATGCATCCTCTATTATTCGAAGTAATTTCTATAGGGAGAAGATATCAATATGTTTAAATCAAATTGGTGATTTTACAGGTTTGTTGTTATGTCTTTGCTCTTAATTTTGTGCACTGGTTTTTGTTGATGTTCTTAATGTACTGTGTGAATGTTTGCACATCCCATTAATGTGATTTTAGATGAAGAATGTAGAAAAACCCACCATTAATATTTTTATCAGATGAGTCAAGGTGCATTTGACAAGACTCCTAATTGATCTAATATGTATTCTGATGCATGTATTACTTAACATGTTATTATTTTATCTAATGGAAATTGTGTTTTTATCCCACAGACACATCAGGGTCTTCAATGGGTCCTCCTCGATCAAAACATGATTCAGTCACTAACATCAAAGAAATTGGTGAATTTCTCGGTTTTTTGCTTCGGCTTTGCTCCTAGCTTTGTGCATTGGTTGTTGTTGATGTTGTTAATGTAGTGTGTGAATGTTTGTAGGGCTACAACATCCCATTAATGTGATTTCAGGTGAATAATGTAGACATAGCCACCGTTAATATTTTTATTAGATGAGTCAAGGAGCATTGGACGAGACCCCTAATTGATCTATTATTTATTCTGATGCATGTAATACTTGACATTTATGATTATTTTCTCTGATGGAATTTGTGTTGTTATCTTACAGACACAACAGGTTCTTCAATGGGCCCTCCTTGATCAAAACATGATTGGGTCACTCACAACACAGAAATTGGTGAATTTATTGGTCTTTGACTTTGCTCTTATCGTTGTGCATTGGTTTTTGTTGATGTTGTTAATGTAGTGTGTGAATGTTTGTAGAGATGAAATATTGTAATAATGTGATTTCAACTGAAGAACGTAGACATACCTAACATCAACATTTTTATCAGATGAGTCAAGGTGCATTTGAAGAGACTCCTAAGTGATCTACTCTGTATTAGGATGCATGTATTACTTCACATGTTATTATTTTCTTTGATGGAAATTGCATTATTATCTTACAGACAAAGCGGGTTCTTCAATGGGGCCCCTTCAATCAGAACATGTTTGGGCCATTGACATCATGGAAATTGGTGAATTTCTTGGTTTGTTGCTTTGTCTTTTCTCTCCAATTTGTGCACTGGTTGTTGTTGATGTTGTTAATGTAGTGTGTGAATGTTTGTAGGGATGCAATATCACAATAATTTGATTTCGGGTGAAGAACATAGATAGAACCACCATAACTCTTTTTATTAGATGAGTCAAGGTTCTTATGACGAGACTCCTAATTGATCTACTCTATATTCTGATGCATATATTACTTCACATGTTATTATTTTCTTTGATGAAAATTGCACTGTCATGTTACAAACACAACAAATTCTTTAATGGCCCCCCCTCGATACAAAGATGATTAGGTCACTGACATCACACAACTTGGATACAACATGCAAATAGGCTTCCTATTTTTTTTGAGAGACAAACTGCAGCTTCTTCTTTAATGTCTGACATACCAACATTCATGTGATGAATTTCATTCCAGTTGTGATGCTAGGTTGTTGAGGATTCCTGGTGGAGTGAGCAGCTTTGGTTATGTGTGATTCCTAGTAAGGAGGAGTTTTTTGTTATGGTTTTCTTGGTTTCCCTTACTAGGGTTAGGAGAGCTTAAAATTGTTCTAGCTTCTGATAAGCCACAATTATGTACGTGTAATTCATGTTTTATATATAGATGAATTGTTTCAATAGTCCAATAATTGAGTACTTGAGTAATGAGATTTCCAACATTTGCTTATAATGCCAATTTGACAGAATAGAAGGTTGAAATTATCAGTGTTTTACCATATATATGAGCCCAAGAAATGCACCTACTTTTTTTTTTCTGAATATTTAATTCCAAAACCTAAATTGTTCATGGACATGATAACTAAACTAATTGATTTTTGCTGCTAGTTATCAATAAGTTCAAGCTTATTAAAATCCTACAAAAATGTACATAATCTTTGAGATTGATGGTTCCTCCATGATTAAAATTGATCTAGCCAAATTCCAAATAAATTTTAATCCATGATAAAAAAAAATTGTAAGCAGACTTGGGCTTTTGTATGTTTTCAATGAATCGTGAGAGGCCCTATGAGGATTAAGCCACAACAAATTTTATTGGTTGGAAAATTTATAAAACTAAATGATTACTTTGAATGAAATTGTTGAATAAATTTGATATTTAATGCAGATAACTGGTAGGGTTTCCATCATGAGAGTTTGTATCTCTCAAGAAATGACAACATGCACAAGCAATCCATTCCACCAATAGGAACATGCAATGAGGCAGCACATTTCATTCCATTGCATGGTTCCTCGGTGATTAAATTGGGTAAAAATCAACCTTCCTAGTTGGATTATTTCCAATTTTGGGTTGCTACTCCATCCTCAACTCAATGGCTCTGTGGTGAAACTATTAACTTCCATTTCCTGAGTTGTTTTCGTTCCTTTCCAAATTCCTTTTGCAGACTATAGAGAATTCTATTTTTTCTTGTGCTTAACCCTCTTCATCTCCATACTACCTATCTATGCCCTTCACATCTGAAGCTGGGTATAGGAATACCAGTCTTCTCTTGGTGGCTTGTCCTCCTTTTGGATTTCACACCATCTTCTACTCTCCAATATCACCATGGCGCCCTTTGAATTCCCTCTCAGTTATCCTTTGCTAGATTTTGTGCTTCACCTGCTTTGTGTCCTTAGAACCCTGGCTACAAGTTTTCTCTTTGGGTATGTTTCCTTTTAATTTTATTTTTCCTCTTTTATAGTCCTCCTCTCCCTTTTGGTGGTCATGGTTGGTAGTATCCTTTTCCTATAACTATTTTAATGTTGACATTATCCTCAATGTTGCTACAATGTGGAACTCTCCTTGGACTTTAGTTTCTCCTTCCTTCCCCCATTACTGATTGTATTTCTTACTATCTAATCCCTCCCTTGTGCCTCTATAATATTCCTAAGTAGATTTCAACTAGTTGGAATATTAATTTTTTATTTTGCTAATAATATAGATGAATAAGTGGGTAGAGAGAACCATAAATCTCTTTAGTAGGAATAAAACAACTTCTAATGTGAATGTGGATCATTGTATCAAATGAATAAAGAACTTTTGGGTGTAAATCAAGGCTAAAGCATGTGGACAGGGTCAAGGTTGACCAAATCAACAACGCCGTCATGGAGGTAGCATGACGGTAGCATTTTTAATAAGTGGGACCCATCATAAGGAATATCACCAAGCATATAAGGAAGAAGATGGCAGCCATAGAGGGCATTCTGGTTATTGTTTATGTATTGGTATTTTATGACTTTTTGCATGCTTCAGTTGTTTAGCAGAGTCTGTTGTGCTGTTTATAAAAAGGGTGTTTCCGAGCGGAAATCCTACCCCCATCCTTGGGGGACCTCAAGTGCCTACTTAGGAGAGGTTCATTGAGCTTCATTTCCACTATCTGGCATTGTTCCAAGCTTCATCCATCATCCATAGTGTAGTTTCCTTCATGATTGTGTTTTTTTTTAGGGAAGTAGCAGTGGAGGGTTGATAGACCCGTTTTCTAAGCTTGTTTCCCAGTGAGGGGAGAAACCCTTCATCCGGGAGGCTATCAAGGAGATTCCTTGAGAATTATTCCACCATCAGGCATCAGGCCAAGATTCTGTCATCATCTACAGCACAGTCTCCCTCAAAAACTACGTTATTTTGTAGGGCAGTGCAGTGGAGGGCTTAGTGCCCAAGTTTGTGAGCTAGTTTTCTAGTGACGGGGAGAGCCCTTCATCTAGAAAGCTATGAGGGAGAATTCTCAGCCATCTCCTTGTGATATAATCCATATCCCAAAATTGATTTAGTGGTAGAGCATTATTCAGCCCTAGGTCTGCATTTTTCATATGATGTATTTTCAGAAACACCTTCTGGGTTGTCTTGGAATTGTGCTTGGGAGCTTAGATCTCTAACCCCGACACTTTTTTAGCATTGTATCAGTAGCTATTTGTATTTCTATTTTCTAGCAACCATGACACTCACTGGGAATGTGATGTCATGGTCCTCCAGCATTTTGAGTTGCAACAAAATTTCATTTTTGTGTGTGTTTGATCATTGGAGGCTTGTTTTTCCTAACTTGAGTGACCTTTTCCTCAAGATATTGTACTCATTTGATGTTGTTATATGTAAAGAAATGGATCTATGATTTTCTCATGTTTTGATGTATTGGTATTTACTGCATTTTCTAGGTTATGTTATATATTCCTGTCTTTTCCATTTTGGAATATTACAGTGGTATCAGAGCATAATATTGGCTCATACTATGGGGCACTACATATATAAATCGGGATCAATGGATGAAAGAGAGTTTCCAAAACTTCTTCTCCAAAATATGTAGGATATTTCATAAAACATCAAGGAGATGAGGATGAAAAGACAAAAAGAGACCCCAATAAGCTCTCAACATGGAGAGAGTTCTGACATCTCACATTATTGTTGTGAACAATCAACATTACAACCTGTTGCACAACGCTCCACCATGCCTTCATTCCTAGTAATAGGAAATGAGGTAGGACAAACACAAGAGGAGGAGACTCTAATCTAGATTTATGAAGGAACACAAAAAAATACACATATAACCATAAATACAAAGATGCAGTGGAAATAACACTTCATTTCATTAATATCAAAGAAATTAATTTTGCTTACAGATAGATTGGAAATAAACTAGTTAGGGCGTTGGTAGCTTATCTCTACGAACAGATGTGGAAGCTACATGCCTCGCAATTGTGTTACAATGAGGTTCGAGGGCCTATTTATTATTTATAAACAATGTAAAATCCTAAACATCCAAAACCCTAACCCAAGGAGATGAAGCGCCAAAACTATGGGCCCCGTTTGGGTAAATTGGTGTTTCAACTTCTCGAGGTCGTAACTTTGGCATACGATATCCGTTTGATGCACACCATACCTCGCTAGAAATATCTATCCAAGGAATACAACTTTTTATTTGAGAAAAATTGTTCTATGGATCCATGTTATTCCCAAGTTTCCAAAAATACGTCGTTTAGGGCCTCAAAACGGCTCCAAAAGTTCAGGACCCGAAACTGCTAAAAATAGTAAGTTGTACTAAAACTAAAAAGTTGAAAGAGAAAATGGTGGGGCCCCAAGTGGAATAGGAGGGTGGCCACCAATATCCACCTTGATCATTCCTCCCCCCTTAGGAAGAAATGGTCCCCATTGTGCTGAGTTCCTCTATGAGATGAGGAAACTTCTATTGAACTTGGTCCCTGGTGAACCACTTGCCTTGGTGTACGAGTTGGCCAGCTTTGACAACCCGATACAGTTGGATATTTTGTTGGTGAGTGTTCTTGATTTGCATGTCAATGATACAATATTTGGTTGCATGTTCCATACCATCTGGGGTTAACTCTGTTTGTGTGAGTTTTTATGTAATGTTAGAGGTGTCCAGTAGAGGTGGGAAGTAGGGACAAAGGTAGTCCACATTGAAAAATGGGTGCAGACCAAGGAATGGTGGAATACTAAGCTCAAAGGAATTTTTCCCTACATCTTTGGTGATGGTGTATGACCCATACTTAAGTGGGTGAAGCTTGCGGTGGGGTCGAGTGAGGCGCTCCTTCTGCAAATGTAGCCACATTTTGTCACCCACTTGGAAGTTGTGTGGCACCCAATGTTGATCATGTCATTGCTTGTACTTAGCAGAGGTTCTGTCCAATATGTCATGAACATGCCGGTGGATGTGCTGAATGTGATCGATGAAGTTGTTCACTTTGTTAGCTTCAGACTAGACATGAGCCGAATTGGCCTAAGTAGCCGCAAATGGCATGGCTGCATCAATGGGACATAGTGGCTGGAATCCCAAGCCCACCTGAAAGGAGTTATGGCCAGTTGAGTTGTGGAGAGCCCAGTTATAACTGTATTTTACATAGGGGAGGCTCTCATCCATGTGCGTGGATGCTTTGAATTATACATGCGCAAAATGTTTATAGTCATCCTGTTGATGACCTCTATTTTGCCATCAGTTTGGGGATGGAAAGCTGTGGACTTGGTGAGCTTGGTGTCCAGCATTGAATACAGGCTATACCAAAATGTGTTGAGGAACCTACTATCTTGATCTGAGATGATAGACTATGGGATTCCAAATTTTACCCACACTCATTCAAAGAAGAGTTTAGCAGTGGCTTCTACTGTGATATTCTTCTTGCGAGCTGCCATAATGGCCATCTCTGAGAATATGTCAACGACCACGAAAACATAGTCATTTCCATGCTTAGTGTAAGTAAGGCCTGACATGTAATCCACGGAGATGGATTTCCAAGGTCATCTAGGGGTAGGTAGCAGAGTATAGAGGCCTTGTTTCTTGATGGTCAGTTTGGAAATGGCGCAAGAAGTGTAGGATTTGATGTACTTCGCGACATCTTGTCGAAGGTTCGACCAATAGAAATACTTTTGCAGTACTTCCACTGTTTTCTCGACCCCAAAATTCCCAATGACTCGACTGTAGTGTGCTTCCCATATCATCTTGGCATGCTCACTTGAAGGAACACAAAGGTTTCAGAGGTGACATAACAGTGCATCTTGGAGGTGAAAATTTGAAACTTACATACCCTTGAAGAGTGCCTTGTATGTGTATCCAAATTCTGGATTTCTCTTGTAGAAAAGCGGCTAATTAGAAGTCTCGTGCCAACAAGAGTTGAGAACGGTGGTTAGCGCCATGATCGGTGGTCGGCTAAGGTAGTCTGCAAAATTATTTTTACTACCCTTCTTGTACTTGATGTTCAAATGAAACTATTGTAGATATGTGGACCACTTCTGATGACAATCATTCTGTAAGTCCCCTTTTGTCTATATGAACTGCAAGGGTCGGTGGTCTATGTGAATGATTGTTTCCTTCCCCAAAATGTAATTCTTCCATTATCTACAAACCTACACAATGGAATACATTTCTTTGTCATATGTGGGATACTTGCGGATTATGTTGGATAATGTCTCACTGTGATATGCCACTGGATGCCCCTGTTGAGTAAGGACTACCCCAATAGCATATTCAGAGACATTTGTCTTGATCTCAAATGGTTGTTGCAAGTCTGGTAATATGAGCACTGGGGAAGAACATAGGAGATGTTTCAATTCTATGAATGCCTTCTGTTGAGATTTTGACCAAAATAATTTTTATTTCGCTCCTCCCTTGGTGACTTGACTCAAGGGCCAAGTGATATGAGAGAATCCCAACACGAACTTGTGGTAAATTAGCAAGACCCAGAAATATGCGAAGCTTTGTTAGAGTGGTTGGGGCTGGCCAATCCCGAATGACTTGGATCTTAGTTGGATCCACATCCACCCCCCCTTTCATCAATAATGTATCCCAGATATTGAACCTGGGTCATGCCAAAAGTGCACTTCTCCAAATCAGCATACAACTTGTGTTTTTGCCATGTTTGGAGGACTTGTCGGATGTGGTGGACATGCTCCTCCCAAGTCTGGCTAAAGATCAGAATGTCATCCAAGTAAACCACTTCGGCTACAATATGTCGTCCATCAACCTCATGAAGGTTGTGGGAGCATTCATCAACCCGAAAGGCATGACCAACCATTCGAAAAGGCCCTCCATAGCTTTGAAGGTAGTCTTCCACACATCATAGGGTTCGATTGGTACCTGGTGATACCCAGACTTCAATTCAATATTGCTAAAATATTTCACCCCTTTGAGTTGGTCAAAAAGGTCATCAATCCATGGGATCAGGTACCTATTCCAGACACTGATCTTGTTCAACGACTAATAGTCAATACAGAGTCTCCAAGTCCCATCCTTCTTTTGTATCAACATAATTTGGCTCCCATGGGGTGATGAACTCAGCTAGATGTGACCTTTCTATGACAACTCCTGAATCTACCTTTTTATTTCATCATTCTCCAGAACAAAGCGCTGGTAGATCGGTCCATTGGGTGGTGGCGCACTTGGGGTCAGATCAATGGGGTGCTTGACCTGACAGTGCAAAGGCACCCCTATGGGTGAGGTGAAGATGTCCCCTTACTCCACCACAATCTTATGCATTTGTTGTTATCGTGTAGACGAGCCCTGTCTCGAGGTCGTGGCCATAATATTCTTCTTGCCCTGGGGGCGGATCATTAGGAAAAAAAATTTCCTAGTTTTTGAAATGAGCTTACTTCATTTTTTTGCAATAACCAAAGAGATAGCGGCAGATGGTGGTGTCTCTGGTATCCTATACAGCTTATTTCCCAAAGTAAAAATAACAGCGTGAGGCCAGGACTCATACATAGCATGTCGATTCCACAAGTATGGATGGCCTAGTAATACATCACAAACATCAACAGGAAAAATTTCACATAATAACTCATTCGTGAAGGGCTTGATGATGTAGGGAAGGTGACACTGTTGGATGACCTAGACGTCTCGTCCTTGGTGAAGCCACCCGATGGTGCATGTCTGTGAGTGTGCTTTGGTCAGAAAGCCAAACTGCTTCATGGTGTCTGTTGAAATGAGGTTCTTTTGGCTCCCATTGTGAACAATGAACTGTAGCAGGGAACCCTTTACCCACATCTTGGAGTGGAAGAGACGCTTCTCCTCCTCTGGATCTTCTGGTTCCTCCTTTTGGATGTTCAAAGTAGCAACAGTGGCATTGGGCTCTGTATCAATAATGTGTTTCCCTTTGTCATTCCCCTTGTTAGGTTCTGATTCAGAGTCAGAGCATGCATCTGATTCAGAATCCCTCATCTCATATACTAGCGACTTCTTGGCCCAACACTCACTTATGTTATGAGTGGAGCTCCTATGGAACTCACACCACTTTCGCGTGTCCTTCTTTAGCTTCAAGGTGTTGTTCTTTGCTTGCTGATTTGGAAGGTTGTCTTGGGCCACCATGCCTTGGCTTTGTCCTTTGCTTTATGGTTTGGGGGCACCTTTCCCTTGCTTTTGATTTGCAGCTCCAAACTCTCGCTTCTTCTGTTTGAATTTCTTCTCAATCTTGGCAACATACCGTTATACTGTACCAAGCGAGGAGATGTCGAGAAACTCCATTTCCTCCTAAATTTATATGTGCAAACAACTACGATAATTTAGCACCAAATGTTTCTCTGAATCTTTGATACCCAACTTTGTGTGCAGGTTATGGAATAGATTCATCATCTCATGCACATCTTAATCCCTTTGTTGTTGTAGCGTGGTCCATTGTATGTACTTGTCCTCATACCTCCCCATGGGATAGTATTGTTCCTTTATGGCATCTTGGAAAGAATTCCAAGTGGGTACGACTGAGAACAGAGAGGGTTCTCTCTCATCCTTTTTCTCACAGTAGGTTTCCCACCAGTCCTTCACATGGGGGGTAGCTTTGAGGAGTGCCAAAATAATCTTCTCTCGGTCAAAAAAGTCATGAACTGAGAAATATCCTTCTAATAGATTCAACCATCTATCTATGACATATGCATCTATTTGACCGTCACATATGGGAATTTCAAAGTTTACTTGTACCTTAAAGGGATTTGCGACTCCGGAGTGGCTGCTGGATGTAGATACACTTCCGATGGGCAGTCGTTGAAGGATCTAGGAAAATTTATCCATCAACACATTCCTTTGTTTCTCGAGGGCCTCCTTGAGAAATATTTTGATAGGAGCTCCTGGTCCCTCATATTTATTTTCATCCCCCATGGGTGGTCTTCGGGTTTTGCGAGGCTGATCTTGCAAATGTTCAACCAAATCGAGGCCTAACTCCTTATACCATGACCTCGTTGGGGACATGCAAATAAGGATTGAGAAAAAGCAGACCGCTTTGATACCACTGATCTAAATTTATGCAGGAATGCAACAGAATGCACATATAAATATAAATACAAATATGCAGTCGAAATAACACTTCATTTCATTAATATCAAAGAACTAAAATTTTCTTATAGACAGAATGGAAATAAACTAGGTAGGGCACAAGGTAGCTTATTTCTAAGAAGAGATGTGGTTGCTACATGCCTTTGAATTGTGTTACAATGAGGCTCGAGGCCTATTTATTATTTAGAAACAATGTAAACCCTAAACATCCAAAACCCTAACCCTAGGTGATGAAGCGCCAAAACTATGGGCCCTGTTTGGGTAAACTCATGTTTCAACTTCCCATGGACGTAACTTTGGCATACGATCTTCATTTTATGTGCACCATACCTCGTTAGAAAGATCTATCCGAGGACTAAAACTTTTAATGTGAGAAAAAATTGGTCCATTCAGCCATGTTGCTCCCAGTGTTCCAAAAAAATGTCGTTTAGGGTCTCAAAATAGCTCTGGAAGTTCAGGACCAGAAAAACTGCTAAAAATAGTAAGTTGTTTCGAAACTGAAAAAATGAAAGAGATAATGGTGGGGCCCAAATTGGAATAGGCGGGTGGCCCCAACTATCCACCTCGATCATACTCTCGGTGATTATCTCATATAATATGAATCTCAATCTCAGAGGTTCAAAGAGCATCTAAATTTCCAAGTGTTCTGTTAGATCAAGCATAATAGAAGACCCAGTAATCACAATAAAGGTAGAGGGTACATACAGAACTATGGTTAGCAGAATACTTTAGGTAGAACCTTTCTGCCTAATTTTTATGGGTCACTCAAGCACACAACCAAGGATTGGGTAGGGAAATTACACATCTATTTCCAGTTGAACCAAGTTTTAGAGATGGAGGCCATTAAAATAGGAGAGCTACACCTTGAAGGTGAAGCACATGAGCGGTGGTTTCATGGTAATTCTACATTGGGGCATGCAAATTTGATTTCATATGAATAGTTCACTAGGATATTAGTGGAAATATTTGACTAAAGAGATCCAAAAAATCCTTTTGTTGAGCTAGCTAAGCTCAAGTAGTGAGGAGATCCGAAGACTTATATCTCTGAATTTTTGAAACTTTTATTCATGGTGACAGATCTATTCATAGCTAGAAAAGGACATATGTTCATTTATGGACTAGCAGATCCTTTGCATAAGTAGGTAGAATCCACTAGGCCAACCATGCTCCAGGATTCTATTGAGAGAGCTAGAGACTTGCAAAATATTTTGCCAAGGGCAAGAGACCCCCTTCAGCAAGAGTTCTCCTCTCAGTTAAAAGGGGAGGCTATGAAGATTCCTCCCTAAAAATAGAACCAAGACCAAAGGTCTCTTACTGATGATGAGGTATTCTCCAATAATGATGAGGAGGAAGAAGAAGAGCTGGAAGGAGATACCAGTGTTGTAGCACCAGGAGGAGATCCACCCCCACTTGGAGGTGGAAATGGAGAATTTTCTCAAACTAGAGGAGCCCTTGCATCCTTGAGGGGAGTTTCAAAGAATCTAACATTTGGAGACCGAGGCACAATGTAGGATAAACATATGTCTATATTGCTAGACAGTGGGACTACCCACAGATTTATTGATTCCTAACTAATGAAGAGGGGAGACATATCCACCAGTGACTCTGAAGGATTCTTAGTTATGGTCCCCGGGACTAAGCAGTGGGGGAATTTTTTTCTAGTATTAAATATAACTTTGGGGACATACAACTTGATAGATCACTTCTTTATGGTCAAGGCCCCTGACACCAATGTGATATTGAGTGTGCAGTGGCTAATTACACTAGGGGAGGTCACTACAGATTGGGACGCTTTGCAAATGGCATGGATAGATGAGAAGAGTGATAATCATCAAAAGATCTATGGCATTCATACCTATCCACCTCAGGAAGCCTCCACACATAAGATGGAGAATTATTTGTGCAGAGGAAGCTAGGACAACTCAATTGACTCAAATATGCAGTTTACTCTAGATCATGATATTTTATTATTTAGAGGCATTCCACCAAGGAGGCCCCCATATTGGAAGTTGGTTAAAGAGTTCTCAGAAAAAGTGACACCACTCACAGATCTGGCTAAGAGGACAACCTTGTATGGGACCAGCACAGCACAGAGGGCCTCTGATTGGCTGAAGGAGGAGATGACTAATTGTTTGGTATCAATATTACCAAGTTTCACCAAGCCTTTTGCGATGAAAGGTGATGCTTCATGAGTGGATGATGGAACTGTTGAGATTTTTTATATATTAATTTGGAGAAAATATCTTAGAATGTTGCAAAACTGATGGCGTCAAATCAACATGTGGAGATATTTCATCCTATTATTATGTGATTGAATTTATTATTCACTTTCTTCTCCCATCTATAAAACGTAAGCCTATTGAGGAAAATATTCATGAGATGTGAGGTGTGTGAAGAGGAAGTGCAAATGAGTAATTCTGCTGGTGTAATCTCTTGTTGAGTAATAATATCGTCGATACCTCTGTTTGGTGGATGTAGCCCAGATTGTTTGGGTGAACCACCTTAAATCTGCTGTCTTCATTTTATGTTGACTGCGATGTGTGATTGTTTTTATTTTTCCGTTTTGTTTTACTTCTACAATTGGTATCAGAGGTTTGTGAGAGCAATCATTAAGTAGCCATGTATGCACAGACAAACTACCATTGACCTGCATTATCATTTTTCCAAAGGGTTGACGTAAGAGTTGTTCATGCAACGTTCAATCTGCAATTTTTTAAAAATATTGTGCTTTGCGGGTGAATTATTTCTCCATTGTGTGAACTATAACAATTTTTTTCCACGTGAATTGAGTTGTGTAAACTCTCTATTGGTATCGGAGCAAGTTTTGCGCAATAGCACAGAAGGGCACTGGGATTAATACCAAGCGCACGCTGGAGATAGGTATCTATTTATGGTTCATTTGTTTTTTTGTTTTCTGTGTGAGTTCGAGAGCTGAGTAAAAAACCAGATCAGCATTTGCGTGGATCTGTGATTGGTTTATAATTGATGTGAGCATGCCTATCCACCAAAATTTGAAGATTGTGTGAGTTGTTCGGGTCTCCATTGGGATCTTCTTATTTGGAAGAAAAGTTAAGGCACAGTTGGATCGGGTCTCGAGAGCAGCTAAGCCAAGCCACCAAGCCATGAACTGAAAGTTGAATAGCGCCGAGAGCTGGTGGTTGGAAGTAAAGCCGAACTTCCAAGCCATGAGTTGTGTTCGTGGCTGTGTAGAGCTCGTGAACTATGAAAGTTGAGTTCGTCGGAGTGCGTTGATTGTGCCAGAATTCGAGCTACTGCATGGTGGAGAAGTCGTGGACCATTTGACTGGAGAATTTGTGGCTTGTGAATGATGGCATGGTCGATTGCCCAAATAATAAAAAAAACTAGTAAACTCTAACGGCTGTGGCAGAGTTGAAAAATTTGCAATTGGAGATTTTTTGACATGAGCTACTCAATATGGAAAAAACCCAAAGTGCTCGATTTGAGATAGAGAATTTTAATGGTAGAAACAATTTCAAGATCTGGAAAGTGAAGATGCACGATCTACTCGTACAACAAGGTCTGGCGAAGGCACTTAGGGAAAATCCAAACAACCTTTCTCCATGACAGATGACGAATAGAGTGACATCGATGATAGAGAACATAGCGGCATTTGCTTGTGTTTGGCGGATGATGTGTTATTTAATATCATGTCAGAGAAAATAGCTACTAGTTTATGGACAAAGTTAGAAAAGTTGTACATGAAAAAATCCTTAACAAATAGGATTCTGCTGAAGAGACAGTTGTACAACTTACGCATGAAGGAAGGTATGATGATAACTGATCATCTGAATACCTTTAATACTCTCTTGGTGCAGTTATAAAGTATAGAAGTAAAATTTGATTCAGAAGATAAAGTTGTAACTTTATTATGCTCTTTTCCTGAGTCATGGGATCATTTTTTTACTTCTATAAGTCTTAGTTCATCAGAAACCCTTGAATTTGATGATGTTGTTGGAGCTATGCTGTCTGAAGAAACCAGGAAAAGGTCAAATTTAGAAACCTCTACATCAGAAGCAATGATGGTTAGAGGTCGTTCTAAGGAAAAATGCTTCAGTCAGAAGAACAACTCTCGGTCAAAATCGAAAGGGAAGAAGAGTAAGCTAAAATGTTGGTTTTGCGGCAAATCGAGACATTTGAAGAAGGACTTTTGGAAGAGACAGCAAAAATCCAAAGGAGACTCTTCCACAGAAAATAAAGAGGAAAACACGACAGATACAGGTTCATGTTCGACATCCTGTTCAGGTATAAGTGATGAAGTTCTATCAGTTAATTTGTTAAATCATTATCAACATTGGCTATTAGATTCTGGTGCGTCCAATCACATGTGCATTCATAAAGAGTGGTTTAAATCTTATAAATCAATCAATGATGGAGTTGTTTACATGGGTAATGATTTCTCATTTAATGTTGTGGGAATTGGAAGCATCCATATTAAAAAAATTTATGGGACAAATAAAATCTTAACTGATGTAAGACATGTGCCTGAACTCAGGAAAAATTTGATTTCTCTAGGAGTGTTAGACACAAATGGATATAAAACTTTTATTCAAGGTGGAGTAATGAAAATTTATAAAGGAATCCTCTTAGTAATGAAAGCAAAGAAGTTTGGAAATATTTTTCAGTTAGAAGGAAGAACAAATTCAGATCATGCTTCTACTGTATCTGAAAACGACAGTGATTCTATTCCACTATGGCATCAATGATTGGGCCATATGAGTGAAAGAGGATTAAATTTTTTATCTAATCGTAAGTTACTTCCTAGTTTAAAATCTTCTAAGTTAGATTTCTGCAAACATTGTATATATGGGAAACAAAGCAAGCAAAAATTTAAAACTGGAAAACATACTAGTAAGGGAATCCTTGATTATATCAATTCTGATGTTTGGGGTCCATCTCCTCCCACCTCATATGGAGGATCATGATATTTTGTATCTTTTATAGATGACTTCTCTAGAAAAGTATGGGTCTACATGTTAAAAATAAATTCTGATGTATTCACAGTTTTTAAGTAGTTTATAGCATTAGTAGAGCACATCACTGGAAGAACCATTAAATGCTTAAGAACTGAAAATGGTGGTGAGTTTACTTAAAAGGAATTTGATAATTATTGCAAGGAATTTGGGATCGAAAGACATAGAACTACTTCTTATACTCCTAAGCAAAATGGAGTTGCTGAATGCATGAACAAGACTCTTTTAGAAAGAGCAAGAAGTATGCTGAGTAACGCCAATTTGCAAAAGGAATTATGGACAAAAGCAGTATCTACAGCTTGCTATTTGATAAATCGATCACCATCAACTGAAATAGGATGAAAAATTCCTCAAGAGGTATGGAAAGGTCATCCTTGTGATTATTCTAAACTGAAAGTTTTTGGTTGTGATGCATATGCTCTAATTCTGAAACATCAGCGTTCTAAATTAGATCCTAAATCAAAAAGATAGATCGTTGTTGGATATGGTGATGGGATTAAAGGATATAGGTTGTGGGATCCTACTACTCACAAGATCATCATTAATAGAGATGTTAAATTCAATGAATCTTCACTTGATAATCCAGATGTAGATATTAAATTGAAACAGTAAAATGTGCCTAAGTTTCAGCATATTCAGTTTAAAACTAGTTCAAATTTTGAAGATAGTAAAGATGAACACGTTTTAGATGCAGATCATGAAGAAGTTCCAAGAAATAATAATCAGCAAATTGTGGAAGAACCAGAAACATCTTTAAGGAGGTCCACGAGAATTAGACGTTCTCCTAAAAGGTATGATGATTATGTTATTTTAGTTGCTTTAATCACTAATGATGATGAATCTTTGTGCTATCAGGAAGTTGTAGAAGGTTCTAACAGTAATAAGTAGAAAGAAGCTATGAAGGATGAGATGAAGGCATTAGACAAGAATGCCACATGGGATCTGGTAGAAATTCCTAATGAAAGAAAAACTGTAGGATGTAAATGGGTTTACAAATTGAAAAGGGGTGTTGATGATAAAGTAGACAGGTACAAAGCAAGGCTGGTCACAAAAGGTTTTTCTCAGAAAGCAAGAATTGACTTTCATGAGATATTTTCACCAGTTGTTAAAATTGTTTCAATTCGGATTGTATTAGCATTAGTTTCTTTACTTGATTTAGAATTACAACAACTAGATGTTAAGACTGCATTCTTACATGGAGATTTAGATGAAGAGATTTATATGGAAAAACCTGAAGGGTTTGTTCAAAATTGCAACAAGAAATGTGTCTGCAAGCTCAAGAAATCGTTGTATGGTCTGAAGCAGTCGCCTCGACAGTGGTACAAGAAATTTGATTCTTTCATGATGAGCCAAAATTATATAATAAGTGAATATGATCATTGTGTTTACTTTAAGAAATTAAGTAATGGCATATTCATTATCTTAGTGTTGTATGTTGACGATATGCTTTTAGCAAGAAAAAGCATAACTGAGATCAACAGGTTAAAGGCTCAGATGGCTAGGACATTTGATATGAAAAATCTAGGAGCAGCAAGACAGATTTTGGGCATGGGTATTTTCAGAGACAGGAATAATGGTAAGCTGTGATTATCACAAGAGAAGTATATTGAGAAAACACTCTTAAGGTTTGGTATGAACAATGTGAAACGAGTTTCAGTCCCTTTAGCTTCCCATTTTAATCTTTATTCAAGTTTATGTCCTAACACTAATGAATAAAAGGAATATATGTCTCGAATACCTTATGCTAATGCAGTAGGAACTTTGATGTTGCGATGGTTTGTACACGACTAGATATTTCACATGTAGTTGGGGTTGTCAGCAGGTATGGAAAATCCAGGGAAATAACACTGGGCAACATTGAAATGGGTGCTTCGGTATCTGAGAGGCACAAGTGATTATTGTATAACTTATGACAAAAGTAGTGAATTTGTTTCCGGATATGTTGATTGCAATTTTGCAGGTGATTTGGATAAGAGAAGGTCAACTTTAGGATATTTCTTTACTCTTTGAGGTGGAGCTATTAGCTGGATGTCAAAGCTACAAAACATTGTTTCTTTATCCACTACAGAAGCAGAATATATAGCTGCTTCACATGCTTGCAAAGAAGCGGTTTGGTTGAAAGGTTTTTTTGGTGAGTTTGGTAGGTTGCAAGACAACATTAAGTTATTTTGTGATATTCAAAGTGCAATTCTCTTGGCTAAAAATCCAGCCTATCATAGTAAATCAAATCATATACCTATAAAGTACCATTTTGTAAGACATGTTATCACTGAATGGGGAGTCTCTCTTGAGAAAGTGCATAAAAAGGAAAACTGTGTAGACACGTTCACGAAACCAGTTTTATTACATAAGCTACGATGGTGTCTGGCTTCTCTAGGCTTGCAAAGAAAATAAAAATAATAAAGGAACGAGGTATTAGGCTAATTGTTGTCAAGGTGGAGATTGTTGAGATTTTTTATATATTAATTTGGAGAAAATCTCTTGGATATGCCAACAATATTTTTTGTTGCAAAACTGATGGCATCAAATCAACATGTGGAGATATTTCATCCTATTCTTGTGTGATTGAATTTATTATTCATTTTCTTCTCCCATCTATAAATGTAAGCCTGTTGAGGAAAATATTCATGAGATGTGAGGTGTGTGAAGAGGAAGTGCAGATGAGTAATTCTACTGGTGTAATGTCATGTTGAGTAATAAGATCGTGGATACCTTTTTTTGGTGAATGTAGGCCAGATTGGTTGGGTGAACCACATTAAATCTGCTGTCTTCATTTTATGCTTTCTACTATGTGTGATTTTTTTTATTTTTCTGCTATGTTTTACTCCTACAGGCACAAGTAGGGTGTAACATGGATATTCCATAGCCTTTGAGAGTTAGAAGATACTCCCACATTGGAAGGAGTATTCCATATATGGTAGAGTGTTGCCAATATTCATACATGCATTGACAAAATTCAGGAGGTTTTGGAAGGGCAATAACTTGAAATAGAAGATTGACCTCCATAAACTTCAATCTTTTCTTGGGAAAAAGCAGCTGCAAGGAAGGTAGCAAAAGTGGGATAGAAATAATCTGACATGTGGCTTTGGCATTGAGAATGTTAAATAGGGGATCTATGAGATGATAGGTACCTTATCACAGAAGTTAGCAGCACTATCATTGAGGGATATAGATCCATATTGGGAGTCCCGGCTATTGGTGGAGTATTCGAAAAACCAATTCACATGTAAAGTACTTGATGGACTGGTTATTTATGAGAGGTATAGAGTGGTGGATGGACTCATCTATTACCAGGTTCAAGTCTTCTTGATTAGAGATTCCAAGCTCAAGGAGAAGATACTAAATGCAGAACATGACTCACTCCTTTCCAGTCACTAGGATTTCATCAGCACATATCAAGCCATTTGGGAGAGGTTCTCATGGGAGGATCTCAAGGAGGATGTGATCCAACATATCAAGGAATGTGTAGTTTTCTTGAGAATGAGGAGGGAAATACAGTGGTTGGGGAGCTACTTGCCACATTAGTGGAAATATTTGACTAAAGATATCTAGAATCTCATTTTGTTGAGCTAGCTAAGCTAAAGAAGTGAGGATATCTGGAGACTTATATCTCTGAATTTTTGAAACTTTGAGTCATGGTGATAGATCTGTCTGCATCTAGAAAAGGAAATATATTTATTGATGGACTAGCAGAGCCTTCAAATAATTTGGTAGAATCCACTAGGCCAACTACTCTCCAGGATGCTATTGAGAGGGCTAGAGACTTGAAAAATAATTTTCCAAGGGAAAGAGCCCCCCTTCAGCAAGAGTTCTCCTCTCAGTCAAAAGGGGAAGCTATGAAGGTTCCTCCCTCAAAAGAGAAGCAAGACCAAGGGTCTCTTAGTGATGCTGAGGTATTCTCCAATAATGATGAAGAGGAAGAAGAAGAGTTGGAAGGAGATACCAATGTTGTAGCACCAGGAAGAGATCCACCCCCACTTGGAGGTGGAAATGGAGCATTTTTTCCAACTAGAGGATCCCTTCCACCCTTGTGGGGAGTTTCAAAGAATATAACATTGGGAGACCGAGGCACAGTGCAGGAGCAACATATTTTGGTATTGATATATAGTCGGACTACCCATAGTTTTATTGATGCCTAACTAGTGAAGAGGGGAGACATATCCACCAGTGATTCTGAAGGATTCTCAGTTGTGGTCGTCGGGACTAAGCAGTGGGGGAAGCGTGTTCTGGTATTTACTATAACTTTGGGTACATATAGCATGATAGATCACTTCTTTTTGTTTAAGACCCCTGACACTAATGTGATATTGAGTGTGCAGTGGCTAATTACACTAGGGGAGGTCACTACAGATTGGGAGGCCTTGTAGATGGCATCTATAGATGATAAGAGTGATAATCATCAAAAGATATAGGGAATGCATACCTATCCACATCAGGAAGCCTCCACACATAATATGGAGAATTATTTGCACAGAGGAAGCCAAGACAACTCAGTCCACTCAAATATGCAGTTTACTCTAGACCAATGTTTTATTATTTAGAGGAATTCCACCAAGGAGGCCCCTAGATTGGAATTTGGTTAAAGAGTTCTCACAAAAAGTGACGCCACTCAAAGATCTTCCTAAGAGGAGAACCTTGTATGGGACCAGCACAGCACAAAGGGCTTTTGATTTTCTCAAGGAGGATATGAATAATTGTTTGGTATTACTATTACAAAGTTTCACCAAGCCTTTTTCACTGAAATGTGATGCTTCAGGAGTGGATGATGGCACAAGTCAAGTGCAAGAGGGCTATTACATAGCCTTTGAGAGTCAGAAGATACTTCCACATTGGAAGGAGTCTTTCATATATGGTAGAGCGTTTCTAATCTTCATACATGCATTGACCAAACTCAGGAGGTTTTGGAAGGGAAATAACTTGAAAGAGAGGATTGACCTCCATAAACTCCAATATTTTCTTGGGAAAAATCAGCTGCAAGGAATGCAACAAAAGTGGGATAGAAGTACTCCGACATGTGGCTTTGGCATTGAGAATGTTAAATAGGGGATCTATGAGATTATAGGTACCTTATCACATAATTTAGTGGCGCTGTCATTGAGGGATATAGATCCATATTGGGAGTCCCAACTATTGTTGGAGTATTAGAAAAACCAATTCACATGTGAAGTACTTGATGGATAGGTTATTGATGAAAGGTATAGAGTGGTGGATGGAGTCATATATTACCAGGTTCAGGTCTTCTTGATTAGAGATTCCAAGCTCAAGGAGAAGATACTACATGCAACACATGACTCACTGCTTTTCGGTCACCACGATTTCATCAGAATATATCAGGCCATTTGGGAGAGGTTCTCATGGGAGGGTCTCAAGGAGGATGTGCTCTAGCATATCAAGGAATGTGTAGTTTTCTTAAAGAATGAGGAGGGAAATAACCATCCTGCAAGGTTGCTAAAACTGCTTACTCTTCCACATGGGGGACTATTTTCACCACTCGACATTTCATATGTCACTCATTATATTTCTCCTTTTGGTTCCATATGGTGATGAAGTTCTATTCACTATATGTCAAATGGCTTGGGCAAGCAAGGTTCCTAGAGCCAAAGATTGGATCCTAGAGAGTCAGGATGTATTCTGATCTCTTACAAACAATATTGCTGCAGCCCAAGAATAACAAGAGTCCTACACATATCATAAATGGAGAGAGAGACAACATGGGATGGAAAATTTGGTCTATCATTTTAAGCCATTCAACTCCTCTACACTGCAGATGCAGGGGATTGATGAGCTTTTATATGAGCCACACATGGTGATCCATCTTGTTGGGAGAGTACCATATGGGTTGGGGCCTCTCATTGGGATTAAGATCCCCAAAATTTTTCATATCTCATGCCTCAATAAGGCCATTAGACAACATGTAGTTTCCCCCATGGAACTCCCACTTCTTTATGATGTGAACCATTTCATTTTATCACCAAGGGCTAACTTGGACACTTGGGAGGGGCAGCTAAGGGACAGATCGATTGGAGAGCATCTGGTTCAGTGGAGGAGTCTATAAAATGAGGATTCTATATGGGAAGGAGAGGAGGTTTTGCAGTATCCATCCTTGCAGTTTCTTGAGGACAAGAAACTTTTGGGAGGAGAGGGCTGTAATATTCCTAATTAGCTTCTAGCTAGTTGGAAAATTAATTATTTCTTTTGCTAATAAGATAGATGAATAAGTGGGTAGAGAGACCCATAAATCTCTTTAGTAGGAATAAAACCACTTCTAATGTGAATGTGGGTCATTGCATCAGCTAAATAAAGAACCTTTGGGTGTGAATAGGGGCTAAAGCATCTGGACAGGGTCAAGGTTGACCAAATCAACAACGCTTTCATGGAGGTAGCGGAGAGTGAATGGAGGACATCACAGTTATAATGGAGGAGTGTATGCATGAGAGTAGCATCTTTGATGAGTGGGACCCATGGTGAGGAAGCTCACCAAGCATATAAGGAAGAGGATGGCAACCATAGAGGGAATTCTAATTATTGATTGTGTCTTCGTCTTTTATGACTGTTTGCACACTTCAGCTATTTAGCGGAGTCTGTTGTGTTGTTTAGCATGAGGGTGTTTCCGAGCGGAAATCCCACCTTCATCCTTATAGGACCTTGAGCTCCTACTCAGAAGAGGTTCATTTAGCTTCCTTTCCACTATCCTGCATTCGACCAAGCTCCATCCATCATCCACATCCCAGTCTCCTTCAGGATTGTGTTGTTTTACAGGGCAGTAGCAGTGGAGGGTTGATAGACCCATTTTTCTGAGCTTGTTTTCCAGTGAGGGGAGAAACCCTTCATATAGGAGGATAGCAAGGGGATTCCTTGAGCATTATTCCACCATCTGGGATCAGGCTAGGCTTTTTCCATCATCTACAGTGCAATCTCCTTCAGAAACTGCGTTATTTTGCATGGTAGTGCAGTGGAGGGCTTAGTGCCCAAGTTTGTGAGCTAGTGTTCTAGTGAGGGGAGAAGCCCTTCATATAGAAAGCTAGGAGGGAGAAGTTGCAGCCATTTACTTGTAATATCAGCCATCTCCCAGCATTGATTCAGTGGTAGAGTGTTATTCAGCCGTAGGGTTGCTTTTTTCATATGATGTATTTTCAGAAACCCCTTCTGGGTTGTCTTGGAATTGTGCTTGGGAGCTTATATCTTTGACCCTATCACTTTTTGAGCATTGTATCAGCAGATACTTGTATTTATTTTTTCTAGCAGTAGTGACACTCATTAGGACTGCGCTATCATGGTCCTCCGACATTTTGAGTTGCAGCAACATTTCATGTTTGGGTGTGTTTGATGATTGGAGGCTTGTTTTGCCTAAATTGAGTGACCTTTTCCTCACGATATTGTACTCATTTGTTTTTGTTATATGTAATGAAAAGGATCTATGATTTCTCATGTTTTGATGTATTGGTATTTACTTCATTTGCCAGTTTTATGTTCTATATTCTTGTCTTTTCCATTTTGGAATATTACAGCCTCATAAACACCATTGTGTCCACAAGGGAGTGGCTTATTATCAAGAGTGGGCCCACATGGGAAATATGCACGTGCACCACCATTTAGAGGAATTTTCCTCCCACTTTTTTGACCTCACACCATGTCCCATCTAGGAAGATATAACTCATGCAAATAGAGAAATATCCTGCCACACACATCAACCCCTAGATACATAGGTTCTTTTTGAGTTGGATGGTTTAGTTCTAGACACTAGGCACATCAATTACCATTTTAATCTGTATACAAAAAAACAAATCTTACTGGCACATGGAATTCTTCCTATGCAGAACACTACTCGATTTCCATGAGTATCAAGTTGACATCCTCCATTCCTCTGAGCATTTTCATTATCACATGAAGGACCTTGATTGCAAGATGGAACAAATATAGAAACAACTTGACATACCGCCCTTAGATGGAGGTATTATTAGAGATAAAAAAGATCCCATCTTGGTTGCTACTATAGACTTATATCCTTTTCCTTGAGTTTATTTTATGATCATGCTATGTTGATATTTTGTTCCTAATGTCTAATTCCATGGCTAGTCAGGTCATCTATTCAGTTTTTGTATGTTAAATTTTTATTTTCCTAGTACTTAAATTCCTTTTACCTGTCTAAAGATAGTATAATTTGTGCTTTGGTCGGGTATCCCTAGCGAGAGACTAACCTAATATGAATATTTAATTCCAAAACCTGAATTGTTTATGGACATGATAACTAAACTAATTGATTTGTGTTAGTAGCTGTCAATAAGTTCAAGTTGATTGAAATACAACAAAATTGTACATAATATTTGAGATTCATGCTTCCTCCAAGCTGAAATTGATCTAGCGAAATTCCAAAGAAATTTTAGGCCATGATAGTTTTTTTATAAGCAGACCTAGGCTTATGTCTGTTTTCAATGCTAGCAATAATAATTTTTCAGGAAGTATACTAGATGAGCTTTATGGGTTACATAATCTTGAGGTGTTGGGTTTGCAAGTAAATTTACTTTCTAGAAACATTTCATCGATTATTTCTTTCTTAAATCTTCTCACAATTTTGATGCATGTCAATATTCCTTTGAATTACAAAGCATGATTTCAAACCTCTAACGAAGGTTACCTCGGAAACTATAAATATAGAAGGAAACAAGTTGGATCAAGTTGTTCTTGTTAAAATTTTTATCATGATACACCCTGCTTTTTCATAGTTTTATTACACACTGAAGGTTGCATATAAGAGTAATGTCTATAGCTTTGGGGTGGTGTTGTTGGAATTAGTGACTAGTAAGCGGCCAGTTGATCCCTCATATGGAGAGAGCACCAATATTGTTAAATGGGTTGGAAGAGTGGTTGAGAAAGAAAATGGTTGGAAAGAGGTCATGGATCTGAATATTTCTGAGCATTATTAAGATTGAATGCATCACGTGCTCGAAAATGCTTTTCTTTGTACCATTTCCTTGCTGGGAAACAAGGCTCCCATGAGAAATGTTGGTGAAATGTTGAAGGATGCAAATTCATATCAGAAATTAAAAGTTGAGAACCCAAAAAGTGGTAGAGCATAATTCGGTGTAATTTTAGCAGTCTTATATGTTTAGCACTTCAAAAAAAACTTGCATTGCTTCCTAAATCATGGACTTATGTGCAGAGATTGATGATAAGAACCTGTGCAATGTAACCATATATAATATTATATAATATCAACCTCAATGTAACCATATATAATATCAACCTACCAAAAATTAGACATATCCAAATTTCAAAAGTAACAACTTTATTAAATTCTTGTTTGTTTCTACTCGTACTAAACAATATGTGCTCTCCTCTATAAACCCCTTCATAAAAGGAGACCATGAGTGAAATTGGGCCTCTAAAAATATACGCATAGGTGCCTTTATTACCTTTCAATTAATTCTAGTCCATCGACATTCACATCCGGTCACCGTTGGAATTTGGGTTCTTTTTTATTCATCACACAATTTTCTTGATATTTTGAATCTTTATGTTTCCCATATATGTTTAAAATTTTTCTGTTTTAATAATCATGTTTTATAATAAATCAACTCTTCACTAAAAAAAAAGGGTTAATAAAAAAATTACTCTTCAATAACATAATTATATTAAAAATTTTAGCATATTTATAATAAATACAAAAAAAAAATGAACATAATACAATAAGTTTGTTTTACTCATTTATTGACCATAACACATAAATGACTTATTGAATGGTAAGTTTGTTTTACTCCAAATTCTACTTACAGTTCTTCTCCAAAACACAGAAACAAAAATTATAGAAAATTCTCGAAATTTGTTTTACTCACACCACTTGACATTATTGCAATCAATTTACTCCTATTTTAGTATTTTCTATTTTTATATTTATTAAACCATTTTAATGTTGTAATTTTAGTGAAAACAAATGGATTTTTTTTATTTTATGAATTATATATATCTGTGTGTGAAATCACTTTATATATAGATTCAATTATATATAATATCTTCATATATAATCTACTTAATATAAGAAAGACATCTAAATTATTATGTCATTACTTAAATAAAATATTCCTAAATTATAATGGGAAATATTTAACAAATTCTATTTTAAGGCTTACTACTAAGACTCAAATACAACTACAAAAGAAATCCAACAAATAAATTTATCATATTCTATCACTTCCTATATCAATATAGAAATATTTTTGAAAATGGAATACAAGTTCTTCCTACATTAATACAAATTTATACATTTGAGTTGAATTATATATATATATATATATATATATATATATATATATATATATATGGAAAAAATTACCGGAATTTATTTTTACATTCATAAATTGATTTCTAATTGGAACTGATATTTTAGTGTCAATTATACATTTATTGCATATCTAATATATTAATAACCTGAAGTCCCAGGATACTTGTAATATTTTTCTATTGTTTTTTTCCAAAAAAAATGAAAATGCCTAAAACTTAAGTATTCCTTAACTAACAACATATTTCAAAATAATATAATGTATTGATAAGAAAAAACTATGTCCCCTCCATTATAAATCTTTATAGCTCTTTGGTATGCCCCTAAGTCAACATGCTCTTTTAAAGTTAATTATGTGTTCCTTTAATATTGTACAATTTTTTTCCTTCAAACATTTCTACCTACCTTTAATAGCTAGCTGGACTTTATGATATTAAATGATTTTCTTTCAAACAATTTTACCTATCTTTAATAGCTAGCTTGATTTTATGGGCAACTTGTGTAGGAGTCATATAAGGCCTTCAAATATCAAGTTATAAACTAATGCAAGATAAATACTTATAAGAATTTGTAGATGCATTACTTATTTAAGAATATAAAGAGTAAACAAAATTCAATCGATTCCACTTGTTGTGGAATTTTTTTTTTTTATAAATGATTTTAATGCAAAATAGAAAATTCATCATTTAACTAAACATGTTTGAATCTTAACTTTGTGAATTCAACTATCAAAATCTCTCTACTTAAAAACTCTAACAATTTTATTTATTTTGATAAAATTTGTTTTAATATTCTGAAGTAGAAACCTAAATTCAAAAGATGAAAAAGATCTAAACTATTATAATGTTGCCTACAAAACACAAGTTTTAATAGTTAACGACTATCAATTACTTTTTGTATAAGAAGCAGGTACTAAGATGTATGTTATACTTGTTTATTGTTGGTTTGTGTGGGGTTGAATTTTCATCCAAATAATATTTTAAAATTTATGAGGAAATGTTTACAATGTGAGTGAGTTGTGAGAAATAAAAATTATTTGAATAGACATTTAAGCTCTCAGTAAGAGCACACAGTTCTGGTGACATGATGCAATATGTAGACATATCGGTCTTCCATCCAACATTGTAACATAAAAAATGTTCCATAAGATATGGACCACCTAGCACAAACCATTCATTTATGCAATAAAGAAGTTGTTCATTGTCTAAACTCAGTTCAACTATTATATATAGAGACATGCAACAATATTTATCTATATACATCTAATTGTAAATATCAAGTTATATAAATTGAAATAAATTTAATTTAAATATGTTTTTTTTTTTCATAAATATATTAAAATTATTTTCACTATGACAAAACGAGGATAATGTCTCTATAGCAGACATGGAACCTAACCGTCGCTGGAAAATCGTCATACCCTCCACTGGTACATTTTTATTGGAAGAGCCAAACCATTCCACAAACAGAAGAAATCGAGTATACAAAATCTCAAGGAAATCAAACATCCCTTTTTTTTAATCTTCTTTAGAAATTGTAAAGATCCCTTTTGTTTGGAATTTTCTTTACAAATTATACCATTCCTTACTTCTAATAGCATAAGAAAACAACAACCAATGAACCAACATCATACCCGGAAGTAGGAAGTAGGGTTTCATACCACCGTACTAGGAAGTACAAAGTAGGGTTTAATACCCAACATACCAGGAAGTAGGAAGCCACATGGTTTAATAACATAACTTAGCTGTAATAGTAATAATAAAGATTATAATGACTAAGCAACAGTAGCCATGGAACCGCTAGAGATAGTAAGAATATCTGTATTAAAATTGTTTTGACATTACCCAAGGCAGAGTAGGATAAAGGATAATGACAATACAACAGACATGGAAATTGTCATTACATCCACTGGTAAATATTTATTAATGGACAAAAGAAATATTTACATAAGCAAAAGAAATCGAGCATGTAAAATTGCAAGGAAATGGTCAAAGATCCCATTTGTTTGGAACTTTGTTTAGAAATTGAAATACATACTCACAACAGTTTGGTTAGTTCTATAAATATGCGAGGGATGAGAGCGAAACTATATAAGTCTAGCAGTTATAATAGGAAGCAAGTACTAATGGATCTTATCGTTTCGGTAGCCCCGTTGCTTTGCAGGTGTGGTGTCCACAAATCGGTGATCAGCTCCAAAAATGTCTGTTTGGCTTTATGTCAACAACTACACCCCAAATCGGTGATCAACGCCAAAAATATGGGCCCCATTTGGGTAAATTGGTGTTTCAACTTCTCGGGGACGTAACTTTGGCATATGATCTCCGTTTGATGCGCACCATACATCGTTAGAAAGATCTGTCCAAGGAATACAAATTTTGATGTGAGCGGCACTTGTTTTCCCAAAAAACATCGTTTAGGGCCTCAAAACGGCTCCGGAAGTTCAAGACCCGAAAAACTACTAAAAATAGTAAGTTGTGCCAAAACTAAAAAACTGAAAGAGAAAATGGTGGGGCCCCAAGTCAAATAGGCGGGTGGCCACCAATATACACCTAGATCAGACTCTTGGTGATTATCTCCTAGAATATGAATCTCAATCTCAGAGGTTCAAAGAGAATCTAAATTTCTGAGGGTTCTCTCAGATCAAGGATAATAGAATACCCAGTAATCACAATAGAGGTAGAGGGTACATGCAGAACTATGGTCGGCAGCATACCTTGGGAATATTATTTTTGCCTACTTTTGATGGGTCACTCAAGTGCACATCCACGTCTTGGGTAGGGAAATTATAAATCTATTTCTAGCTGAACCAAGTTTCAGAGATGGAGGCCATTACGATAGCAGTAGTGAACCTTGAAGGTGAAGCACATGAGTGGTGGTTTCATGGCCCTTCTACATTGGGGCCTTCAAATGTGATTGTATATGCATAATTCAATAGGATATTAGTGGAAATATTTGACTGAAGAGATCCAGAAGCTCATTTTTTTGAGCTCGCTAAGCTCAAGCAGTTAAGAGATTCAGAGACTTATATCTCTGAATTTTTGAAAATTTCAGTCATGGTGACAGGTCTATCCACAACTAGAAAAGGACATATGTTTATTGATGGACTAGCAAAACCTTTTCATAATTTGGTAGAATACACTAGGCCAATTATGCTCCAAGATGCTATTAAGAGGGATAGAGACTTTCGAAATACTTTTCCAAGGGCAAGAGCCCCCCTTCAGTAAGAGTTCTCTTCTCAGTCAAAAGGGGAAGCTATGAAGGTTCCTCCCTCAAATGAGAACCAATACCAAGGGTCTCTTAGTGATGATGAGATATTCTCCAATAATTATGAGGAGGAAGAAGAAGAGCTGGAAGGAGATACTAGCGTTGTAGCACTAGGAAGAGATCAACCCCCACTTGGAGGTGGAAATGGAACATTTTATCCAACTAGAGGAGCCCTTGCATCCTTGCGAGGAGTTTCAAAGAATCTAACATTGGGATACATAGGCACAAAGCAAGTGTTGAGCTGCATCTTTTTCCAAATTTTAATTGGTTTTTATGAAATAAATACATTTTTGTACCTAGTGTTTTAATCCATTTTATCTTATTAAGAGACATTTAGAAATATTAATTATTAAATTTTAAATTCTTGTTATTAATTAAATTTAATAAGTGATTTGTGTAATAATGTCATTAATAACAAGTTTTCATGATAGCAAAGGAATATGGATTTGAATATGATCTTATTACGTACAAATGGCCATCATGGTTGCATAAGCAGACAAAAAAGCAGCGAATCACATGGGCCTACAAAGTTTGGTTTCTAGATGTGATTTTCCCACTTTCTTTGAAAAAGGTTATATTCGTAGACGTGGATCAAATTGTTAGGGCTGATATGGGGGAGCTATATGATATGGATGTCAAGGGGAGGCCCCTTGAATATACACCTTTTTTTGATAACAATAAGGAAATGGATGGCTATAAATTATAGAAAAAGGGTTTCTGGAAAGAGCATCTACGTAGCAAGCCATACCATATTATTTCCTTGTATGTGGTGGATTTGGAAAATTTTCGTCAAACTACTGCTCAAGATACACTGCGGGTATTCTATGAGATATTAAGTAAAGATCCAAATAGTCTCTCAAACCTTGATCAGGATCTTCCAAATTATGCTCAACATACAGTATCGATATTCTAACTACCCCAGGAATGGTTGTGGTACGATTCTTGGTGTGGAAATGCTACAAAATCCAAAGCCAAGACCATTGATATGTGCAATAATCCATTGATTAAGGAGCCTAAGCTACAGGGTGCCAAAGGCATTGTTGCTGAATGGCTAGCACTGGATGAAGAGGCATGGAGATTTACTGCAAAATTCCTTGGCGAAGAGCTCCAACCCCAAACAGAAGAACCATGACAAGATAAACTACCAGAGCACGAAGTAGATGGCGATTTAAAATTTAATGCTAACCGAGAAATCCCTTAAAGAGAAACAACTCTATGATATCATGATCAGTTTGCACGACCTCATCTGCTAGAACGCATGGTGTAAAGTTTTCTATTGTTGATAAAAAGGAAAATTAAAATGAGTTTAAAAAATGTGGGACCTTACAAACAACATGGAGTGAACAAATGATTCTAGAACAGTACAACTGGAACACACCTTCTAGAAATAGTAGCATCCCAGAAAAAGAGGAGAGATTTCCTGATTTGACATTCTGTTTCAAAACCAATTCTCATTCCGGCAAGTTGTTAAAACCAAAAATATTCTATATTTTTTGGTTGAAGCTCTAGTTTGTAATAAAATGTATATATATAAGTTGATGTAATCAATTAGGGAGGGTATTCGGTCAATTAGATGGATCGATGATTCCGTCCCTCAATTAGACAGGGCACAGAGGCAGTGAGTCTGTTAATTAGACAGAGGAACCACTTCTGAAATGTAGAGATGTCCATCAATTAGACAGGAGGCAATTAATTTTCGGAGATGTAAGATCGATTTCCTAAGATGTAGAACAAGAATAAAATTTGCAGAGTCATGTAATAGAGACAGGAAATTGCTGTGTGTAAAAGTGAATTGTTGTGCTGGACTTATGTGATCGATTTCCAGATTTTGTCTTAACAATACATGATTGTGTTCAAGTGATGTCATGAGCAGAATCAATGGTGCGTTATTAATTTCGTATTCCAGTTTGTGATGTTTTAAAATCTTCCTTCCATTGCAATAATTCTGCTTACTCTAGGCGTGGGAGGGCCCACCACCTCTCGAGTTAAGCTTGATCAACCAGCACAAGTTAATTAGATGCGCACCTAATTTTTATACTATAAGTTTCCTATTTCCCGTTTTGTGTGAATTTGTGGTGGTTCAATTTCAAATATTTTCTTTTGGTCATCGTTGTAAAACTCAAACTCATTATATGATATGTGCTTGATTTGATTCCTTAGTAATGGGAGTATCCATGAGATAGGACCATAATGATTATGATTTCTGAGATTGATTGGAATTAGAACAACTTGTAATGCTTCGAAGTTGAATAAGTAACACTCCCATTTAGAATGTTAATTCAAGGTTTGATTTGTTTATGCATTGCGGGACTTCGCTTAGTAATTAGATTTATTTTTTTATTAGAATCTTTCTTGTTTTCGTAGTATAATAATTTATTTATAAGAACAGGTCTGAGTGAAGATTTGATCTGTAGTTAAAGAGAGCAATTCAAATGCAGCATGATTTATTTTTGAGGAGTAAGCTTGTTTTTGGATGATTCATTTAATCTAGATTAAAATATTTAAATATAAGGGTTTCTCATAGATTAATTGTAATGTTATTTTTAATAGGATCTTTTAAATGTTATTTTTACATAGAGTGAAGTAGTTATATTTTAGCAATAATTATAACTTTCTTTTTCTAGTTTGAATCTTGAATTTATTAGGAAGAGTAGTTCTAGTTAGTTTAATTTGTGAGGTTGTCATTAGAATAATGGGTGATCTTTTTGCTTATTAATTTCAAGTGTTAGTTTCAAGTTAATAAGAGGAACAAATAGATTATGGTTTTAAAGATATCATAGGATATTTAAAAAGTAGAATTCGAATGCGAGAATGTTACATGATTGAGGATTTCTTTATAGTTTAATTGCAGTATGGAGTTTGCTTGATAGGAATTAATTCAGTGAGTTTAATTTTCAAGATTTTTTATTTTCGAGCAAATGTGTGTTTCATTCTAGTATCTAATTTATCATTACAAAGGAATATATTTATACCCTGACCATTAAGCTGAGCCAATACGCAGTACAACTCGTGTTTACGACTCCCGGATTGATAGTTAATATTGAGAAGGCTAGAGACTTGCAAAATACTTTTCCAAGGGCAAGAGACCCCCTTTAGCAAGATTTCTCCTCTCAGTCAAAAGGGCAAGCTATTAAGGTTCCTCCCTCAAATGAGAACCAAGACCAAGGGTCTCTTAGTGATGATGAGATACTCTCCAATAATGATGAGGAGGAAGAAGAAGAGCTGGAAGGAGATACCAGCATTGTAGCACCAGGAGGAGATCAACCCCCACTTGGAGGTGGAAATGGAACATTTTATCCAGCTAAAGGAGCCCTTGCATCCTTGCGAGGAGTTTCAAAGAATCTAACATTGGGAGACAGAGGCACAATGTAGGAGAAACATGTGTCGGTATTGATAGACAGTGGGACTACCCACAATTTTATTGATGCCTAATTAGTGAAGAGGGGAGACATATCCACCAATAATTTTGAAGGATTCTCAGTTGTGGTCCCTAGGAATAAGCAGTGGGGGAAGTGTTTTCTGGTACTGACTATAACTTTAGGGAAATACAGCTTGATAGATCACTTCTTTGTGGTCAAGACCCCTGACACCAATGTGATATTGGGTGTGCAATGAATGATTACACTAGGGGAGGTCACTATAGATTAGGAGGCCTTGCAGATGGCATGGACAGAGGAGAAGAGTGGTAATCATCAAAATATCTAGGGCATGCATACTTATCCACCTCAGGAAGCCTCCACATATAATATGGAGAATTATTTGCGCAGAAGAAGTCAAGACCATGATGTTTTATTATTTAGAGGCATTCCATGAGGGAGGGCCCCAAATTGGAAGTTGGTTAAAGAGTTCTCAGAAAAAGTGACACCACTCATAGATTTGGCTAAGAAGACAACCTTGTATGTGATCGGAAAGGAAAATGGAATCCACCCATGGTTATCATCCACCCATGTTATCCATCCACCCATGAAATTTAGCCATGTTATTGTAAATGACATTGGCCCATCGTATTCATCCACCCATGGTATCAGATTCAGGTTACGAATCCATGGAAATGAGGGTTTTAAGCATATTTCAGTTTCAATGTTTTGCAACAATCTTTAGCAAACTCCATGATTTTTTGGGGTGGAGAGTTTGCATATTATATATGAAACTTTTGGTAAAAAAATTTCAAAAACTAAGACCATATCTAGATTCCTTGAGAAAAAATACCCAAATTCAAAAAAAAAATCGACCGAATTGGGGTTCGGATGAGGGAGATATTGCTGATTCAAAATCAGCAACGTTGCAGAAAATTTTCTGACGACAATCGGCATGGGCGATGACTCTCCTGTCATTTTTTGTAGTTTTCAATGTGAAATTTTAGATAAATGGTTATAGATATGAGCTCACAGCAAGAGTTCTCACAACAAGTGACACCACTCACAGATCTGGCTAAGAGAAGAAACTTGTATGGGACTAGCACAACATAGAGGGCCTTTGATTGGCTCAAGGAGGAGATGAATAATTGTTTGGTATTAGTATTACCAAGTTTCACCAAGAATTTTGTGCTGAAAGGTGATGCTTAAGGAGTGGATGATGGCACAAGTAGGGTGCAAGAGGGCTATTCCATAGCTTTTGAGAGTCAAAATATACTTCCGCATTGGAAGGAGACTTCCATATATGGTAGAGTGTTTCTAATATTCATACATGCATTGACCAAACTGAGGAGGCTTTTGAAGGGAAATAACTTGAAAGAGAAGATTGACCTCCATAAACTCAAATCTTTTCTTGGGAAAAAGCAGCTACAAGGAAGGCAGCAAAATTGGGATTGCAGTACTCTGACATGTGGCTTTGGCATTGAGCATGTTAAATATGGGAGCTATGAGATGATAGGCACCTTATCACAGAAGTTAGCAATGCTGTCATTGAGGGATATAGATCCATATTGGGATTCCCAGCTATCAGTGGAGTATTTGAAAAACAAATTCACATGTATAGTAATTTATGGATAGGTTATTGATGAGAGGTATAAAGTGGTGGATGGAGTCATCTATTACCAGGGTCGGGTCTTCTTGATTAGAGATTCCAAGCTCAAGGAAAAGATAGTACATGAAACACATGAATCACTCCTTTCTGGTCACCAGGATTTCATCAGGATATATCGGGCCATTTGGGAGAGGTTATCATGGAAGGGTCTCAAGGAGGATGTGCTCCAGCATATCAAGGAATGTGTAGTTTTCCTAAAGAATGAGGAGGGAAATAACCATATGCAAGGTTGCTAAAACCACTTACTCTTCTAGGAGAGAGATGGGAGAGCTCATCTATGGACCTCATCACCATCTTGCCAAAAGTACATGGTAAGGGTTGTGTCTTTGTACTTATTGATCAACTAACAAAGTATTTGCATTTCTTTGCCATTTATTTGCAGTACATTTCTCCACAAGAGGGCAAGCCTCTCTGTGGACTTCATGGTCTTCTTAAGACCAAAATCAGTGATAGAGATTTCCCTTTATTTTATGGCTTTGGGAAAGTATTGTTCTATTATGGGTATACTCAGTTGACACCCAATGCCATTTACTACTCCCAAGTAGATGAGAAGACCGACACAACATGAAAGTGGTTAGGGAGCTACTTGCCACATTATATTTAGGGGCAGCAAGGAGCCAAACTATGCTGGTTCCACTTGGGGGACTATTTTCACGACCTGAAATTTCATATTGCACTTAGTATATTTCTCCTTTTGGTTCCATATTGTGCGGATGTTATATTCACTATATGTGGAATGGCTTGGGCAAGAAAGGTTCCTAGAGCCAAAGATTGGATCCTAGAGAGTTAGGATGTATTCCGATCTCCTACGGAAAACATTGTTGCAACCCAAGAACAACAAGAATCCTAAACATATCATAAATGGAGAGAGAGACATCGTGGGGTGGAGAATTTGGTCTATCATTTTCAGTCGTTCAACTCCTCTACACTGCAGAAGTAGGGGATTGATGAGCTTTTATATGAGCCACACATGGTGATCCATCTTGTTGGGAAAGTAGCATATGGATTGGGGCCTCTCATTGGGATTAAGATCCCCAACATTTTTCATATCTCATGCCTCAAGAAGGCCATTAGAAAACATGTAGTTTCCCCCATGGATCTCCCACTTCTTTATGATGTGAGCCATTTGGTTTTATCACCATGACCATGATGTTTTATTATTTAGAGGCATTCCATGAGGGAGGCCCCCAAATTGGAAGTTGGTTAAAGAGTTCTCACAACAAGTGACACCACTCACAGATCTGGTTAAGAGGAAACCTTGTATGTGATTGGAATGGAAAATGGAATCCACCCATGGTATTCATCCACCCATGTTATCCATCCACCCATGAAATTTATCCATGTTATTTTAAATGACACCGGGCCATCGTATTCATCCACCCATGGTATCAAATTCAGGTTACGAATCCATGGAAATGAGGGTTTTAAGCATATTTCAGTTTCAATGTTTTGCAACAATCTTTAGCAAACTCCATGGTTTTTTGGGGCAGAGAGTTTTCAGATCAGATATGAAACTTTTGGTAAACAAATTTCAAAAACTAAGACCATATCTAGATTCCTTGAGAAAAAATACCCACATTCAAAAAAAAAATCAGCCGAATTGGAGTTTGGATGAGGGAGATATCGTTGATTCAAAATCAGCAATGTTGCAAAAAAATTTCTTATGACAATCGGCATGGACGACGACTCTCCTGTCAATTTTTGTAGTTTTAAATGTGAAATTTTAGATAAATGATTATAGATCTGAGCTCACAGCAATATTTCTCACAACAAGTGACACCACTCATAGATCTGGCTAAGAGGAGAAACTTGTATGGGACTAGCACAACATAGAGGGCCTTTGATTGGCTCAAGGAGGAGATGAATAATGGTTTGGTATCAGTATTACCAAGTTTAACCAAGCCTTTTGTGTTGAAAGGTGATGCTTCAGGAGTGGATGATGGCACAAGTAGGGTGCAAGAGGGCCATTCCATAGCTTTTGAGAGTCAGAAGATACTTCCACATTGGAAGGAGTCTTCCATATATGGTAGAGTGTTTCTAATCTTCATACATGCATTGACCAAACTGAGGAGGTTTTGGAAGGGAATTAAATTGAAAGAGAAGATTGACCTCCATAAACTCAAATATTTTCTTGGGAAAAAGAAGCTACAAGGAAGGCAGCAAAATTGGGATTGCAGTACTCTGACATGTGGCTTTGGCATTGAGCATGTTAAATAGGGGAGCTATGAGATGATAGGTACCTTATAACAGAAGTTAGCAATGCTTTCATTGAGGGATATAGATCCATATTGGGATTCCTAGCTATCAGTGGAGTATTTGAAAAACAAATTCAGATGTATATTAATTGATGGATAGGTTATTGATGAGAGGTATAGAGTGGTGGATGGATTCATCTATTACCAGGGTCGGGTCTTCTTGATTAGAGATTCCAAGCTCAACGAAAATATACTACATGCAGCACATGAATCACTCCTTTCTGGTCACCAGGATTTCATCAGGATATATCAGGCCATTTGGGAGAGGTTATCATGGAAGGGTCTCAAGGAGGATGTGCTCCAGCATATCAATGAATGTGTAGTTTTCTTGAAGAATGAGGAGGGAAATAACCATCTTGCAAGGTTTCTAAAACCACTTACTCTTCTAGGAGATAGATGGGAGAGCTCATCTATGGACCTCATCACCATCTTGCCAAAAGTACATGGTAAGGGTTGCATATTTGTACTTATTGATCAACTAACAAAGTATTTGCATTCCTTTGCCATTTATTTACAGTACATTTCTCCACAAGAGGGTAAGCCTCTCCCTGAACTTCATGGTCTTCTTAAGACCAAAATCAGTGATAGAGCTTTCCCTTTATTTTATGGCTTTGGGAAAGTATTGTTATATTATGGGTATACTCAGTTGACACCCAATGCCATTTACTACTCCCAAGTAGATGAGAAGACCGACACAACATGCAAGTGGTTAGGGAGCTACTTGCCACATTATATTTAGGGGCAGCAAGGAGCCAAACTACACTGGTTCCACTTGGGGGACTATTGTCACGACCTGAAATTTCATATTTCACTCAGTATATTTCTCCTTTTGGTTCCATATGGTGATGATGTTATATTCACTATATGTGGAATGGCTTGGGAAAGCAAGGTTCCTAGAGCCAAAGATTGGATTCTAGAGAGTCAGGATGTATTACGATCTCCTACGGAGAACATTTTTGCAACCCAAGAACAACAAGAGTCCTAAATATATCATAAATGGAGAGAGAGACATCGCGGAGTGGAGAATTTGGTCTATCATTTTCAGTCGTTCAGCTCCTCTACACTGCATAAGTAGGGGATTGATGAAATTTTATATGAGCCACACATGGTGATCCATCTTGTTGGGAGAGTAGCATATGGATTGGGGCCTCTCATTGGGATTAAGATCCCCAACATTTTTCATATCTCATGCCTCGAGAAGGCCATTAGAAAACATGTAGTTTCCCCCATGGATCTCCCACTTCTTTATGATGTGAGCCATTTGGTTTTATCACCATGACCATGATGTTTTATTATTTAGAGGCATTCCACGAGGGAGGCCCCCAAATTGGAAGTTGGTTAAAGAGTTCTCACAACAAGTGACACCACTCACAGATCTAGCTAAGAGGAAAACCTTGTATGTGATTGGAATGGAAAATGGAATCCACCCATGGTATTCATCCACCCATGTTATCCATCCACCCATGAAATTTAGCCACGTTATTTTAAATGACACCGGCCCATCGTATTCATCCACCCATGGTATCAAATTCAGGTTACGAATCCATGGAAATGAGGGTTTTAAGCATATTTTAGTTTCAATGTTTTGCAACAACATTTAGCAAACTCCATGACTTTTTGGGGTAGAGAGTTTGCAGATAAGATATGAAACTTTTGGTAAACAATTTTAAAAAACTAAGACCATATCTAGATTCATTTAGAAAAAATACCCACATTCAAAAAAACAATCGGCCGAATTGGAGTTCGGATGAGGGAGATATCGCTGATTCAAAATCAGCAATGTTGCAAAAAAAATTCTTACGAAAATCGGCATGGACGACGACTCTCCTGTCATTTTTTGTAGTTTTAAATGTGAAATTTTAGAGAAATGATTATAGAACTGAGCTCGCAGCAAGATTTCTCACAGCAAGTGACACCACTCACAGATCTGGCTAAGAGGAGAAACTTGTATGGGACTTGCACAATGTAGAGGGCCTTTGATTGGCTCAAGGAGGAGATGAATAATTGTTTGGTATCAGTATTACCAAGTTTCACCAAGCCTTTTACGCTGAAAGGTGATGCTTCAGGAGTGGATGATGGCACAAGTAGGGTGCAAAAGGGCTATTCCATAGCTTTTGAGAGTCAGAAGATACTTCCGCATTGGAAGGAGTCTTCCATATATGGTAGAGTGTTTCTAATATTCTTACATGCATTGACCAAAATGAGGAGGTTTTGGAAGGGAAATAACTTGAAAGATAATATTCACCTCCATAAACTCAAATCTTTTCTTGGGCAAAAGCAACTGCAAGGAAGGCAACGAAATTGGGATTGCAGTACTCCGACATGTGGCTTTGGCATTGAGCATGTTGAATAGGGGAGCTATGAGATGATAGGTACCTTATCACAGAAGTTAGCAGCCCTGCCATTGAGGGATATAGATACATATTGGGACTGCTAGCTATCGGTGGAGTATTCGAAAAACCAATTCACATGTATAGTAATTGATGGACAGGTTATTGATGAGAGGTATAGAGTGGTGGATGGAGTCATCTATTACCAGGGTCGAGTCTTCTTGATTAGAGATTCCAAGCTCAAGGAGAAGATACTACATGCATCACATGAATCACTCCTTTCTGGTCACCAGGATTTCATTAGGATATATCGGGCCATTTGGGAGAGGTTCTCATGGGAGGGTCTCAAGGAGGATGTGCTCTAGCATATCAAGGAAAGTGTAGTTTTATTGAAGAATGAGGCGGGAAATAGCCATCCTGCAAGGTTGTTAAAACCAATTACTCTTCTGGGAGAGAGATGGGAGAGCTCATCTATGGAAATCATCACTATCTTGCCAACAGTACATGGTAAGGGTTCTATCTTTGTACTTATTGATCAACTAGAAAAGTATTTGCATTCCTTTGCCATTTATTTGCAGTACATTTCTCCACAAGAGGGCAAGCCTCTCCCTGAACTTCATTGTCTTCTTAAGACCAAAATCAGTGATAGAGCTTTCCTTTCTTTGATGGCTTTGGGAAAGTATTGTTCTATTATGGGTATACTCAGTTGACACCTAATGCCATTTAATACTCCCATGTAGATGAGCTGACCGACACAACAAGCAAGTGGTTAGGGAGCTACTTTCCACATTATATTCAGGGGTAGAAAGGAGCCAAACTACGCTGTTTCACTTGGGGGACTATTGTCACCACCTGAAATTTCATATGGCACTTAGTATATTTCTCCTTTTGGTTCCATATGGTGATTATGTTCTATTCACTATATGTGGAATGGCTTGGGAAAGCGAGGTTCCTAGAGCCAAATATTGGATCCTAGAGAGTCAGGATGTATTCTGATCTTTTACGGACAACATTTATGCAACCCAAGAACAACAAGAGTCCTACACATATCATAAATGGAGAGAGAGACATCGTGGGGTGGACAATTTGGTCTATCATTTTCAACCGTTCAGCTCCTCTACACTGTAGAAGTAGGGGATTGATGAGCTTTTATATGAGCCACACATGGTGATCCATCTTGTTGGGAGAGTAACATATGGATTGGGGCCTCTCATTTGGATCAAGATCCCCAACATTTTTCATATCTCAGGCCTCAAGAAGGCCATTAGAAAACATGTAGTTGCCCCCATGAATCTTCCACTTCTTTATGATGTGAGACATTTGGTTTTATCACCAAGGGCTAACTTAAACACTTGGGAGGTGCAACTAAGGGACAGATTGATTGGAGAGCATCTGGTTCAGTGGAGGAGTCTATCAGATTAGGATGCTATATGGGAAGGAGAGGAGGTTTTGCAATATCCATCCTTGCAGTTTCTTGAGGACAAGCAACATTTGGGAGGGGAGGACTGTAATATTTTTAATTAGCTTCCAGCTAGTTGGAAAACTAATTTTTTCTTTTGTTAATAAGATATATGAATAAGTGGGTAGAGAGACCCATAAATCTCTTTAGTAGGAATAAAACCACTTCTAATGTGAATGTGGGTCATTGTATCAGTTGAATAAAGAACTTTTGGGTGTGAATACGGGCTAAGACATGTGGACAGGGTCAATTTTGACCAAATCAATAGTGATTTCATGGAGGTAGTGGAGAGTTAATGGAGGACATCACAGTTATAATGGAGGAGTGTATGCATGAGAGTAGCATATTTAATGAGTGGGACCCATGGTGAGGAAGCGCACCAAGCATATAAGGAAGAGGATGGCAGCCATAGAGGGCATTCTGATTATTGTTTAAGTCTTGGTGTTTTATGAATTTTATATGCATAGGTGCCTCACCTTTCAATGAATTCTAGTCCATCAACATTCACATCGCACAATTTTTTTGATATTTTGAATCTTTATGTTTCCCATAAAGTTTTATGTTTAAATTTTTTTTGTTTTAATAATGATGTCTTGATAATAAATTAACTTTTCACTAAAAAAAAAAGTTAATAAAAAAATTATTCTTCAATAATATAGTTATGTTAAAAATTTTAGCATATTTATAATAAGAAGAAAAACAAAATGAACATAACACAATAAGTTTGTTTTATTCACTTATTGACCATAACACATAAATGAATTATTGAATGGTAAGTTTGTTTTACTCTAATTTCCACTTACAGTTCTTCTCCAAAACATAGAAAACAAAAATTATAGAAAATTCAAGAAATTTGTTTTACTCACACCACTTGACATTATTGCAATCAATTTACTCCTATTTTATTATTCTCTATTTTTGTATTTATCAAACCATTTTAATGTTGTAATTTTAGTGAAAAAAAATGGACTTTTTTTAATTTTATGAATTATATATATATATATATATATATATATATATATATATATATATATATATATATATATATATATATATGTGTGTGTGTGTGTGAAATCACTTTATATATAGATTCAATTATATATAATATCGTCATATATAATCTACTTAATATAAGAAATAAATCTAAATTATTATGTCATTACTTAAATAAAATATTCCTAAATTATAATGGGAAATATTTAACAAAATCTATTTTAAGCCTTACTACTAGGACTCAAATACAACTACAAAAGAAATCCAACAAACAAATTTATCATATTCTATCACTTCCTATATCAATATAGAAATATTTTTTAAAATCGAATATAAGTTCTTCCTACATTAATACAACTTTATACATTTGAGTTGAATTATATATATATATGGAAAAAAATTACCGGAATTTCTTTTTACATTCATAAATTGATTTCTAATTGGAACTGATATTTTAGTCTCAATTATAAATTTATTGCCTATCTAATATATGAATAACTTGAAGTCTCACGATACTTGTAATATTTTTCTATTGTTTTTTTCCAAATAAAATTAAAATGCCTAGAACATAACTATTCCTTTACTAACAACATAATTCAAAATAATATAATGTATTGATAAGAAAAAACTATGTCCCCTCCATTATAAATATTTATAGCTCTTTGGTATCCCCCTAAGTCAACATGCCCTTTTAAAGTTAATTATGTGTTCCTTTAATATTATACAATGTTTTTCCTTCAAACATTTTTACCTACCTTTAATAGCTAGCTTGACTTTATGATATTAAATGATTTTCTTTCAAACAATTTTACCTATCTTTAATAGCTAGCTTGATTTTATGGGCAACTTGTGTAGGAGTCATATAAGGCCTTCAAATATCAAGTTATGAACTAATTCAAGCTAAATACTTATAAGCATTTGTAGATGGATTAGTTATTTAAGAATATAAAGAGTAAACAAAAGTCAATTGATTCCTGTTGTTGTTGAATTTTTTTTTATAAATGATTTTAATGCAAAATAGAAAATTCATCGTTTAACTAAACACTTTTGAATCTTAACTTTGTGAATTCAACTATAAAAATCTCCCTACTTAAAAACTCTAACAATTTTATTTATTTTAATAAAAGTTGATTTAATATTCTGAAGTAGAAACCTAAATTCAAAAGATGAAAAAGATCTAAACTATTATAATGTCGCCTACAAAACACAAGTTTTAATAATTAACAACTATCAATTACTTTTTGTATAAGAAGTAGGTACTAAGATGTATATTACACTTTTTTATTGCTGGTTTGTGTGGGGTTGAATTTTCATCCAAATAATATTTTAAATTTTATGAGGAAAGGTTTACAATGTGAGTGAGTTGTGAGAAATAAAAATTATTTGAATAGACATTTAAGCTCTGAGTAAGAGCACACAGTTTTGGTGACATGATGAAATATGTAGACATATCGGTCTTCCATCCAACATTGTAACATAAAAAATGTTCCATAAAATATGGACCACCTAGCACAACCCATTCATTTATCCATTGAAGAAGTTGTTCATTGCTTAAACTCAATTCAACTATTATATATAGAGACATGCAACAATATTTATATATATACATCTAATTGTAAATATTAAGTTATATAAATTGAGATAAATTTAATTTAAATATATTTATTTTTTCATAAATATATTAAAATTATTTTCACTATGACAAAACGAGGATAATATCTCTATAGCAGACATGGAACCTAACCTTCGTTGGAAAATCATCATACCCTCCACTGGTACATTTTTATTAGAAGAGCCAAACCATTCCACAAATAGAAGAAATCGAGTATACAAAATATCAAGGAAATAAAAGGTCCCTTTTTTTTAATCTTCTTTAGAAATTGTAAAGATCCCTTTTGTTTGGAATTTTCTTTACAAATTATACCATTCCTTACTTGTAATAGCACAAGAAAACAACATACAAGGAACCAACATCGTACCCGGAAGTAAGAAGTAGGGTTTCATACCACCGTACCAGGAAGTACGAAGTAGGGTTTAATACCCAACGTACCAGGAAGTAGGAATCTGCATGGTTTAATACCATAACTTAGCTGTAATAGTAATAATAAAGATTATAATGACTAAGCAACAGTAGCCATGTAACCGTTAGAGATAGTAAGAATATCCGTATCAAAATTGTTTTGACATTACCCAAGCTAGAGTAGGATAAAGGATAACGACCATATAACAGACATGGAAATCATCATTACATCCGTTGGTAAATCTTTATTAATGGTTAGAAGAAATATTTATATAAAAAATTAAATCGAGCATGCAAAATCGCAAGGAAATGGTCAAAGATCCCATTTGTTTGGAACTTTGTTTAGAAATTGAAATACATACTCACAACAGTTTGGTTAGTTCTATAAATATGCGAGGGACGAGAGTGAAACTCTATGAGTCTAGCAGTTATAATAGGAAGCAAGTACTAATGGATCTTGTCATTTCGGTAGCCCCATTGCTTTGCAGGTGTGGTGTCCACAAATCGGTGATCAGCTCCAAAAATGTCTGTTTGGCTTTATGTCAACAACTTCACCCCAAATCAGTGATCAACGGCAAAATGATTTTCCCCATTTGGGTAAATTGGTGTTTCAACTTCTCGGGGACGTAACTTTGGCATATGATCTCCGTTTGATGCGCACCATACATCATTAGAAATATCTATGTAAGGAATACAAATTTTGATGTGAGCAACACCAGTTTTTCCAAAAAACATTGTTTAGGGCCTCAAAACGGCTCTAGAAGTTCAGGACCCGAAAAACTACTAAAAATAGTAAGTTGTGTCGAAATTGAAAAACTGAAAGAGACAATGGTGGGGCCCGAAGTGAAATAGGCGGGTGGCCACCAATATCCACCTAGATCAGACTCTTGGTGATTATCTCCTAGAATACGAATCTCAATCTTAGAGGTTCAAAGAGAATCTAAATTTCTGAGGGTTCTCTCAGATCAAGGATAATAGAAGACCCAGTAATCACAATAGAGGTAGAGGGTACATGTAGAACTATGGTCGGCAACATACCTTGGGTAGATTATTTCCGCCTACTTTTGATGGGTCACTCAAGTGCACAACCACGTCTTGGGTAGGGAAATTATAAATCTATTTCCAACTAAACCAAGTTTCAAAGATGGAGGCCATTAAGATAGCAGTGGTGAACCTTGAAGTTGAAGCACATGGGTGGTGGTTTCATGGCCCTTCTACATTGGGGCCTACAAATGTGATTGCATATGCATAATTCAATAGGATATTAGTGGAAATATTTGACTGAAGAGATCCAGAAGCTCAATTTTTTGAGCTTAATAAGCTCAAGCAGTTAGGAGATCCAGAGACTTATATCTCTGAATTTTTGAATATTTCAGTCATGGTGACAGATCTATCCACAACTAGAAAAGGACATATGTTTATTGATGGACTAGTAGAACCTTTGTATAATTTGGTAGAATCCACTAGGAAAACTATGCTCCAAGATGCTATTGAGAGGGCTAGAGACTCGCAAAATACTTTTCCAAGGGCAAGAGCCCCCCTTCAGCAAGATTTCTCCTCTCAGTCAAAAGGGGAAGCTATGAAGGTTCCTCCCTCAAATGAGAACCAAGACCAAGGGTCTCTTAGTGATGATGAGATATTCTCCAATAATGATGAGGAGGAAGAAGAAGAGTTGGAAGGAGATACCAGCGCTGTCGCACCAGGAGGAGATCAACACCCACTTGGAGGTGGAAATGGAACATTTTATCCAACTTGAGGAGGCCTTGCATCCTTACGAGGAGTTTAAAAGAATCTAACATTGGGAGACAGAGGCACAATGCAGGAGAAACATGTGTCAGTATTGATAGACAGTGGGACTACCCACAATTTTATTGATGCCTAACTAGTGAAGAGGGGAGACATATCCACCAGTGATTATGAAGGATTCTCAGTTGTGGTCCCTAGGAATAAGCAGTGGGGGAATTTTTTTTCGGTACTGACTATAACTTTGGGGACATACAACTTGATAGATCACTTCTTTATGGTCAAGGCCCCTGACACCAATGTGATATTGGATGTGCAGTGACTAATTACACTAGGGGAGGTCACTACAGATTGGGAAGGCTTGCATATGGCATGGATAGATGAGAAGAGTGGTAATCATCAAAGTATCTAGGGCATGCATACCTATCCACCTTAGGAAGCCTCCACACATAAGATGGATAATTATTTGCGCAGAGGAAGTTGGGACAACTCAGTCCACTCAAATATGCAGTTTACTCTAGACCATGATGTTTTATTATTTAGAGGCATTCCACGAGGGAGGCCCCCAAATTGGAAGTTGGTTAAAGAGTTCTCACAACAAGTGACACCACTCATAGATCTGGCTAAGAGGACAACCTTGTATGTGATTCGAATGGAAAATGGAATCCACCCATGGTATTCATCCACCCATGAAATTTAGCCATGTTATTGTAAATGATATTGGCCCATCGTATTCATCCACCCATGGTATCAAATTTAGGTTACGAATCCATGGAAATGAGAGTTTTAAGCATATTTTAGTTTCAATGTTTTCCAACAATCTTTAGCAAACTCCATGATTTTTTGGGGCAGAGATTTTGCAAATCAAATATGAAAATTTTGGTAAATGATTTTCAAAAACTAAGACCATATCTGGATTCCTTGAGAAAAAATACCCACATTCAAAAAAACAATCAGCCGAATTGGATTTTGGATGAGGGAGATATCGCTGATTCAAAATCAGCAATGTTGCAAAAAAAATTCTGACGACAATCGGCATGGACGACGGCTCTCCTGTCATTTTTTGTAGTTTTAAATGTGAAATTTTAGAGAAATGATTATAGATCTGAGCTCACAGCAAGATTTCTCACAACAAGTGACACCATTCACAGATCTGGCTAAGAGGAGAAACTTGTATGGGACTAGCACAATGTAGAGGGCCTTTGATTGGCTCAAGGACGAATCAGTATTACCAAGTTTCACCAAGCCTTTTGCGCTGAAAGGTGATGCTTCAGGAGTGGATGATGGCACAAGTAGGGTGCAAGAGGGCTATTCCATAGCTTTTGAGAGTCAGAAGATACTTCCGCATTGGAAGGAGTCTTCCATATATGGTAGAGTGTTTCTAATCTTCATACATGCATTGACCAAACTGAGGAGGTTTTGGAAGGGAAATAACTTGAAAGCGAAGATTGACCTCCATAAACTCAAATATTTTCTTGGGAAAAAGCAACTACAAGGAAGGCAGCAAAATTGGGATTGCAGTACTCTGACATGTGGCTTTGGCATTGAGCATGTTGAATAGGGGAGCTATGAGATGATAGGTACCTTATCACAGAAGTTAGAAGCCTTGTCATTGAGGGATATAGATATATATTGGGAGTCCCAACTATCAGTGGAGTATTCGAAAAACCAATTCACATGTATAGTAATTGATGGACAAGTTATTGATGAGAGGTATAGAGTGGTGGATGGAGTCATCTATTACCAGGTTCGGGTCTTCTTGATTGGAGATTCCAAGCTCAAGGAGAAGATACTACATGCAGCACATGAATCACTCCTTTCCGGTCACCAGGATTTCATCAGGATATATCGGGCCATTTGGAGAGGTTATCATGGGAGGGTCTCAAGGAGGATGTGCTCTAGCATATCAAGGAAAGTGTAGTTTTATTGAAGAATGAGGAGGGAAATAACCATCTTGCAAGGTTGCTAAAACCACTTACTCTTCTGGGAGAGAGATGGGAGAGCTCATCTATGGACCTCATCACCATCTTGCCAACAGTACATGGTAAGGGTTGTGTTTTTGTACTTATTGATCAACTAACAAAGTATTTTTATTCCTTTGCCATTTATTTGAATTAAATTTCTCCACAAGAGGGCAAGCCTCTCCCTAAACTTCATGGCCTTCTTAAGACCAAAATCAGTGATAGAGCTTTCCCTTTCTTTTATGGCTTTGGGAAAGTATTGTTCTATTATGGGTATACTCAGTTGACACCTAATGCCATTTACTACTCCCAAGTAGATGAGCAGACCGACACAACAAGTAAGTGGTTAGGGAGCTACTTCCCACATTATATTCAGGGGCAAAAAGGAGCCAAACTGCGCTGATTCCACTTGGGGGACTATTGTCACCACCCAAAATTTCATATGGCACTCAGTATATTTCTCCTTTTGGTTCGATATGGTGATGATGTTCTATTCAGTATATGTGGAATGGCTTGGGCAAGCAAGGTTCCTAGAGCCAAATATTAGATCCTAGAGAGTCAGGATGTATTCCGATCTCTTACGGACAACATTGCTGGAACCCAAGAACAACAAGAGGCCTACACATATCATAAATGGAGAGAGAGACATCGTGGGGTGGACAATTTGGTCTATCATTTTCAGCCATTCAGCTCCTCTACACTGTAGAAGTAGGGGATTGATGAGCTTTTATATGAGCCACACATGGTGATCCATCTTGTTGGGAGAGTAGCATATGGATTGGGGCCTCTCATTGGGATTAAGATCCCCAACATTTTTCATATCTCATGCCTCAAGAAGGCCATTAGAAAACATGTAGTTGCCCCCATGAATCTCCCACTTCTTTATGATGTGAGACATTTGGTTTTATCACCAAGGGCTAACTTAAACACTTGGGAGGGGCAGTTAAGGGACAGATTGATTAGGGAGCATCTGGATCAGTGGAGGAGTCTATCAAATTAGGATGCTAAATGGGAAGGAGAGGAGGTTTTGCAATATCCATCCTTGCAGTTTCTTGAGGACAAGCAACATTTGGGAGGGGAGGACTGTAATATTTCTAATTATCTTCCAACTAGTTGGAAAACTAATTTTTTTTGTTGCTAATAAGATAGATGAATAAGTGGGTAGAGAGACCCATAAATCTCTTTAGTAGGAATAAAACCACTTCTAATGTGAATTTGGGTCATTGTATTAGTTGAATAAAGAACTTTTGGGTGTGAATAGGGGCTAAGACATGTGGACAGGGTCAAGTTTGACCAAATCAACAGTGATTTCATGGAGGTAGTGGAGAGTTAATGGATGACATCATAGTTATAATGGAGGAGTGTATGCATGAGAGTAGCATCTTTAATGAGTGGGACTCATCCTCAGAGGACCTCAAGTGCCTACTCAGGAGAGATTCATTTAGCTTCATTTCAACTATCCGACATTGGTCCAAGCTCCAACCATCATCCACAACATAGTCTCCTTCAGGATTGTGTTGTTTTGAAGGGCAGTAGTAGTGGAGGGTTGATAGACCCAGTTTTTGAGCTTGTTTTCCAGTGAGGGGAGAAACCCTTCATCTAGGAGGCTAGCAAGGAGATTCAGTGACCATTATTCCACCATCCAGGATTAGGCAAAGCTTCTGCCATCATCTACAGCACAGTCTCCTTCAGAAACTGCGTTATTTTGTAGAGTAGTGCAGTGGAGGGCTTAGTGCCCAAGTTTGTGAGCTAGTTTTCTAGTGAGGGGAGAAGCCCTTCATACAGAAAGCTAGGATGGAGAAGTTGTAGCCATTTTCTTATCATATCAGCCATCTCCCAACATTGATTCAGTGGTAGAGCGTTATTCAGTCGTAGGGCTGTATTTTTCATATGATGTATTTCCAAAAACCCATTCTGGGTTGTCTTGAAATTGTACTTGGGAGCTTATATCTCTGACCCCATCACTTTTTGAGCATGGTATCAATAGATATCTGTATTTATTTTTTCCAGCATCAGTGACAATCACTCAGACTGCGCTGTCATGATCCTCTGACATTTTGAGTTGCAGAAACATTTCATGTTTGGGTGTGTTTGATCATTGGAGGCTTGTTTTGCCTAACTTGAGTGACCTTTTCCTCAAGATATTGTACTCATCTGCTGTTGTTATATGTAATGAAATGGATCTATGATTTGCTCATGTTTTTATGTATTGGTATTTACTGCATTTTCCAGTTTTATGTTCTATATTCCTGTCTTTTCCATTTTGGAATATTACAGCCTCATAAACACCATTGTGTCCACAAGGGAGTGGCTTATTATCAAGAGTGAGCCCACATGGACAGTATGCACGTGCATAACCATTTGGAGGGATTTTCCGCCCACTTTTGTGACCTCACACCATGCCCCATCTAGGAAGATATACCTCATGCCAATGGACAAATATCCTTCCACAGACATCAACCCCTAGATACATAGGTTCTTTTTGAGTTGGATGGTTGGGTTCTAGACACTAGGCACACTAATTGCCATTTTAATCTGTATACACAAAAAAAGATCTTTACTGGCACATGGACTTCCTCCTATGCGGAACACTACTCGATTTCCATGGGTATCAGGTTGACATCCTCCATTCCCCTAAGCATTTTGATTACCACATGAAGGACATAGATTGGGAGATGGAACAAATATAGAAACAACTTGACATACCACCCTTAGATGGAGGTATTATTAGAGACAACAAAGATCCCATCTTGGTTGCTACCATAGACTCATATCCTTTTCTTTGAGTTTATTTTATGATCATGCTATATTGGTATTTTGTTCCTAATGTCTAATTCCGTGGCTAGTCAGTCATCTATTCAGTTTTTTTATGTTAAATTTTTATTTTCCAAGTACTTAAATTCCTTTTACCTCTCTACAGATAGTATAATTTGTGCTTTGGTTACGTATCCCTAGCGAGAGACTAACCTAATCTGAATATTTAATTCCAAAACCTGAATTGTTTATGGGCATGATAACTGAACTAATTGATTTGTGTTGGTAGCTGTCACTAAGTTCAAGTTGATTGAAATACTACAAAATTGTACATAATATTTGAGATTCATGGTTCCTCCAAGTTGAAATTGATCTAACCAAATTCCAAAGAAATTTTAAGCCATGATAATTTTTTTATAAGCAGACTTAGGCTTATGTTTGTTTTCAATGCTAGCAATAATAAATTTTGAGGAAGTATACTAGATGAGCTTTATGGGTTACATAATCTTGAGGTGCTGGGTTTGCAAGTAAATTTACTTTCTAGAAACATTTCATCGAGTATTTCTTTCTTAAATCTTCTCACACTTTTGATGCATGTCAATATTCCTTTGAAGTACAAAGCATGATTTCAAACCTCTAATGAAGGTTACCTGAGAAACTATAATTATAGAAGGAAACAAGTTGCATCAAGTTGTTCTTGTTAAATTTTTTATCATGATACACCCTGCTTTTTCATAGTTTTATTACACACTGAAGGTTGCATATAAGAGTGATGTCTATAGCTTTGAGGCAGTGTTGTTGGAACTAGTGACTAGTAAGCGGCCAGTTGATCCCTCATATGGAGAGAGCACCAATATTGTTAAATGGGTTGGTAGAGTGGTTGAGAAAGAAAATGGTTGAAAACGGGTCATGGATCTGAATATTTCTGAGCATTATGAAGATTGAATGCATCACGTGCTCGAAAATGCTTTTCTCTGTACCATTTCCTTGCTAGGAAACAAGGCTGCCATGAGAAATGTCAGTGAAATGTTGAAGGATGCAAATTCATATAAGAAATTACAAGGTGAAAACCCCAGAAGTGGTAGAGCATAATTCAGTGTAATTTTAGCAGTCTCTTATATGTTTAGCACTTCAAAAAAAAGGCTTCTGTTGGTGTAATTTTAGCAGTCTCTTATATGTTTAGCACTTCAAAAAAAGGCTTGCATTGATTCCTAAATTAGGGACTTATGTGTAGAGATTGATGATGAGAACATGGAAGTTGAATAGGCATAGTATTATGTTTGATCCATGAGCTTTGCTAGATAAAAAAATAAAATCAAAATGACAAGCACATAATTTTCCAATTGAGTAGTAAGGTGTATAATCATTCCTACTATAGAGTGTCTTATTTGTTTTTTTAGTGTTTTTTTTTTTTTTTTTAATGATTTTCAAAATATCATAGGATGTATTAGAAGCCAAAGAAGTAAAAAGAAAACCAAATAGCTCTGCATAGAAATGATGGTGTGCTAGCTGCATGGTCATTATGACAACATTGAATAATGTTATGGCTAGCGGCAAACATAACAAAGGCCTGACCTTGGGTGGAAAATCGTCATACCCTCCGGTGGTACATTTTTATTGGAGGAGCCGAATCGTTCCACAAAGAGAAGAAATCGATTATACAAAATGTCAAGGAAATAAAAGATTCGTTTTGTTTGGAATTTTCTTTAGAAATTGTAAAGATCCGTTTAGTTTGGATTTTTCTTTAGAAATTGTACCAACCAAATGCAGTGGCAGGAAGTAGGGTTTATACCATTCCTTACTTACCTATAATAACACAACACCCAATGAACGGGCATCGTACCAGGAAGTAAGAAGTAGTGTTTAATACCACCGTACCCACTGAACCGGCACCGTACCAGGAAGTAGGAAGCATACCTAACTGTAATAGTAATAATACAGATTATAATGACTAAGCAACAGTAGCCATGGAACCGCTAGAGATTGTAAGAATATTGGTATTAAAATCGTTTGACATTACCGAAGGCAGAGTAGGTTAAAGGATAAGGACCATTACATCCGCTGATAAATCTTTATTAATGGACAGAAGAAATATTTACATAAACAAAAGAAATCGAGCATGCAGAATGGCAAGGAAATGGTCAAAGATCCCATTTTTTTGGAAGTTTGTTTAGAAATTGAAATACATACTCACAACAGTTTGGGTAGTTCTATAAATATGCGAGGGACGAGAGCGAAACTCTATGACTCTAGCTGTTATAAGAGGAAGCAAGTACTAATGGCTCTTGTTGTTTCTGTAGCGCCGTTGCTTTGCAGATGGGGTGTCCACAAATCGGTGATCAGCTCCAAAAAGGATCGTTTGGCTTTCTGTCAACAACTACACCCCAAATCGGTGATGAGCTCCAAAAATGATCGTTTGGCTTTCTGTCAGCAACTTTCAAGTGGTGGAATGTTAAGGCCAAAGAAATCTGTCAGGCCAATTATAATGGCTGCAAGCATGAGCAATGCTGATGCTGCACAAAGACGCACAGGGAATCATCATTCCAACGTCTGGGACGATGATGTCATACGTTCTCTCTCAACGTCGTACGCGGTACTTACCTTAATATACTTATATTACATATATTTTTCTAGATATTATTCGTTTAAAGTTCGCATGTTGAAATCCATCATTCATCAATCTCTTCCTGGAAGATAACATTATTGAAATCCGGCGTGATCAAGCAGGCACCTGCATATCTTGAACGAGCTAAAACGCTTATTGAACATATCAAACATCTTTTTTTGAGTGACATGAAAGATAGCTGCACTGATAGTGATAGTGATAGTGATGATGATTTAATCAAACGTCTTCAGATGGTTGATACTATCGAATGTCTGGGAATTGATCGACATTTTCAACCTGAAATACAAGTAGCCATGGATTACGTTTACAGGTTAAGCAATTTGATTTACGTTTACAGGTTAAGCAATTTCAGTGACGGTATGCAGTTTTAGATTCATTAAAACCTCACTTGTTCATTCATGATGTGTAGTTGTTGGAACGAAAGGGGCATCGGGCCGGGATCAAGAGATTCACTCAGCACAGATCTCAATTCTACAGCTCTGGGATTTCGAGCACTCAGAATGCATCGATACAACGTCTCTTCGGGTCAGATAGATTAAAATATTTACTTGATGCCATTTCACGGTTAAATACAAATATTTGAGCCTTTAGTTCTCATAGAATATCATGTATTCATGACAGATGTTTTTGAGAATTTCAAAGATGAAAACGGGCACTTCTTCTGCACTTCCAGTGGTGAAGAAGGGACCGCTGATGAAGAAGTGAGAAGCATGTTGTCATTATTCCGAGCTTCAAACATTTCGTTTCCCGGAGAAAAAGTGATGGAGGAGGCAAAGACATTCACTACACAGTATTTAACCCAAATTTTAACTATAGCTGACGTCGATCAAAGCCTTCGGAGAGAGGTAATTAGCTGTAAACACTTAATTTTTCAACTTCTGGTATTGTATGATCTGCAAACTTTTCTTTTGTTTTGCATGTCGTACCCACCTAGCATCGGCACAAGTCTTATTTTATTCCTGATTTCCAGGTAGAATATGCATTGGAATTTCCATGGCATTGCAGTGTGCCGAGATGGGAGGCCAGGAACTTTATCGAAATATATGAACAAAACTTTTCATGGCTCGAGTACTAATTATCTTCTCCATAAGATTTGAGTTTCAATTAGTACAAAAGAATAAAAGAAATCCTGAATTTGATGGAGTGTTAGTAATATATGTTCACCATGTATCCTTTCAGGTCTAATAATATGAACCAGAAAATTTTAGAGTTGGCTAAATTGGACTTCAATATTCTGCAATGCACACATAAGAAAGAGATGCAAGTTATCTCCAGGTGCGCTGACATTTGTCTCTCACTACGATAGGATATAATATTATGTATGTATATGATTTGATTGCTTGTCAATTTAATGACATGACCGTGTGCTATATATATATATATAGGTGGTGGGCAGACTCCTATCTGCCGCAGCTGAATTTCTATAGGAAACGTCATGTGGAGCTTTACTTTAACGCGGTTCTATGCGCATTCGAGCCCGAATTTAGTAGCAGCAGAATCGCCTTCACACAACTTACGACAGTCATGACGGTTCTAGATGACCTATATGACACTCACGGAACATTGGACGAGATCGAAATCTTCACTGAGGCAGTGAGAAGGTGAAGTCAAATTCAAATTCTAGGGACTATTATGTAGAAGAAACTGGGAGCGTACGTTGTGGGATAGGAGGAGCTCTTTTATTTATTTTTTAATAAACATCTTGTATTATTTTATTTTCAGATGGGATAGCTCATTAGTAGGCCGCCTTCCAGACGACATAAATTATTTTTTTAATAAACATCTTGTTGTATTATTTTATATTATTTTTTTTAATAAACATCTTGTTGCATTATTTTCTTAATAAACATCTTGTATTATTTTATTTTCAGATGGGATAGTTCATTATTAGGCCGCCTTCCAGACTACATAAAAAAAATATTCGAGTTCTTCGTGAATACATCGAATGAATGGACTGCTGAAGTGGAAAAAATGCAAGGGCGGGATATGGCAGCGTACATACAAAAAGTTGGCGTATGTACTCATGTACTTCATTGTTCATATATAGACAACTTCTCAAAACATACTTCCACTTTTAAAAATAAAATAAAAGAGTTGTTATTATTCTGTCTAAATCAATGAAATATCTGACTGGTTGCCTTCATTTTTAGTGGGAGCAATACGTTGAGGCTTATCTGCAAGAAGCGGAATGGATAGCGGCCGGATATGTCCCTTCGTTTAATGAGTACTTGAAGAATGGCCTCGCTAGCTCAGGGATGTGTGTGTTAAATTTGATTCCGCTTCTTATAATGGGTCAAAATTTACCTGACCACCTTCTGAAGCAAATATCTCTTAGAATTGACGATCCGACTCAAGGACGACATAACAGATTTTGAGGTATTTGACATTAAACAGCTTAAGATTTATTTTATTTTAAACAAGATGAGATTTGTTTTAACGTTTTCCATTACATATCCAGCAAGAGAAGGAACGCGGCGAGCTGGCTTCAAGTTTAGAGTGTTATGTGAAAGACAATCCCGAATGTACCCGGGAAGACGCTTTAAATCATATGAAGGGCGTCCTGGATCTTTCTTTCAGCGAACTGAATCGGGAATTTCTGAAGCATGACAATGTGCCGCTGTGCTGCAAAAGGTTTTCTTTCAACCTTGCTCGAGGCATGCACTTCCTCTTCAAATACAGAGATTTCGTATCCATTTCTGACAAAGAGGTAAAGGACCAAATACTCAAAGTTCTCATCGAGCCAGTGCAGCTCTGAATATTATCGCCTTATTAATTTGCGCCTTATATTCGGTGATATTTGCCAGTGTAGTGTGGTATACAGTATAAATGTCCCTCAAAATATTCCATGTTTCGAACATATTTGCTACAGCCAGTGTAGTGTGGTATATAGCATAAATGTCCCTCAAAATATTCCATGTTTTCGGGGAGACTGAGCGCTTTAAAACCTCTCCTCACATATTTTTACTAAACCATCATCATGTTCTTTTTTATTGCAAACTCCGACCAACCTTTTTATATCCTAAAAAATGATTTATCACGTGGATGCTCTCATTATTGAAATCTATTCTCATCATCTCTCTACGTTTACATTATTAATTTCACTATTTTTTTCAATATTTTCGACATTATGAACTTTACAATGAATTTTTTCAATATTTTCAACATTATTAATTTTTCTATGAATTTTCAAATTGTGTATTTAAATTATAAGAAATGTTAAAATAATTAGTATACAAATTCATCATATGCTAATACATTTTGTTACAATATTATGGGTGAATATCATGACTTATCAATACCACATACTAAACAATAATGATAAGTCATTTCATATGACACATGTTTATATAATATTTTTTTTTTCTAATTAATTGGAAAAATACACGGAGATCGGGTGATATCTTAAGGCACTCCTTCATTTGAAGTCACTTGTTCAATTCCCTACCCCGATGAAACTGATATATTCAACATGATGAAGATGTAGTCATGCCAAAGTTACAAAAATAACAATGACATTGAAAATAAGTGGCAGTACAATGCCTTTTGGGAGGGATCTTGAAGGGCCTAATATTATGTATGTTGAGGTGGATAAATCACAAGTAGAACCATGTGGGTAAATATTAAGCACCATGCAGTATGGATAGAGCCAACAATAATGCATTTTTTTTTTAAATTAAAAAAAGAAAAGAAACTATCGCAATGCTTGTCTTTAAACGCCCTCGGGCGTTTCCATACACATACCACACCGATGCTTTGTTTTAATATAGCACTTCTCTATTTTTAGAAATTAAAAAATGCCTATCAATGCTATTTAGGGAAAACCCTAGGGTGTCTTAGTACATTTACTGCACCAGAGCATTGTTGGGAAATAACACCTCATTTTTCTGAAATTTAAAACTACATTGGTGCTCCGTAGTCATATCCACTGGGTTGTTTTACTAAATGAAGGACATCGATGCTATCGCTTATTCAGGAATTAGTGCATCATTTTATTTAGCTCACCGTTTTTATATATATATAACTAAATTCTCCGCAGTGCACCATGTTATATGCAACACTGGTGCTTGTATGGACAGTAAAGCACCAGTGTGTTTGTAGATTTTAAACACACCATCCAATAAACATCCGCCTGGTCGCCCAGATCTCCCAGTGACTCCGCTACAAACAAACTCTTGGGTTGTTTTTATCGGGGCTTCCGAAAATTATGGGGGTCTTGTAGCCTTTTGAAGAGGGGAAATCCTAATTCCATATGGTTGGAAAGTGGACTTATTTATAGCCTTCATTGAGATGTTGGGGAGTGACCTTCCAAGGGTAGTTGAATTGCAACAACCCTGGTGAAAATTCCATGTAATAAAAGCTAATAAAGGAAAAAATAATAAGCACACTTGATGGGACACTTATTCCAAGCTGAATGTTGGGAAAAACATCCTAGTTCCCGTGTTCATTTGGTTTATTATGGCTAAGGAAATTTGCAAAGGCAATGGCAAAGGCATTAAAGAGGAAAAAATTATTTTTGACACATTTATTTATGAAAACAATGGAAATTGGGACAAAAGGGAGGTGAATGGTCACATGTTGCATGTGAGGAGGAAAACAAAGGAAAAGAATGGAAAATGAAGAAAATAGACCCCTAATCAATGAAAATTATTATGAGGATTAGTTGGTACCTTTCTTTATCTGTTTTGGAGCTCTTTCATTACTCTCTATCTCCCTCTCTCTATCACACTTGGACACTTAGAGTTTCTTGAAGAACTTTGGTACTTGATCAAGATAAGAACATAAAGAAAGAAGAAGGAAGGAGAAAGCAAGGAAGAGTAGGATCAAGTTTCTACAATACGATGATTTGCAGGTATTGATTTGCATGTGTGGTTTCCTTGCTAGTTTTTCCATGCATGGTATTGCATGTGGTTATTTTATTTCATGTCAAGGGTTTTTCCAGGTGTGACACTGTTTTCAGCCTAGCCTTTCCATTTCCGGATAGCCATGATGAGATACGTTCTCACACTTTGGTTGAGCTAGATTGTTGGATCGATTCGAAGCTGAGTGAGGTGGATCTCTGCAATGACAAACACATGGCGTACTGATACTTGAATCATACTAAGGATTACGCTAAATCCACTGGCATACTGACCCATGAACCTAAATTTGGGTTGTAATAAAGACAATATTGTGTGCCTAAGAATCCTTTCTCGTCAATGGAGGGATATATTGTAAAGCCAAGAGGTGGATTGCTCTCCGTTGGGCCTAGTATTCCAAGGATGGGATGTACAATAAAGCCTGAAGAATGGGTTTCGGTGTAGGGCCTAGTGATCCTTGTATTAGACTATGGATTACGGTAAAGATTGAGAGACTAGGAGGTAGTAAAATTCCTCACAGTTTAGGTGGGGAACTCTGGTAGCATTCATGCTTGTTTGGTTCATTTTTTTTTGTTATGAGTCCAATATTCATGCTTGGAATATGCTATGGGGGTGATTGGCTGAAGATATATTTGGCTAAGCCAATCCAGGGTCGGGTGGAATGCGGTAGTCCCATCCCAAGTTGGTTTTTACATTCATTAATGAGAAGTTTATTTCGTTGGAATTCAATGTGTAAATGTAGTGGTTTATATATGGATACTATGGTTGATGTATCTATGATATTTCTTTTGTTATTATGATAGTTATGATCATGCATTCTGACAGTGACGATGTATGTATCTCCTCATGTTTCTATTTATAAATAATAAACAATTTTCTATGACCTAATAGATGATACTGCAACTATTGATGTAAGGGAAAAATTCTTCTTAGTGGTTATCCGATAAATTGAGACCCCTATGTTCAAATATTTTTTTTACAATAGTAGATTACATATATGTGATATTTTTGACGGAGTTCCTATCATGGCTAGTAGGGCCCAGTCTATGTCTTGTCATGAATTTTTCCAATACATCATTGTTTCACTGTTTTATTTCATTTTTGAACTTGCAATTGAGTTTTGGGTAGTGGCATGGACTCTGGACATGAAAAAGTGTCTTAAATCCAATGGATGTCGGGACATTCTAGGAAATCTTGTCCATGGATGCAACCATGCATGCTTGTGGGAGCCTCCAGAGCCTCCCAAACCCACTCATGCACATGTTCTTGAAGCGTCTGCAGGTTAAGTAGGTTAAAACGTCAGTGGGACCCATGGACTAGTTACCTATGTGGTTGGGATGGTTCCTGGGAGTCTTGCTAATGATGTGTAAGGTTTGTATGATGTGTTTCCGTTGGTTCCACTTCCTTAAGGTCGCCTAGGAGGTTGAATCTGAACATAGTAGCCTCTCGTCGCATATCTACCCTAGTTGGATGGTTACTTGGGTAGATGTGGGATCATGGCATAAAATGAATATGTTAGATCGATTATGTGGGCTATCTTGAAATTGAACTCTACTTTTATTCAATCAATAAAAAATGTCAAAAATCTAGAAAAATTTGGAGATTTTATACCAATTTGATTGTCTAGTTATGTTAATAAAATATTGCAAAGATCTTAGATATGATAATTAATATTTCTTTGTTGAAAGTAATCTTTCAGAAGTGATTTTTATTCCTACTAAGTAGATATATAGATGATACATTATGACTAATATTAGAAAATCACAAGGAGGTATTACTCCATGAATCTTTCTTGAGATTCACTAGACAAATCTGTGTGCCATCAAAGTGCAAAGAGAAATTCAAGGAATCCTCTAGTTAGGAAAACAATACCATAATATGCAAAGGAAATTGAGGGCTCATACCTTTCACACAAAGATGCAATATTTAGTTGGTATAAACAGCTTGAGGGACACTAGATATCCTATCTTCCAAACTCCAAGTTGAGAACCTGCACAAATACATCCAACCAACACTACCAAAAACTCTTGTTGCAAGGTTTTTTTAGCATAATAACCATTACTGATAATCTATAAACAACATGAATGACATAAAATAGATATCAATGGAAAATAACATCAACAATGTAGAGGAAGGGAGTCAAATTTGTATTAAAATAAAATGACATACATAAATGATATACCATAAGAAACATGATCCTTCTCCTATTCAACTAGGAAAATGATTTCCCCCCACTATGGCGATGGTCTCACAAAAATAATAAAGCTCTAATGATATAGTATATTCTCTAGATATAGATATAAATGGACGTAGCTCAATCTAACCCATTTCCTCTTGACGGGGTGATATTATATGTCACACAACATTTTGTCACCGTCCCTGCAATCCCTCGTCCTGTACATAGGAGGACTATTCTCATGACTTGTGAACAGTAAAATGTCTTGAAAACACCTTGATGGTATATTAGCCAATTTAGAGTTGGCTAAATTGGACTTCAATATTCTGCAATGCACACATAAGAAAGAGATGCAAGTTATCTCCAGGTGCGCTGGCATTTGTCTCTCACTACGATAGGATATAATATTATGTATGTATATGATTTGATTGCTTGTTAATTTAATGACATGACCGTGTGCTATATATAGGTGGTGGGCAGACTCCTATCTGCCGCAGCTGAATTTCTATAGGAAACATCATGTGGAGCTTTACTTTTGGGCGGTTCTATGCGCATTCGAGCCCGAATTTAGTAGCAGCAGAATCGCCTTCACACAACTTATGACAGTCATGACGGTTCTAGATGACCTATATGACACTCACGGAACATTGGACGAGATCGAAATCTTCACTGAGGCAGTGAGAAGGTGAAGTCAAATTCAAATTATAGGGACTATTATGTAGAAGAAACTGGGAGCGTACGTTGTGGGATATGAGGAGCTATTTTATTTATTTTTTAATAAACATCTTGTATTATTTTATTTTCAGATGGGATAGTTCATTAGTAGGTCGCCTTCCAGACGACATAAATTAATTTTTTAATAAACATGTTGTTGTCTTATTTTATATTATTTTTTAATAAACATCTTGTTGTATTATTTTATGTTATTATTTTTAATAAAAATCTTCTTGTATTATTTTCTTAATAAATATCTTGTATTATTTTATTTTTAGATGGGATAGTTCATTATTAGGCCGCCTTCCAGACTACATAAAAAAAATATTCGAGTTCTTCGTGAATACATCGAATGAATGGACTGCTGAAGTGGAAAAAATGTGTATACGGGATATGGTAGCGTACATACAAAAAATCATGTATGAACTCATGTACTTCATTGTTCATATATAGACAACTTCTCAAAACATACTTCCACTTTTAAAAATAAAATAAAAGAGTTGTTATTATTCTGTCTGAATCAATGAAATATCTGACTGGTTGCCTTCATTTTTAGTGGGAGAAATACGTTGAGGCTTATCTGCAAGAAGCGGAATGGATAGCGGCCGGATATGTCCCTTCGTTTAATGAGTACTTGAAGAGTGGCCTCGCTAGCTCAGGGATGTGTGTGTTAAATTTGATTCCGCTTCTTATAATGGGTCAAAATTTACCTGACCACCTTCTGAAGCAAATATTCTATCCATCCAAATTCCACTATCTCTTAGAATTGACGGTCCGACTCAAGGACGACATAACAGATTTTGAGGTATTTGACATTAAACAGCTTAAGCTTTATTTTATTTTAAACAAGATGAGATTTTACATATCCAGCAAGAGAAGGAACGCGGCGAGGTGGCTTCAATTTTAGAGTGTTATGTGAAAGAAAATCCCGAATGTACTCGGGAAGATGCTTTAAATCATATGAAAGGCGTCCTGGATCTTTCTTTCAGCGAACTGAATCGGGAATTTCTGAAGCATGACAATGTGCCGCTGTGCTGCAAAAGGTTTTCTTTCAACCTTGCATGAGGCATGCAGTTCCTCTTCAAATACAAAGATTTCGTATCCATTTCTGACAAAGAGGTAAAGGACCAAATACTCAAAGTTCTTATCGAGCCAGTGCAGCTCTGAATATTATCGCCTTATTATATTGCGCCTTATATTCGGTCTTATTTGCCAGTGTAGTGTGGTATACAATATAAATGTCCCTCAAAATATTCCATGTTTCGAATATATTTGCTACTGCCAGTGTAGTGTGGTATATAGTGTAAATGTCCCTCAAAATATTCCATGTTTTTGGGGAGACATAGCGCTTTAAAACCTCTCCTCACATATTTTTACTAAACCATCATCATGTTCTTTTTTATTGCAAACTCCAACCAACCTTTTTGTATCCTAAAAAATGATTTATCACGTGGATGCTCTCATTATTGAAATCTATTCTCATCATCTCTCTACGTTTACGTTATTAATTTCACTACTTTTTTCAATATTTTCGACATTATGAATTTTTCCAAGATTTTTTTCAATATTTTCAACATTATTAATTTTTATATGAATTTTCAAAATGTGTTTTTAAATTGATAAGAAATGTTAAAATAATTAGTATACAAATTCATCATATGGTAATACATTTTGTTACAATATTATTGGTGAATATCATGACTTATCAATACCACATACTAAACAACAACTATAAGTCACTTCATATGACACTTGTTTATATAATGTTTTTTTTTCTAATTAATTGGAAAAATACACGGAGATTAGGTGATCTCTTAAGGCACTCCTTCATTTGAAGTCACTCCTCAAGCTGATATATTCAACATGATGAAGATGTAGTCATGCCAAAGTTACAAAAATAACAATGACATTGAAAATAAGTGGCAGTACAATGCATTTTGGGAGGGATCTTGAAGGGCCTAATATTATGTATGTTGAGGTGAATAAATCACAAGTAGAACCATGTGGGTAAATATTAAGCACCATGCAGTATGGATAGAGCCAAAAATAACACATTTTTTTTTTAAATTAAAAAAAGAAGAAAAGAAACTATCGCAATGCTTGTCTTTAAATGCCCTCGGAAGTTTCCGTACAAGTACCACACCGATGCTTTGTTTTACTATAGCATTTCTCTATTTTTAGAAATTAAAAGCTGCCTATCAATGCTCTTTAGGGAAAACCCTAGGGTGTATTAGTACATTTACCTCACCAGAGCATTGTTGGGCAATAACACCTCATTTTTCTGAAATTTAAAACTACATTGGTGCTCCTTAGTCGTATCCACTCGGTTGTTTTACTAAATGAAGGACACCAATGCTATCGATTATTCAGGAATTAGTGCATCATGTTATTTAGCTCACCGTGTTTACACACACACACACACACACACACACACACACACACACACACACACACACACACACACACACAAACACATATATATATAAAACTAAATTCTCCACAGTGCACCATGTTATATGCAACATTGGTGCTTGTATGGACAGTAAAGCACCAGTGTGTTTGTAGATTTTAAACGCATCATCCAATAAACATCTGCCCAGTCGCCCAGATCTTCCAGTGACTCCGCTACAAACAAACTCTTGGGTTGTTTTTATCGGGGCTTCCGAAAATTATGGGGGTCTTGTAGCCTTTTGAAGAGGGAAAATCCTAATTCCATATGGTTGGAAAGTGGATTTATTTATAGCCTTCATTGAGATGTTGGGGAGTGAACTTCCAAGGGTAGTTGAATTGCAACAACCCTGGTGAAAATTCCATGTAATAAAAGCTAATAAAGGAAAAAATAATAAGCACAGTTGATGGGATACTTATTCCAAGATGAATGTTGGGAAAAACATCCTAGTTCCTGTGTTCATTTGGTTTATTATGGCTAAGAAAAATTGCAAAGGCAATGGAAAAGGCATTGAAGAGGAAAAAATTATTTTTGACACATTTATTTATGAAAACAATGGAAATTGGGACAAAAGGGAGGTGAATGGTCACATGTTGCATGTGAGGAGGAAAACAAAGGAAAATAATGGAAAATGAAGAAAATAGACACCTAATCAATGAAAATTCTTATGAGGATTAGTTGGTACCTTTTTTCAGTTCAGTTTTGGAGCTCTTTCATTATTCTCTATCTCCCTCTCTTTGTCACACTTGGACACTTAGAGTTTCTTGAAGAACTTTGGTACCTGATCAAGATAAGAACATAAAGAAAGAAGAAGGAAGGAGAAAGAAAGGAAGAGTACAATCAAGTTTCTACAATATGATGATTTGCAGGTATTGATTTGCATGTGTGGTTTCCTTGCTAGATTTTCCATGCATGGTATTGCATGTGGTTATTTTATTTCATGGAAAGGGTTTTTCTAGGTGTGAGACTATTTTTAGTTTAGCCTTTCCATTTCCGAATAGCCATGATGAGATAAGTTCTCACACTTTGGTTGAGCTGGATTTTCGGATGGATTCAAAGCTGAGTGAGGTGGATCTCTTGAATGAAAAACACATGACGTAATGATACCTGAACCATACTAAGGATTACACTAAATCCACTAGCATAATGACCCATGAACCTAAATGTGGGTTGTAATAAAGACAATATTGTGTGCCTAAGAATCGTTTCTAGTGAATGGAGGGATATATGGCAAAGCCAAGAGGTGGATTTCTCTCCATTGGGCCTAGTCTTCCGAGGATAGGATGTACAGTAAAGCCTGAAGAATGGGTCTCGGTGTAGGGCCTAGTGATCCTTGTATCAAACTACGGATTACGATAAAGCCTGAGAGACTAGGAGGTAGTAAAATTCCTCATGGTGTAGGTGGGGAACTCTGGTAGCATCCATGCTTGTTTGGTTCATTTTTTTTTGTTATGAGTCCCATATTCATGCTTGGAATATGGCATGGGGGTGATTGGATGAAGATATATTTGGCTAAGCCAATCCAGGGTCAGGTGGAACGCGGTAGTCCCATCCCAAGTTGGTTTTTACATTCATTAATGAGAAGTTTATTTCGTTGGAATTCGATGTGTAAATGTAGTGGTTTATATGTGGATTCTATGGTTGATGTATCTATGATATTTCTTTTGTTATTATGATAGTTATGAGCATGCATTCTAACAGTGACGATGTATGTATCTCGTCATGTTTTTATTTATAAATAATGAACAATTTTCTATGACCTAATAGATGATACTGCAACTAATGATGTAAGGGAACAATTCTTCTTAGCGGTTATTCAATAAATATGAGACCCCTATGTTCAAATATTTTTTTTACAATAGTAGATTACATGTATGTGCTATTTTTGACAGAGTTCCTATCATGGCTAGTAGGGTCTAGTCTAGGTCTTGTCATGAATTTTTCCAATACATCATTGTTTCACTGTTTTATTTCATTTTTGAACTTTCCATTCAGTTTTGGGTAGTGGCATGGGGTCTGGACCTGAAAAAGTGTCTTAAATCCAATGGATGCAAGGACATTCTGGGAAATCTAGTCCATGGATGCAACCATGCATGCTTGTGAGAGTCTCCAGAGCCTCCCAAACCCACCCATGCACATGTTCTTGAAGCGTCTGCGGGTTAAGTAGGTTAAAACCTCAATGAGACCCATGGGCTAGTTACCTATGTGGTTGGGATGGTTCCTGGGAGTCTTGCTAATGATGTGTAAGGTTTGTATGATGTGTTTCCATTGGATCCACTTCCTTAAGGTTTCCTAGGAGGTTGAATCTGAACATAGTAGCCTCTCGTCGCATATCTACCCTAGTTGGATGGTTACTTGGGTAGATGTGGGATCATGGCGTAAAATGAATATGTTAGATCAATTATGTGGGTTATCTTAAAATTGAACTCTACTTTTATTCAATCAATAAAAAATTTAAAAAATCTAGAAAAATTTGGAGATTTTATACCAATTTGATTGTCTAGTTATGTTAATAAAATATTGCAAAGATCCTAGATATGATAATTAATATTTCTTTGTTGAAAGTAATCTTGGAAAAGTGATTTTGATTCCTACTAAGTAGGTAGATAGAAGATAAATTATGACTAATATTACAAAATAACAAGGAGGTATTACTCCATGAATTTTTCCTGAGATTCACTAGACAAATCTGTGTGCAATCAAAGTGCAAAGAGAAATTCAAGGAATCCTCTAGTTAGGAAAACAATACCATAATATGCAAAGGAAAGTGAGGGCTCATACCTTTCACATGAAGATGAAATATTTAGTTGGTACAAATAGCTTGAGGTACACTAGATATCCTATCCTCCAAACTCCAAACTGAGAACCTGCACAAATACAACCAACCAATACTACCAAAAATTCTTGCTGCAAGGTTTTTTGAGCATAATAACCATTAATGATAATTTATCAACAACATGAATGACATAAAATAGATATCAATGGAAAATAACGTCAACAATGTAGAGGAAGGGAGTCAAATTTTGTATTAAAATCAAATTACATACATAAATGATATACCATAAGAAACATGATCCTTCTCCTATTCAACTAGGAAAATGAATCCCCCCCACTATGAAGATGGTCTCACAAAAATAATAAAGCTCCAATGGTGTAGTATATTCTCTAGATATAGATATGAATGGACCTAGCTCAATCTAACCCATTTCCTCCTGATAGGGTTATATTATATAGATTCATTGTATACTATGGGAGAATGTATCTAGACACCTAGGCACTTAAGAAGTTATAAAACTTCTATAATAATGGAAACCTAGCCAACACATATACAAGTAGGTCAGGTTGATCTCATTTTGAATGACAAAGTTCAAAACCTTTTTCTCAATTATGAAATAATTATTACATAATTATGAAATTATCAAAAAATAATTAGGTGGTGGTCGACATAATATCCTTCGCGTACTGGCTCTGTATATCTTTCTCCTTCTACATGAAATTGTGACAAAATAATTAGATGGTGGTCGACATCATCTCCTTCGCGTACTGGCTCTGTTGGGATTTAGAGTAAAAAACAAAAAGATAAAATAAAAAAAGAAAGAAAGAAAGTATATATTCATTCCATTACAAAACATAAACTTTATTTATTGTATTTGACTTTGTTAACTTAAATTAACAACAAAACTTAATGTAAATAATGATTAACTAATAACCATTCTTATTAACTACTTATATAATATGTATACAAATTCAATTGAGTGAAAGTCTAGGTTTAACTATCCAAGTGATTTGGATTTAAAGGAGTATTCACATTGTATGATAACCATAGGGGTTTTAGTGGTAGAAAGTTTATATTTCTTCGGTTTATATTGAATTTTCTGTGGATAAAACAATTATAACAAGTGTTTTGCAAAAACATCATTAAAAAAAAATGTCACATAAAAAAATATACCATTATAATAGTTATTTTAGAGGGCATATGTTTTTCTGTTTGTCTCAATTTCTACAAAAGAGTACAAAAAGGATGTTGATGGGCTTTTACAGTCCAAATTTTGAACCTTGCTTTGATACCATATGTGAGGACCTAAATCCGAAATATTTTAACTAAACCTAGAATTATCATTTAAAATGAACATACTAAGAAGGAAAATAATCTATTTCTAGCTCAACATTTATTTGATGATAACATACAAGAAAAATTCATTTCCAACATATTAAACAAGTAAGAAATTTCATTGCACCAATTTAAATATGTAAATCAACAATCGAAGAATACCTGCATCAATAGTTGGGTTAATATGCTCTTGATTCTGTTGAGATGCTCCTACTGGGCTACCCAACTAGATTTACCTCCCAACCAATGAGGAATGATTTCATAGCCCAGGGAAACTCCACCGGCTCCCTGGCTCTCCGAGCGGTAGTGTGTCAAAGTTAGAATCATTTTTTCTCCATTATTTCCCTCCTCTTTCCCCAAATTTATCCTCCAAAATAAATTCCTCCAATTCCAAAACAAAGATCAAGGAAACACACCCCCCCACCCCCCCCCCCCTCCTCTCATTCTCCTTTTGGATACCTAGGCACTTGAGAAGTTATAATTCTTTTACAATAATGGATACCTAGCCAACACATATACAAGTAGGTGAGGTTCATCTCATTTGGAATGAAAAAGTTCAAAACATTTTTCTCAATTATGAAATAATTATTATTTCATAATTATGAAATTATGAGAAAATAATTAGAGGGTGGTCGACATAATATCCTTTGCGTACTGACTTTGTATATCTTTCTCCTTTTGCATGAAATTGTGACAAAATAATTAGGTGGTGGTCAACATAATCTCCTTCGTGTACTATCTCTGTTGGGCTTTAGATTAAAAAACAAAAAGATAAAGGAAAAGAATAAAGAAAGAAAGTATATATTCATTCCATTACAAAGCATAGACTTTCTTTATTGTATTTGAATTTGTTAACTTAAATTAACAGAAAAACTTAATGTAAATAGCCATTAACTACTAGCCATTCTTATTAACTACTTATATAATATTTATACAAAGTCAATTGAGTTAAAGCTTAGTTTTAACTATCCAAGTGATTTGGATTTAAAGGAGTATTCACATTGTATGATAACCATAGGGGTTTTAGTGGTAGAAATTTTATATTTCTTCGGTTTATATTGAATTTTCTATGGATAAAACAATGATAACAAGTGTTCTGGAAAAACCTCATTAAAAAAAAATGTCACATTAAAAAAAATACCATTACAATAGTTATTTTAGAGGGCATATGTTTTTTTGTATGTCTCAATGTCTACAAAAGAGTACAAAAAGGATGTTGATGGGCTTTTATAGTCCATATTCTGAACCTTGCTCTGATACCATATGTGAGGACCTAAATCCAAAATCTTTTAACTAAACCTAGAATTATCATTTAAAATAAACATACTAAGAAGGAAAATAGTCTATTTCTAGCTCAACATTTATTTGATGATAACATACAAGTAAAATTTATTTTCAACATATTAAACAAGTAAGAAATTTCATTGCAACAATTTAAATAAGTAAATCAACAATCGAAGAACACCTGTATCAATAGTTGGGTTAATATGCTCCTGATTCTGTTGAGACGCTCCTGCAGGGCTACGCAACTGGATTTACCTCCCATCCAACGAGGAATGATTTCCTAGCCTAGAGAACCTCCATAGGCTCCCTAGCCCTTCGAGCTCAAGTACAACTAGCTATAGTGTGTCAAAGTTAGAACCATTTTCTCTCCATTATCTCCCTCCTCTTTCCCCACATTTATCATCCAAATTAAATTCCTCCAATTCCTAAACAATGACCCAGTATACCCCCCCGCCCCCCTCTCCACTCATCCTCCTTCTGCACACCTAGGCACTTGAGAAGTTATAAAACTTCTACAATAATGAATACCTAGCCAACACATATACAAGTAGGTCAGGTTGAGGTCAAGTTGATCTCATTTGGAATGACAAAGTTCAAAACCTTTTTCTCAATTATGAAATAATTATTATTTCATAATTATGAAATTATGAAAAAATAATTAGGTGGAGGTTGACATAATCTCCTTCGCGTACTGGCTCTGTATATCTTTCTCCTTTTGCATGTAACTGTGACAAAATAATTATGTGGTGGTCGACATCGTCTCCTTCGTGTACTTGCTCTATTGGGCTTTAGATTAAAAAACAAAAATATAAAAGAAAGAAAGAAAGTATATATTCATTCCATTACAAAACATAAACTTTCTTTATTGTATTTGACTTTGTTAACTTAAATTAACAACAAAACTTAATGTAAATAGCCATTATTATTAAATACTTATATAATATGTGTACAAAGTCAATTGAGTTAAAGTTTAGTTTTAACTATCCGAGTGATTTGGATTTAAAGGAGTATTCACATTGTAATATAACCATAGGGGTTTTAGTGGTAGCAAGTTTATATTTCTTCAGTTTATATTGAATTTTCTATGGAGAAAACAATGATAAAAAGTGTTTTTCAAAAACCTCATTAAAAAAAATGTCACATAAAAAAAATATACTATTACAATAGTTATTTTAGAGGGCATATGTTTTTTTGTATGTCTCAATGTCTACAAAAGAGTACAAAAATGATGTTTATGGGCTTTTAAAGTACATATTTTGAACCTTTCTCTGATACCATATGGGAGGACCGAAATCTGAAATCTTTTAACTAAAGCTAGAATTATCATTTAAAATAAACATACTATGAAGGAAAATAGTATATTTCTATCTCATCAGTTATTCAATGATAACATACAAGTAAAATTATTTTTCAACATATTAAACAAGCAAGAAATTTCATTGTAACAATTTAAATAAGTAAATCAACAATCAAAGAATACCTGTATCAATAGTTGGGTTAATATGCTCCTGATTCTGTTGAGATGCTCCTGCTGGGATACCCTACTAGATTTACCTCCCATCCAACGAGGAATGATTTCCTAGCCTAGGGAACCTCTAGAGGCTCTGTAGCCCTCCGAGCCCAAGTACAACGAGTTTTAGTATGTCAAAGTTAGAATCCTTTTCTCTCCATTCCTTCCCTCCTCTTTCCCCATATTTATCCTCCAAAATAAATTCCTCCAATTCTAAAACAAAGACCAAGGATCCCCCCCTCTCGTCTTATTCTCCTTATGGACACCTAGGAAGTTGAGAAGTTATAAAACTTCTACAATAATGGATACCTAGCCAACACATATACAAGTAGGTCAGGTTCATCTCATTTGGAATGAGAAAGTTCAAAACCTTTTTCTCAATTATGAAATAATTGTTATTTCATAATTAGTAAATTATGACAAAATAATTAGGTGGTGGTTAACATAATCTCCTTCACGTACTGGCTATGTATATCTTTCTCATTTTGCATGAAATTGTGACAAAATAATTGGGTTGTGGTCAACATCATCTTCTTCGTGTACTCGCTCTGTTGGGATTTAGATTAAAAAACAAAAATATAAAAGAAAGAAAGTATATATTCATTCCATTACAAAACATAAACTTTCTTTATTGTATTTGACTTCGTTAACTTAAATTAACAACAAAACTTAATAAATAGCCATTAACTACTAGCCATTCTTATTAACTACTTATATTATATGTATACAAAGTCAATTGAGTTAAATTTTAGTTTTAACTATCCAATTGATTTGGATTTAAAGGAGTATTCACATTGTATGATAACCATATGGGTTTTAGTGGTAGCAAGTTTATATTTCTTCATTTTATATTGACTTTTTGATGGATAAAACAATGATAACAAATGTTTTGCAAAAACCTGATTAAAAAAAAAATGTCACATAAAAAAAAATATACTATTACAACAGTTATTTTAGAGGGCATATGTTTTTTTGTATGTCTCAATGTCTACAAAAGAGTACAAAAAAGGACGTTGATGGGATTTTACAGTCCAGATTCTGAACCTTGCTCTGATACAATATGTGAGGACTTAAATCCAAAACCTTTTAACTAAACCTATAATTATCATTTAAAATAAACATACTAAGAGGGAAAATAGTCTATTTCTAGCTCAACATTTATTTGATGATAACATACAAGTCAAATTCATTTTCAACATATTAAACAAGAAATAAATTTCATTGCAACAATTTAATTAAGTAAATCAACAATCGAAGAATACCTATATCAATAGCTGGGTTAAGATGCTCCTGATTCTGTTGAGACTCTCCTGTTGGGCTACCCAACAGGATTTACCTCCCAACCAACTAGGGATGGTTTCCTAGCTCAGGGAACCTCCACAGGCTCCCTATCCCTCTGAGCCCAAGTACAACCAAATGTAATCTGTCAAAGTTAGAATCGTTTTCTCTCCATTCTCTCCCTCCTCTTTTGCCACATTGATCTTCCAAAATAAATTCCTCCAATTCAAAAACAAAGACCAAGGATCCCCCCCCTGCCCCTCTCCTCTCATCCTCCTTCCCTTTTATGTCTCTTCCTCTCATCCACCTCAACTACTTACCATTAATTCCATGACTAACACCTCATCATTTTAATTTATTAACCTTGAATTTCTTACCATATATTATCCAAAAGTAGATCTGAATCTAGATATTTTATTTAGAAATAAATGAGAGAAGACAATACCTTATCTAAAAATTGATTTCAGAAGACATATTAGGTATACAAAATATAGATATTTTATTGAGGAATAAATGAGAGAAGACAATACCTTATCTAAAAATTGATTTGAGAAGACATATTGGGTATAAAAAATCTAAATATTTTATTTAGGAATAAATGAGAGAAGACTATACCTTTTCTAAAAGTAGTTTTGAGAAGACATATTAGAAACGAAATAAAAAATAATAAAATTTATATGAGTAAAAATAAAATAAAATTACAAATTGTTAGCAATATGATGCAGAGTGTTGTCCTTGATGGAAACCTACTTGATAAAGTTGATGGAAACCTACTTGATGAAGTTGTCCTTGACGGAAACTGACCTGTCCTATTTGTTAATGATGTAAATCTGATGTATCTACAGAGCAGTCCAGATATAGTGGAGAAAGGAATTCCTGTAAGGGCCAGAACAATGATGAAAATGGTATGTCACAAATCATACGTGGGTTTGTAAAGGCAAAGTAGCGTATGTACGTGGAAAAGTACGTAACAAGTAGCGTACGCCTATTTGTGCTCTAAATTTATAAAACCAGGGGAATTTACCATGGTATTGGACCACAGTATTGAGCGCTAGATTATCCATTTGATCCCGTCCAGGAATACCATCGGAATTTGTGTGGTTTTGGCTCATGGTATTGGTAAAAGCTAAATCTATTTAAGGAGATGAAGATCATAGTGCAAGGGTGTGCATAGGTCTGGGTTTTAATGAATACTTCACTCTGAAGTATATCTGTATGGAATGGGTTATAGTTCATTAATAGATCTGAATTAATAATGCACCTATGAAGAAAATGATGAAGAGGGATCTCTAGATCTGAAATGATTATGTATTTTCTAGATCTGTTTATGGAATGTTTAGATCTATGATCTGGCGAATATTTGCTGAAGTAAAGGATGAAATGTGGGTTGTTTATATGATCTAAAGAGCTGCACGGTCCTGAAAATTTTCTGATCTATACACAGGTTCATTTCATGAAAAGCGCGTGTATACGCGGGTCCGCTTAAAGAAAAGCGCGTATGGAAATCAGGGTTTCTGAAGAATAAAATGCATTGAAGTATATGTAGGTTTGTCTCTATGAAAGTGTGTATATACACAGGTTCAGTGAAGTAAAAGCGTGGATGGAGTCTAGGGTTTGCTGAAGTATGTGGAATGAAATGTTTGATCTGTTTTTTTGTTTTACTACTATCTGTCAAAAATGTATTCATACAGATTTGGGTTGTTTGAATGTTGAATATGCTGTTGATTATGTTGATTAAAGATCAAGTTGTTGGTTGATTGGTTGACGATTCAATGAATGAATTGATGGGGTTATAAGTTTCAGTTGGATGTATGATGAGCTTAAATGTATGGAGTGGGTCTAGTCTGAAAATCTGATGAAAAGTGGCCTACAAGGTATGTTGTATGGAAGCTGATGGATCCAGTATGAAAATTGATGAAACGTGGTCCATAATGGTGCTGAGGGTCGAAGCCTGCAGTGAGGGGGTTGTAGCTCCCTTCCAGTGGTAGCTGGTAAACGAGAGCAAGGGGTATTTTCCTTCCGTGAGAGGTCAAACTTGAGGCGAGGTCAGAGTTCTCCCAGAGAGGCTGGTAAATGAGAGAAGGTTGTAGCCTTCTGCAGGTGGGTGCCTACGTGCTGGTATGAGTCTGCACCAGTACATGGTTGTAAGAAGTTTTCTTTATAATAAATATTGAAGACAGAGATGACGACGACGGTGGTTTTCTCCCGAATTGGGTTTCCACCTTATATATTGGTGTTCATGTGTGTTTCTTATGTGTGATGATTTATTCTGTTCTTACTACACATGTTTATTGCTTACTAAACATCTAGTGAATGAATGATGCAATGATCTAAGTAAAGAATTATCTGCATAATAAGATTTCTGGTAATACGCAAATTTTATGAAGGATATCCATGTGTATACGCGAGTTGGGTTCAGTAAAGTAGCATATGGGTTTTAGAGAAAGAAAAAGTTAAATTTTTTCTGTTAGATCTAAATACTGATTCCCCCCCCCCCGCCCCCCCTTATTAGTATTTTTCCCAACACAAATTTACAAGTGTAGATATTACTAAAAAATTATAAGTCATTGTTTAGATATTAATTAAACACTAATCAAAATTTTCCTTATAGGATCAAGTAAGGAATTACAAGAAGTTATAAAAATTTGACAATAATGGATACCTAGCCAACACATATACAAGTAGGTCAGGTCGATCTCATTTGGAATGAAAAAGTTCAAAACCTTTTTCTCAATTATGAAATAATTATTATTTCATAATTATGAAATTATGACAAAATAATTAGGTGGTGGTCGACATCATCTCCTTCGCATACTCGCTTTGTATATCTTTCTCCTTCTGTTGCATCTAGTGGGACTATCACCCGCATACCATCATTCTCAAATTTCATGCTCCTACGCTTCAGGTTGATGATGCCTCCCATATCAATGGCCCAATCATACCCTAATAACACAGGGTAGGGGTCTGCATCATCGACAATTTGTATTACTTCAAAATCTGCACGTATCTTTACTCCAGCAATGTCTACCAGGACCTGTGGAAGTCTTCCAGGTGGAATGATCTTCTACTAATTAGCCATGCGTAATTGAATGGTGGACCATTCCATCTTTGGTTCTCCCATATTCTGACATGCTTTCTTAGGTATAACATTTGCATCAGACCCTAGATCTAGGATGACTTGATCCATCTCATACTCTCTAATCTGCACAGTCATGCGCATCTCCCAACCAGTTCCCTTCTTGTTCTTATAAATCTTTTTCACAACCTTAGTCTCTATTCGAGGTACTTCTTTTTTCACGTTGTTGTATATTAGGGCCTGAAAATTATATAATGTCTTTTGATTGCGTAGTATCTTAATGCAGGCTTGTAGGAATGGTTTGACTTCATCATGAGCCCTTGGTTCCATGATATACTTTGATGTGGATGCTCCTGTAGTAGAAAAATATTTCCTGGATTCAATGAAAGTCTCCTTTTCCTTCTATAAGTTGAGTCTTTCTTTCTTGTCTGATGCCTTTATAATCAGTGGCTCTACACCAACCTTCTTTTCCTCATCTCCTCCGGTGGAAGCACCACTACGTGTAATTACATTTACACTTGGACCATCATCACATGGTTCAACTTTAACCATTTGCATGTTTTGTGTAGGCATATTTTGTTTCTTTTCTTGCATTTTAGCAATTAACACAGGACATTATTCAATGACATGATCAAATTTCCTACAATATCTACAAGATTTTCTTGCAGGGTTTAGGAAGTCATGCGCATAGTGTCCAGTGTCCCCACAATTATAGCATATTACTTGCCCTCTTCCCCAACTTGTGCCTCCACCTATTCCCCCTCCACTTCTGCTCCTCGAGCATCCTCCCCGTCTAGAGGGAAATGTTGGCAATGAAGGATTGGCTTGCACTCTATCAAGGTTAGAATTGTCTATCATTAGATCAAATTTCTGACAGTGTCACTCGTCATGACCAACTGAAGAGAAAAATATACACCACTGTTGTTTTAGCTTTGGCACATAGGCTCCTAGTTTAGGGAAATGGTATGTATCATGTCATCTAGCCACCCTACAATCGACGCACCATAGTGTGTGGGTACTTAGCCCATCAACGTCCCTAGGAGGAAGTGGGTTCGATTCCCCCACTTCTAGGTAATCCAAGAACATAGGGCACTGATCTTTGGTGTGGCCAGAGCCTTTACAACGTATGCACCAGACATCGGTGCTAACTTCTTTACCTCGGTCTTTACATAGGTTTTGAATTTTCTAGTGCATCGCCTCCAGCTGGCTTTGAATTTTCATTGCTTCGAATTGAGAATATTCTCTAGGTGCAACTTCTAATTTCATAGAAACTTCTAGGGCTTCGCCTTGAGAATAATCTTATGTTGACCCATAGGCCTACAAAATTGTGGGAACAACATGGCAATGAACCATTCCTTATGTTTCTTATCATCATAAACAAATCCTACGTCATTGATGGTGTGCTTTAGCCATTGGTTAGCTTCCCAAACTAGTTCCTCTGACCCTTGCTTGATATATTTTAATTCTATTACACATTCTGAATAGAACTTCGACTTCCAGAATTGCTACTTTAGGGCATCCTTAATCTGCGCAACATTTGGATCTATGTTCGGAGCGAGATATCCCATGAACCAATCTAAAGCGCAACCTTCTAACGCGATAGCTAAATGTGCTCTCTTGACAACATCAATATTAAAATTTTGTACAGTCCACACTGCATCAGCCATAATTCAAAACCGATCCATGTCCTCATATCCCACACCCTTAAAGGTGGGCATCTTCATATACGCAGCCATATTGTCTATACATGGTGGTGGTGGCAAGGTAGGAGATATCTTACCCCTACGTGAGTTTGACTGTGGTGTGGCATGAGGGCTACCTTCAGTGCGCGTAGCCTCACTACTTTCTATATCAGGTGAATTTCTTAGAGGGATGTATACATATCTGCCCCCTTTGTGATTGAACTAATAATATTTTCTGTTGCGTGTAGTACTTTCTATCTTGTCAGGGGTCATTCACTCAACGTGGCTACACAAAACACCCTTTTCACACAATGGCATATTAATCAACAGAGGCAAATTTCGTAAGAACTTACCTCTAAATCCCTTGAAAAATCTCCTTTCAGCTTTTGAATATGACACAAACTGATCTACTACAAATTCTGTCACAAAAGAAGATGTGGTCAACCCAGTGATCTACAATCAGAGTGATGGAATTATCAGTCTTTTCCAACTGTTGGATTAATTTATGCATCCACTGTGTGACCTTATCATCTTTCCAATAGGTTTGGAACTCTGCTAATCTTGACAACTACTCCTACAATTCTTGCGCAAAGGTCACAAAGAAGATCATGTGAACCTCTGTGAAAATATACTTGTTCTTCCACTCTTCAGTAGACAAATTCTTACTTATGTTTTCTTTCAGGGAAAATTCTTGAATCTATTGCTCGAACCAGTCCTCTAGTTCAGGCTTCAAGGGTTGGCACATCATCTAACCTCTCTCAAAATGATCCCAGTCCCGGTAACAGGATAACTTGTTCAGTTGAGGGATCCTGACCCAGGTTTAGAGTTAAGGTTAACCAACAAAACCCTCTTACTACTGGCCCTTTCAACAGTGACCTGCTTGCATAAGTTAGAGTCTTACCCTAACAAGTATGGGGGCATGCTGGAACCAAGTTTCCACACCCTGAGAGAGAATTAAATGATGTGGGTGCCTCCATATCTAAAGAACCCTGATCAGACCTTCACAAAAGGATCCCTAACTAGACAGATATAAGTCAAATAGACATAATACCTTATGCGCGCTCTAAGACAGACTTTGTATTCCTTGAAATTATCCTTAATATATATTCTTAGAGCTCAATAGTAATAGATCCATTAAATTATCATTCATCTAAACAAGAAAATATTTGCGCAGTCGATATGAATACATACAACACAGTTATCGTAACTAACATGCAGGAAATGATCATAAAGCAAATAACATATGCATTTAGTACTCAGATATCAACCAAAATAGTTTTTCACTCATTAACAGTTTGGATACCCCATACAACACCTTCAGTTCACCCACACACACATCTAGCAGGGTCTCCACACAACAGGATTAAGGTCTCCACACAGACAACCAACAGGATCCTTCTCACCTAGAAAAATCTGCTAGAATATCAAAATACAATAATATCTCTATCATCAAGAACCTTACTTATTTATTGACTTGATCTAGACTCCTATTTATACTTTTAGTCTGCGCTCATCTAAGGTCCACAAAACATGGTTATCAGCCCCTAGTTCTACCCTTGGACCCATTACAACTCATGTGGGGCTTTGACCCACCCCAAATCCCCTTGACTTGTGATGCGAACAACTAAACTTACAATAAATTCAAAAATATTCCAAAAATGTATCAAAATTTGGTCCTAGGGGACCTTGCTCCAACAAACACGTTTTGAAGATTTAGTAAAAGAGAAAGACTGGGTTGATAAAATCAATCAGGAAATCATAGGCATAAAAAAAACCAACATTGGTGTCAAATGTGTCTATAAGACCAAACTAAATGAAAAAGGATAAATTAAGAGATACAAAGCAAGGATCATTTCCAAAGGATTATCACAATCATTTATTTTCGATTATGGTGAAACCTTAGCTCTAGTAGCAAGGTTAGACACAGTCATAACTATTCTGGCCATTGCATCTCAACACAAATAACAAGATTTTCCACTTGGTGTAAAATATTTCTTCTTAAATGGCATATTGCAGGAAGAGCTTTATGTATATCATCCCCCTAGTTTTGAAGTTTCGGAACAAGAGCATAAGGTGTATAAGTTGAGGAAAACCTTATATGTCTTGAAACAAGCTCCCCAAGCTTTATATAATCGAATAAACTATTACCTCATAAAAAGTGGATTTTACATATGCAACCATGAGGCATCTCTTTATAAAAAATCATGGGGGTAAGATTATTATCGTATGCCTTTATGTTGATGAATTTTTTATAAAGGTAATATGATGTTAGAATAATCCAAATCTACAATGCAAACAATATTTGATATGACTAATCTAGGGCTCATGAAGTACTTCTTAGAATTAACATTCAAAAATATGCTAATGGAATTTTTGTTTGTCAACAAAAGTATGCCACTAAAATACTCCAAAATTTTAGAATGATCAAATGCAAACGATTTGACACTCCAATTGATCTATGCACCAAACTGAGCGAACAAGATGAAGGACCATCAGCTGATTCTACATTTTATAAAAAACTAGTTGGTAGTCTCTTGTATCTCACTACAGCTAAACTTCACATAATGTTTGTAACTAGTTTTTTTTCCAGATATATGGAATCACCCAAGAATTCCAATTAGAAGGTTTCAAAAATAATTTTAAGATATGCTAGACAGAAACTAGACTATGGCTTGTTCTACAAAAATTACGAATATTGCTCACTTTTTAGGATACAAAAATAGTGACTATGCATGTAGCTTAGATGATTGGAAGATCACCTCAGGGCATGTTTTTCACATGGGCACAAATTTGATCTCATGTGCCTCTAAGGACCAACCCATTGTTTCAATAAATTTAATATATCTAAAGTATGTAGTTGCAACTTCAACAAATTTTCAAGCAATATGGATGAGAAGACTATTGAAGGGTCTTTCATATTTTCAAAAGGAGTGAACTCCTATTTTCTGTGATAAAAAATCCATCATTGTTTTATCAAAAATAATGTCTTTCAAAAAAAGAGAAAGTGTATTAACACACATTTTCCTTTCATTTGTGAGCTTGTAAACGATAGGGATATCTTTCTTGAATTTTGTGGATCACAAGATCAACTTGAAAATATTTTTACAAAAACATTGGGAAAAAATGTATTTGAATTTCGAAGAGAGAACTTTAACATTATAAATGTCGATAATTGTAATGGTTGAGATTAGGAGGGGGTGTTGAAAGAATTAATATCGATTTCTTCTAAGTTTCATAGTTAGTTTTGGTTTACTTTAGTTAGTTGAGTTTAGTTGAGTTTTAGTTAATAATTTCTCTAGTTATTAGTTGTTGTTTGTTTCCTTATCTCCTAGTTATTTTATTTAAATGTTATTGAATTATTAGAAGAGTTGTTCACTCTTTTCATAATTTTGAATCCATTATTTGTGTAATTCCACATCTGCAATCTCTGTCAAAGATTTTACCTAAGTCATCAAAGTATTGAACTTAGAGAATAATTCCTATAGGGTATTCAAGTTGCTTTGATATGATGAAATATGCTTATTCTCTAGATAATTTCCTCTCAAATCATCTTTCTTTCAAAATAATAATTTCAATTTTGTCTAAACATGAAAAAAGATTCCAAGCTTTTACATGAAATAACAATCCAAGTGAGTTCGACAGATACAATATCCCATAAGACTCATCCATTCTTTTGAAGTACTTTTATTTCTCAGTGGTTGAAATAGGATAAATTTTAATCCCCATTGTGATCCTATAGAGTCCCTTGCTAGGAAATAAAAATTGGATTTTTAGCTTCGAGTCAAAGTAATTGAAAAAAGTGAGGATCATAGTCAATTGGTAATTTCTCTGTGATTTCTCCTAACTTGTATAATTTGAAATAAAATTTTAGAATTATTTATAAACTCACTAATGCTGTGATAACATGAAGGAGTTCATGAAAAATCATAAGATTTATTTCTGTAAAAATACTAGACTAGCTACAATAGAACAAAAGAGAAGGGAGAATGAGGTTGATGGAAAAAAAAGTTAAATATCTAAAGGGACCAATTCAAATAAAAAAGGGATATGGTTGTTAGTGAGTGGATAAGGTAATATCTCAAAATAAAAAAGGGAATGCACATTACTAATTAAGTACCTTAGGGACAAAGTAATGTGGAATAATTGAGAGGAAATGGCTATGTCGTAGCTCAATTAGTTCTAAGTTACTTTCTAATGTCATCCTAAGTGTCACACCTCAATCCCAAATGGTAGGAAAATTCAAGTAATAAAAGAAAAGTTGTCGCATATACTCCTAATAATGTATGAAAGAGGGTTAAATAATGACCTATGTGAAATCCTAATAAGATCTTAAATACATTATACCCTATCATTAACAAATTATACCAATTATTTACATAACATCATGTATATTCATTTTTATTTTGATTGGTCTCATTACATAATGAATTTGATTCATTTTACAATATATTAGCATAACAAATACAACCATTAAAGAAAAGAAAGAAAGGAAAAGAGAAGAAAAGGAAAATGAAAAACATGAAAACTTAATTAAGAAATCATTATTATATCAAGGTGAGAGATGTGAAGTGGACTATTCATTTCTAACCTCATAATGTGAATGTGTACATTAAACTATGATTTTTGGATTGTTTTATATATTTTTTTGTGAGAAATAACTTAAAATTAAATAAAAGAATTAATTAAATTAAATTAAATTTAAATGTATTAATTAAAATTAATAATAATTTACTAAAAATATATTTTAACATATTTAATTTTAAAATCTCTCATAATCATTCAAGTCTATCTCAGTGACATTTATGATAATAAGCCATTGAAAAGAAAGTGGGGATCCATGATTCCCCACATAGAATTTGCTTGAGATGTTAGTGCATGCTAGCCTTTTGTTGGTTTAATGTGACAAGGTTTTCTCATAGTTTCTATATAGATGAAGTATTTGCTGTCTTTTTTATATTAGGAATGAATGGTATTGAAATTTTATGGGTGAAACTTGCACAATCGAAGTGCTCTATGGGTTTTTAAGGGTGCAAAATCCATATATACAGTAAAAAAACTAGTTTAAACAACATAAATCAAGATTTTACCACTTTTGTTTGCACCATATTCCCACTATAAACCCACCATAAACTCTAAAAATTTTCACTTAAAGACAACTCCAAAAATAAGTGTTTTGATATTTATTATAAATTGATGTCTTTTCACTTATCCCAACCATTTAAATATACATATTTTAAAATTCATTTACCAATAAATTAATACACATATTAAAAATTTAATGAAGTTAATAACATGGGAAAAACTGAAAGTAATACACATATTAAAAATGTAATGAAATTAATAACGTGGGAAAAAATGAAATTAATACACATATTAAAAATTTAATGAAATTAATAACGTGCGAAAAAATGAAAAATTTATGGGAATTAGTAATGTATAAGTAGGGAAATCATGATAATAGATTTCAGAAGTGTCTTTGAGTCTACGAAATGGAGCTTTCCGACCATCGGCTCTGGCGAAGACTTCTACTGATGGGACCACTCTGACTACCCCACGTCCGAAGACCTCTGTCGTATGGACTCCCACTTGGCCTTTGTATTCTTTTCCGGTGATGTACCCTCCTATTCCCTCTGTCGACTGCCTCCGTCACCCTACTCCCTTCCTCTTCCCCACTCCCCTCCACTCCCCTATGACCACTCTTGCTCCCCTCCGCCACCCCACTCCACCTATTGCATTAATTGCAGTCTCTCACGGAGGTTAAAACCTATACAAACAAAATAATTCACACTTGAAAAATAGAGAAACTTAACCCAAAAAAGATACCACCTGACCCAAAACACAAACATGTGACCCAAAACAGAGACATGCAACCAAAAAGGAAAATTTCTTGAGACGATTTCTGAAGATGCTACGAGACTCAATTGTGCTACTGTTAGAGTAGAGTATCCTGCAAACGAGATGGTATTAATTTTTATTCTTATTGAATAAGTTCAAATTGATATATTTGATGTCAGATAGAGGAAAACATGAAATTTAAGATATATATAAACCTTGAGTGGTCCTAAAGAATAGTGTGCAAAGACAAAATTTATCCAATGGTTACTGTTGCTTTAGTAAATAGTATTATTGGAAACATTTTTTTCCATTCAATAGCTAAATAAATAATTGTAGTAAAATTAAAAACAGAGCGCTACAACAGTTTTCCAACATTTCTATTATTACTACCTCTCATGTGCAACTAAATTTATCGTTCAATTGTTGTATAAAGAATTGTAGTAAATGTGCAAACAAAGGACTGTAGGATCTTTCCAAGATTCATATTATCATTCCACTTGATGTGAAAAGAGAATGGAAGATATGTCTTCTTTTAGTTACAGAATTTTTTTTTTCAATATTCATACATCTTCAATATTAGGCAGACCTGTTGCCTAAAATTATGGGTGGTTTCAGATAATAAATATAGCTAATGTTACAAGTTACAGCAGCCTTGAGTGCAAGTAGAGTCTCTGCTTTGGAGGACCAGATTGCATCAACATATTGAGCATGTTGGCTTGAGGGGTCCTAACCCAGGCTCATATTTTATCTTGCAACCAACAAACCCTCCAACTACTGGCCCTTCCAACAATGACCTACTTGCGCAGATCAAAGTCTCACGCGAAGTAGTATGGGAGGGTGCTCGAACCAGATTTCCACACCTTGAGAAAGAAATTGATGTGGTGGCCCTAAACAAGTTTATAACAAAACTTATTGCAGACTATAGCATATGTGCGCATATATAGATCAACACTTATCATATTAGCTCCGTCGTAAATACAAATAATGTGCATAACATATAAACAACATCACCGATCAACTTCGTCAGAGATACATATAGAAAAATCAGATCTTCGCAATTCACAGAGTATACATTTGGGCGCAATCACTTAAGAATATATATTCATATACTTAATCATCAACAGATGCACCTATACAATTGATAATAAAAAAAGTAAAGTGATCCACAGATACAATTGATCATAACAGAAGTAAAGTGATCTCAAAGCAATAAACAATAATTAGATAACACAGATATCAAACACATGAAACATTTGGTTTTCCAAAACATTCTTTGTATTAGATCCAATCATTTAAGTACAGTCATAATATCCCTTACAAATACCCTTCCATGCACACAGCCAGCGGAGTTCGCACACATCCAGGAATAGGTCTCCACACACAGAGGTAGCAGGAGCCTTTCGACCCAACCCAGACTTGAAACCCTTACAAAAATGTATCACTTACTTATATATTAGCTTCGCTATGAACATTCTTACTAGAATCAATCTATCTATATTTATATTCTTTCAGTGAACATAAACTATGGTATCAAGCCATGGTTTGAGGCCCACAGTTTTCCATTGACACCCAATTACATAAAAGAGGGACTTTGACCTGCCCCAAAGCCCCTTTACCTTTTCGTGCAGTGTGCATAACCAAAAATATATACAAAATGTTTCTCAAAATTCACCCCAGGGGAACCCACTCCAATAGACCCCAACACAAACTCATGACTCAACCTGAGTCACAGTGGGTTAGTCTCCTTCATCTGCGCTTTGAGCATGGAAATATATGCTTTCAATGGCAAAACTACCTCAATGCTCTGCACATTAGCTCCCTACGCTTCATTGATGAGATTTTCTATTATCGAACCTTCAGTGACAAGCTCAATACTTCTTTGCGTCTACTGAAGGGTCTTCAACATGCCATCAAGTATCTATGACAGCAATAGAGCCTCCTCATCCTACGATTGCATATGTGTTTCTAATAAATTCTCTCTGCGATGAAAATCCTCAATCTCTATCTGAATTACCCGACCCTTGTGTAGGCGGGAAAGGTGTCTCCATCCATATATCTTCAAATATTTTCTCTTTGATGCACAATTCGTTGCACAACTACTGTGCCATTAGGTCATTATGAATAAAGTCTAGATGCCCATTGCCTTATCTAATAACTAGCTACACTCTGACCGTGTGGTATATATATATAGGTGGTGGGTAGACTCCTATCTGCCGCAGATGAATTTGTATAGGAAACATCATGTGGAGCTTTACTTTTTGGCGGTTCTATGCGCATTCGAGCCCGAATTTAGTAGCAGCAAAATCGACTTCACACAACTTAGGACAGTCATGACGGTTCTAGATGACCTATATGATACTCACGGAACATTGGACGAGATCAAAATCTTCACTGAGGCAGTGAGAAGGTGGAGTCGAATTCAAATTCTAGGGACTATTATGTAGAAGAAACTGGGAGTGTAAGTTGTGGGATAGGAGGAGCTCTTTTATTTATTTTTTAATAAACATCTTGTCCCTTCGTTTAATGAATACTTGAAGAGTGGCCTCGCTAGCGTACGTTGTGGGATATGTCCCTTTGTTTAATGAGTACTTGAAGAGTGGCCTCGCTAGCTCAGGGATGTGTGTGTTAAATTTGATTCCGCTTCTTATAATGGGTCAAAATTTACCTGACCACCTTCTGAAGAAAATATTCTATCCATCCAATATCCACTATCTCTTAGAATTGACGGTCCGTCTCAAGGATGACATAACCGATTTTGAGGTATTTGACATTAAACAGCTTAAGCTTTATTTTATTTTAAACATTTTCCATTACATATCCAGCAAGAGAAGGAATGCGGCGAGGTGGCTTCAATTTTAGAGTGTTATGTGAAAGACAATCCCGAATGTACCCAGGAAGACGCTTTAAATCATATGAAAGGTGTCCTGGATGTTTCTTTCAGCGAACTGAATCGAGAATTTCTGAAGCATGACAATGTGCCGCTGTGCTGCAAAAGCTTTTCTTTCAACCTTGCACGAGACATGCAGTTCCTCTTCAAATACAAATATTTCGTATCCATTTCTGACAAAGAGGTAAAGGACCAAATACTCAAAGTTCTTATCGAGCCAGTGCAGCTCTGAATATTATCGCCTTATTAATTTGCGCCTTATATTCGGTCTTATTTGTCAGTGTAGTGTGGTATACAATATAAATTTCCCTCAAAATATTCATGTTTCGAATATATTTGCTACCGCCAGTGTACTGTGGTATATATTATAAATGTCCCTCAAAATATTCCATGTTTTCGGGGAGACAGAGTGCTTTAAAACCTCTCCTCACATATTTTTACTAAACCATCATCATGTTCTTTTTTATTGCAAACTCCAACCAACCCTTCTATATCCTAAAAAATGATTTATCACGTGGATGCTTTCATTATTGAAATCTATTCTCATCATCTCTCTACGTTTACATTATTAATTTCACTAATTTTTTCAATATTTTCGACATTATGAATTTTTCCATGAATATTTTCAACATTATTAATTTTTCTATGAATTTTCAAAATGTGTATTTAAATTGATAAGAAATTTTAAAATAATTAGAATACAAATTTATCATATAGTAATACATTTTGTTACAATATTATGGGTGAATATCATGACTTATCAATACCACATACTAAACAACAACTATAATTCATTTCATATGACACTTGTTTATATAATATATTCTTTTTTCTAATTAATTGGAAAAATACACGGAGATCGGGTGATCTCTTAACGCACTCCTTCATGTGAAGTCACTCGTTCAATTCCCTACCCCGATCAAGATGATATATTCAACATGATGAAGATGTAGTCATGCCAAAGTTACAAAAATAACAATGACATTGAAAATAAGTGGCAGTACAATGCCTTTTGGGAGGGATATTGAAGGGCCTAATATTATGTATGTTGAGGTGGATAAATCACAAGTAGAACCATGTGGGTAAATATTAAGCACCATGCAGAATGGATAGAGCCAACAATAACGCATTTTTTTTTTAAATTAAAAAAAAAAAGAGCTATCGAGATGCTTTTCTTTAAACGCCCTTGGGCATTTCCATACTCATAGCACACCGATGCTTTGTTTTACTATAGTAGTTCTCTATTTTAAGAAATTTAAAACTGTGTATCAATGCTATTTAGGGAAAACCCTAGGGTGTCTTAGTACATTTACCGCACCAGAGCATTGTTGGGAAATAACACCTCATTTTTCTGAAATTTAAAATTACATTGGTGCTCCTTAGTCGTATCCACTAGGTTGTTTTACTAAATGAAGGACACCGATGCTATCGATTATTCAAGAATTAGTGCATCATGTTATTTAGCTCACCGTGTTTATATATATATAACTAAATTCTCCACAGTGCACCTGTTATATGCAACACTGGTGCTTGTATGGACAGTAAAGCACCAGTGTGTTTGTTGATTTTAAATGCACCATCCAATAAACATCCGCTTGGTCGCCCAGATCTGCCAGTGACTCCACTACAAACAAACTCTTGGGTTGTTTTTATCGGGGCTTATGAAAATTATGGGGGTCTTGTAGCCTTTTGAAAGGGAAAATCCCGATTCCATATGGCTGGAAAGTGGACTTATTTATAGCCTTCATTGAGATGTTGGGGAGTGAACTTCCAAGGGTAGTGGAATTTCAACAACCCTGGTGAAAATTCCATCTAATAAAAGCTAATAAAGGAAAAAATAATAAGCAAGGTTGATGGGACACTTATTCCAAGCTGAATGTTGGGAAAAACATCCTAGTTCCCATGTTCATTTGGTTTATTATGGCTAAGGAAATTTGCAAAGGCAATGTAAAAGGCATTAAAGAGGAAAAAAGTATTTTTGACACATTTATTTATGAAAACAATGGAAATTGGGACAAAAGGGAGTTGAATGGTCACATGTTGCATGTGAGGAGGAAAACGAAGGAAAATAATGGAAAATGAAGAAAATAGACACTTAATCAATGAAAATTCTTATGAGGATTAGTTGGTACCTTTTTTCAGTTCAGTTTTGGAGCTCTTTCATTATTCTCTATCTCCCTCTCTCTGTCACACTTGGACACTTAGACTTTCTTGAAGAACTTTGATACTTGATCAAGATAAGAACATATGGAAAGAAGAAGGAAGGAGAAAGCAAGCAAGAGTAGGATCAAGTTTCTACAATAGGATGATTTGCAGGTATTGATTTGCCTGTGTGGTTTCGTTGCTAGATTTTCCATGCATGGTATTGCATGTGGTTATTTTATTTCACGGCAAGGTTTTTTCCAGGTGTGACACTATTTTCAGCCTAGCCTTTCCATTTCCGGATAGCCATGATGAGATAGGTTCTCACACTTTGGTTGAGATGGATTGTTGAATCGATTCGAAGCTGAGTGAGGTGGATCTCTGCAATGAAAAACACATGGCGTAATGATACCTGAACCATACTAAGGATTACACCAAATCCACTGGCATACTGACCCATGAACCTAAATGTGGGTTGTAATAAAGACAAAATTATGTTCCTAAGAATACTTTCTCATGAATGGAGGGATATATGGCACAGCCAAGAGGTGGATTTCTCTCTATTGGGCCTAGTATTCCAAGGATGAGATATATAGTAAAGCCTGAAGAATGGGTCTCGGTGTAGGGCCTAGTGATTCTTGTATCAGACTATGGATTACGGTAAAGTTTGAGAGACTAGGAGGTAGTAAAATTCCTCACGGTGTAGGTGGGGAACTCTGGTAGCATCCATGCTTGTTTGGTTCATTTTTTTTTGTTATGAGTCCCATATTCATGCTTGGAATATGGCATGGGGGTGATTGGCTGAAGATATATTTGGCTAAGCCAATCCAGGGTCGGGTGGAATGCGGTAGTCCCATCCCAAGTTGGTTTTTACATTCATTAATGAGAAGTTTATTTCATGGGATTTTGATGTGTAAATGTAGTGGTTTATATGTGGATTCTATGGTTGATGTATCTATGATATTTATTTTGTTATTATGATAGTTATGAGCATTCATTCTGACAGTGATGATGTATGTATCTCCTCATGTTTTTATTTATAAATAATAAATGATTTTCTATGACCTAATAGATGATACTGCAACTAATGATGTAAGGGAGCAATCCTTCTTAGCAGTTATCCGATAAATTGAGACCCCTATGTTCAAATATTTTTTTTACAATAGTAGATTACATATATGTGATATTTTTTACGGAGTTCCTATCATGGCTAGTAGGGTCCAGTCTAGGTCTTGTCATGAATATTTCCAACACATCATTGTTTCACTGTTTTATTTCATTTTTAAACTTTCCATTGAGTTTTGGGTAGTGGCATGGGCTCTGGACCTGAAAAAGTGTCTTAAATCCAATGGATGTAGGGACATTATGGGAAATATATTCCATGGATGCAACCATGCATTTTTGTGGGAGCCTCCAGAGCCTCCCAAACCCACTCATGCACATGTTCTTGAAGCGTCTGCAGGTTAAGTAGGTTAAAATCTTAGTGAGACCCATGGGCTAGTTACCTATGTGGTTGGGATGATTCCTGGGAGTCTTTCTAATGACGTGTAAGGTTTGTATGATGTGTTTCCATTGGTTCCACTTCCTTAAGGTTGCCTAGAAGGTTGAATATGAACATAGTAGCCTTTTGTGGCATATCTACCCTAGTTGGATGGTTACTTGGGTAGATGTGGGATCATGGCATAAAATGAATATGTTAGATCGATTATGTGGGTTATATTGAAATTGAACTCTACTTTTATTCAATCAATAAAAAATGTCAAAAATCTAGAAAAATTTGGTTATTTTATACCAATTTGATTGTCTAGTTATGTTAATAAAATATGTCAAAGATATTAGATATGATAATTAATATTTCTTTGTTGAAAGTAATCTTTCAGAAGTGATTTTTATTCCTACTAAGTAGATAGATAGACGACACATTATGACTAATATTACAAAATCACAAGGAGGTATTACTCCATGAATCTTTCTTGAGATTCACTAGACAAATCTATGTGCAATCAAAGTACAAAGAGAAATTCAAGGAATCATCTAGTTAGGAAATCAATACCATAATATGTAAAGGAAAGTGAGGGCTCATAACTTTCACATGAAGATGCAATATGTAGTTGGTATAAACAGCTTGAGGGACACTAGATATCCTATCTTCCAAACTCCAAGCTGAGAACCTGTGCAAATACATCCAACCAACACTACCAAAAACTCTTGTTGCAAGGATTTTTAGCATAATAACCATTATTGATAATCTATAAAAAAACATGAACGACATAAAATAGATATCAATGGAAAATAACATAAAAAATGTAGAGCAAGGGAGTCAAATTTGTATTAAATCAAATGACATACATAAATGATATACCATAAGAAACACTATCCTTCTCCTATTCAACTAGGAATGTGATTTCCCCCCACTATGAAGATGGTCTCACAAAAATAATAAAGCTCTAATGATATAGTATATTCTCTAGATATAGATATAAATGGACGTAGCTCAATTTAACCCATTTCCTCTTGAAAGGGTGATATTATATGTTACACAACATTTTGTCACCATCCCTACAATCCCTCGTCCCGTACATTGGAGCACTATTCTCATGACTCGTGAAGAGTAAAATGTCTTGAAAACACCTTGATGGTATCCTTCTGCATAAGGGCAAGAATTCTCTTGAAGAACATTTCCTCATAAAAGCCCCAAAAACCCATGTTTTGGCATTGTCACAAGTAGCTAGTTCATCCCGTGTGCCAATGGGGAAAATATACACTAGTGGGCACGCCAGATGGTGCTCTGTCCCTGTGTTGTGCCTGCACCAAGCCTATTAAGGAATGTTTTTTAACAATAGAAGGTGGAAGTTTAATTCTAACAACTTTAGAACGAATCATCAAAAAGAGGTTGGCATGTTTGGCTCTGGATCTCCCTGATTAGGAAGTGGTTTTTCACGTCTCATGGAACCTTCCTAAGAGATAGGACTCTATCCCATGATTATAGGGATCCCAACTTCCCTTCCTCCCTCTATAAAAGCTTGCCCTCTCCATTTGCAAGCTAGCTGAACACTTGGAAGCTGAACTTTTGGGAGGAAATTATAGCTGAGTGACAATCAAGGGCAGAGCTAAGGAGAACCATATAAGAGAGAGAGTTTTGTCAAATCCCTGACAAGCTTTGTGAGACATATCCCGTTGGAATCCTATCAAAAGAAGATCATGACGTCAGAGCACTGGTTGTAATCATTCTCTCACATCTTAATAAACATGACTCTACTATTGGTTCCATGATTGTGTTTGTCTATTATATAATGCAATTTCATTCGTTCCTCTTTGATTGATTGATCGTTATAAAGTGAAAAATATCACGTTGCATGTTGTCTCTCTTCTTTTCATGTGTACAGGTATCTGGATGCAGCAAGCTCACGGATCGTGACCTGTCTAGCTAGGAACAAAAGCATCACTTCTTCTTCGACAACAGTAGTGAAGGAATCACGGTAAGTAATCTATCACGATTCTATCTTTTGTAACCAGGAATCAAGAGCTTTGCGTGTTTCGATTATTTCTAGACCCACTCTAGGGCTAGTGGGATCACCTCTATTCGCAGAGGGGATTTACATCCACAAAAAATTGGTGACTCCACTGTTTAGACCCTGTTTAGCCCCTAGAAGACCAGATCTAGCCTCTTTTAATTCATTTTCATAATTTTCTAGGGTAAAACTGATTGGCGTGGTTATTCCTCTTGTAGTTGTGTAAAAGGGCGCGAGTTGCTAGTTAGGAACCTGCACCATCCCCTGTTTGGTGTAGATTACAGCCAGACAGGTGCGCCAACCCTGCTTGGTTTTAGGGTTTGCCTGTTTTTGGACTCTCAGAGCTTGAGTTTTGGTCCTAGTTTGTTTTTTTGATTGTTTGAGTGCTTTGAAGTCATTTTTTACTTTTTTTAGCCCTTTTCCTCCAGTTGCTTGCCCTCTTCTGTCATTTTTTCATTTTAGCCCTAGGGCTTCTAGGTGCTTCAGTGTGCTGAGCCTCCCATAGGAGTTTTGGGTCTTTGCTTTCCCAATCAACTTTGTTGTTGCTTCTTTGCATTCATCTTGCCGAATCCAATTGAGTCATTGTGTTTATTGAGTGATTTTCCTCTCTTTCATTCAGTTTCGCTTTGCGTTGCTCCAAGCCTAGATCACACTGCTTGTTTGAGTCCCTTTTGAGATTCTTCTTCACTTTGAGGTATTTTGTCATTGGTTTGAGTCTTGATTGTGTTTCTTTGAGTTGAGTGAACTTGTTTTGTTTTAGCTCTCTATTTATCGTTCTCAAATTGATGTTTTAGTTAGCTTTTCATTTATTTAGTGCATTTGCTCTAATATATTGAAAAATACAAAAACAAAAATCTTTTTCATTTTTTATTGGCATAGTGAAAATTGAAAACTCTTTCACGTTACTAGTGTTGTAGAATTCTCGAGAAAATTTTACCAGTTTCATTAGCTTGCATTAAAATCAGTAGTGGATGTTTTTGTTTCTTCATTTCGCTATCATTTGAAAGCTTTAAACTCTCCCGTAGATAGCTCTTCATTGAACGAAATGATGCTTTGTGGCATGTAGTTTGCATCTAGAGGTTTTATGAGATCCAACATTTGATAGGGCCTTGAAATTGAAACTTAAATTGAAGATCAACTTTAAAATTTACTGAATTAACCTAAGGAAGCATTGAAACTTAACAAAAAATCTAGTAGTCTAAGGTAGAGATGTATTTTGACGTCTTTAAGCCTAGCAGCTATTGCTCACCATCTGGCTTCAGACAGTGCTAGTATAGACTTGTGATCCCCTTACCATCGTGTATATAAAGGGAGACCCCATTAGGTTGCAAATCCTTTATCCATAGGAAGTCGAGTCTGCCACCTTTTACCCGTGATACACCGAACACAACATTCGGGGAGATTACCTACATGTACATTAAGTCCTTGGTTGATTTCTCTTTCATTTTTACCAAGGTGTATATGGCAGTTCACAGATATATGGTACACCCATTTACGTATATTACCAGAGCATTAAATTTAATCTTTACTGACTCTTTTAACTCAAAATATCATCGAGCTCTTGTCCTTTCAAGCTCATGTCCAACCTGAAAGTGATAGAGTCACCTTTTTCTTGTTTCTTGACTCTTAAAATATGAAACAACATAGTCTGGTTTCAGTGTCTTAAAAATTAATTGCCCACGAAATATTCTTGGTTAGAATTTTCGTCCTTAGTGTTTTATTTCAAGGTCATTTCCGATGGCAACTTTTCTGGAGTTCACCAACCAAAGAATCCCCTCTGATGGGAATCTTGGTCCTTTTCCTAATTTTGGAAATGTCGGTGCTCCTTATGTGGCAACATTGTCCCTTCCTGGTTAACTGTTGGGTTTTCTGTTGGATTTTTTCAACCTCTGTGGTCCCGAATGTCCAGGCTATTGTTCAATCAGTTCCTCTGCCTGAACAACACCATGTTGATTCCAAGGTGGACCTCTCCCCTTCTTCACCTGTTTCTGCGTCCTCCTCTTCCACTATGCCTGGTGAAATTTTGGATTCGAGTAACTAGGTTGCTAAGAAGAAGAAGAAGACAAAGAAGAAGAAGTCAGATAAGCAAGAGGCTAAGGCTATAACTACTGCTTCTAAAAAATCTGATCTCGATGAACCTTCCAACCCTCCATGGAAAGTTAAGTTCCATTGCATGTTGTGCCAGGGAAACCATCTTCTTCGAGATTTCCATGGCATTCCCAAGGTGCTCGAAGTATGGTCCAACGGTCATCTGCCATTGCCTTTGGCTTCCGAGAGTCAGGTTGGGGGCACGTATTCAGCTAGTGCTGGTAAAGCTCCTAAGAAGCAGGGTAAGCTTTCCAATCCATGTAAGTTGTGTGAAGGGCATCATGCCATTCACCTTTGTCCGTATATGGATGAAGCTAAGAGATTTTTGGACAACTCGACTGTTTCTACACCGTGCCTTCCGTCTGGTTACAAATAGCTTTCTTTGAGTCTTTCACCAGTTGATTCAATGATCAATCAAGAGTCATCCTTGCTTGATCGCGCTCCCCTAGAAATTCACCATCATGAATCCATCTCTGACCAACCATTGGTTGTGGGATCGGTTGAGCTGGCCTCGTCTGCGGTGCACGAGGTATTTTCTATTGACAGTGGGTCTCACATCCCTCGGGTTCTTCTTGTTTCTTCAGATTCCTCGGAATTGGAGAAATATCCTCCTGTCCCCATATCTGAGGAAGCTACTCCTCTGCCTCCCATGATGGAGGACCCGGAGGATACTCCTCTCACCTCCATGATGGAGGTGGTGGAGGATGCTCCTTCTTCTCCCGTAACACCAGGGGAAGACCATCTCAGCTCGATGGCAGCCCCTCCAAGTAGTTTGGTCGCTTCCTTCGATTGGGGTCGATTCGCAGGTTATCGCCTTCCTTCTTATGTGCCCTTTGAGATCATGGTACAGGCCTCCCATCTAGTCATATTGAGCACCATTATAGATTAAGGTGCACCTGTTAGTATTTTATCCTCAACTACTTGGTGATCTTTCGGTTCGCCGCTGCTTGTGCCTGTTACGCAGAATTTGTTGGCGTTTAACAAAGGAACTAGTTAACCGTTAGGGATCTTTCCGAAGTTGTATGTTACTTTGGGAGGGAAAACTATCCATATAGATGTGATGGTTGTTCTTGGCCCCTTTGACTTTAATTTACTCTTGGGTTGCGATTATACTTATGCCATGGGAGCGCTTGTCTCCTCCCTCTTTCGTGTGATGTGTTTTCCACACCAAGGTCGGATCGTGACCATCGATCAACTTGCGTTCTTTGGTCCTAATATGGTAGCTAGCCCATCATCATCCCTGCCAGATCTTTATCCGTCGGTTATGTCATCCCCGCCACATGTTAATTATGTGGCTACCTGTCCTATGCTCGTATTCAGTGATAGTTCCATTGTACATCATGTTTTGGGGGCATTTGGTCCAGACTTCCAAGATGTTTTCCTTCCCTTGGATGGGCAACCCTCGGAAGCTATGACTTCTTATTCATTATGATGAGGTCTGTCAGAGCATGGTTCCTCTGCTTGTGTGAAGCTCCTTAAACCATGAAACAAGGTCTGTTGGAGCATGGTTCGTCTGCTTGTGTCAAGCTCCCTAAAAATGAAACAAGATCATTCCAAGGATGGTTCGTTTACTATGTCAAACTCGTTAAAAAATGAATTTGGGTTTGAGGATGGTTCGTTTACTATGTCAACCTCGTTAAAAAATGAATTCAAATTTGAGGATGGTTCATTTTCTATGTCAACCTCATTAAAAAATGAATTCGGATTCGAGGATGGTTCTTTTAATGTGTCAACCTCGTTAAAACAATGAAACACGTTCCTTGTTCAATTCAAGTCTTTGATTAGATATCGTAAAATCCCAGTCGAGTCTTTCACTTGAACTCATAATTTGAACCTTCACTCCATTTTTCATATCGACTGAAGCTTGGGGGCATGTACAGTTCGAATTGAGTCACCATGCTGGGGGCATGCCTGTTTTTCCTTGTAATTTCAAGCATAGTTTATTTGGTATTTTCAAGCTTGCGTAAAAATGAAAACTCATTTCAAGCATACTTTACTTTTTGTTTCAAGCTTGGGTAAAAATGAAACCCATTTTCAAGCATAATTTACATTTGTGTTTTAAGCTTGCATAAAACTTAAAACTCATTTTCAAGCATAGTTTGCGTTTGTGCTTTTAATCTTGTGTAAAAATAAAATATGTTGGTTCAATGCATTTTTGCGAACTTTTAACTTTTCCATTGGGTCGTTACTTATGCAGATTATTTAGCTGATAATTTTTTATTAGAAATTTGCATAACATATAAAACATCATCAGGTATGTAAAGTAAGATCCATGTAGAAAACAGATATATAATATGTCGAGTGTTTGCAACGTGTGCATCATATAAAACCAAAAATATACATGTTTGTTTCAGTTACATCTAGAGACGACATGTCTCTGAAAAATATACAAATAGAAAGCCTAGGTGACTAATCGGCATGGTGCTGATGGTAGCACGTCACTGCCCACACCAACTGTCTCAGTAAGCGGTCGAGATGACTTGGCACCCCTACAGTGTGCCTCTGATAAGCTAGGGGAACATCAACTAAACGAGCATAATTTGAAATTCCGTGAGCAATCCCCTCTAGGTTCTGTACGAACTCATCACCCTCGCCCACCTCACCTTGAGGGTCATGAGCGAGAGGGGTCCTCCTCGCTATTGGTGACATTCCAGCAAGCCTCTCTCGGCCAACATATGCATACATATAGGATTAGCTATTAGAACATGCATGTATACCAAAAAATCATAAAACTCATAAAATTAAAAAAGATTCTTACCCAGCTCCTCGTCCCAGTCCTCTCCCTCTGGGAGCGGAAGGTCTGGGTCTCCGATAAAATCGGTGCCTGTATAGGACTAGTCCTCCACGACGATCAACTGTCATCGGAGCCAGTTAAGGAACTCAGGCCGCAAGGACATCTTCTGGCCACCCCCTGCCCTGGGCATCAATGCCGCCCATCAAGCCATTTGTGGCTCTCTCAGTGGTGGATCCAGGACAATGGCCTCCTGGCGCTGAAAAATTGATAATCGTTCAAGGAAGAATGACACCAGAATCGACCCATATCCAAACTTTTTCAGTTTGGTATGCTTGCATCTTGTGAGTTGTCGTTTAATGTTCATGTTCACGGCCATGGCCCATTCAAAGATAGTCGGGTTCATACACTCTGATGCAAGTAGTAGCTGCATCTTTGTGGCCTCGTTTGGTGCCTGTGATCCCGCAACCTGCGTAATGGTGTGTAGCAGTACTCTCAATGCTAGATCAGGGATGGTCTAAATGTCTACTTTCCCGCTCCCTGTTCCTTTTCGTGCCCCTGGGCACACCCTGTTCATGACCATTGTCATGTTTTCTCCTGAAGGCCTGTTACTGGTCAAAATAGGGACTGGACCCCTGCGTGATAGTCGAGTGATGAAGTATACATCTAATACTTTGAGCTCAATTTCTTGGTCTCAAAGTTTAAATTTCTCCTCATCCTCATCCCAAATGTTGATGAGATACTGCAGTAGTTCGGGTTGAGCTCAAAGACATGGCATAAGAAAGATTCTTTTCAGCCTGAAATTTTGAAGAGCATTCATACAATGCTCATTTCCCATTGCCAATTCATCCTCTTCACTATGCTCTCTCTCTTTCCATTCAATAACCATCCTTTTTGCTGGATACCTACATCAATCAAACATAGGAAATTTATGTAATTCCTTGGGTATTCAAAATCACATTTCATTGGCTTTTTTTTGAGGAATTGTAGCCGGATTTTGTGTTTGAGCCGTTGGTGCGGCTGTTTGGAAAATAGTCGTGCTAGTTGGCGTGGACTCTGTGTAAAACAGAGTAGATTAGTGTGGGTCCATGCCCGAAACTCGTGCCAACCAGAGAGCCCTAAAATTTGAAAATCCTTCCCTAGAGGACCTCCAACAATGATTACATACAGTAAAATGTAACTTAAAATATGAACAAAGAGGTTGGCTCTTACTTGAACCGAACATAATTCAACTTGGTCCACTGGATTGGTTGCACTGGATGCCTGAAGATCAAAGCACAAAAGGGTCAATGTTGCTCTGCAAAGAGGTAAAAAGTGAAAAGTAAATATTTTTTACCACTGTTGGTCTTTTATAGCTTTTTCAAGTCCTAAATGGGTTTTTAAACATGTTTGTCGACATATTTTTACATTATTTTTGTCGAATATGTTTTACACGTTCCTTTTGTGCAGCAACAGGTTTTTCACATGGTTTTGACGAAGAGACGAGTTGTATTTTATACTTTTCTAGATTCGGTAAAAACACAAAAAAGCCACTATTGGAGTCACCTTTTAGCTCTTTTCTGACTCTCTAAAGCTGAAAATATTGTTGAGTCACTTGTCATTTTGAGCTCGCTACATTGACTGCGAAATGACATCTACCTAGTATACGTTTACCCCTTTTTCGGTCTGGGATAGATTATTTATGAAAAATAAATACCCTAGCCTATCGTGACTAGGAGGTTCTCTCATGCATAGTTTTCTACCTTTTCAGATCTGTGGGACTAGCTACGAAAAGGGACTACTAGAGTTTTATTTTCCACCATATTTTCAAACTCTCTAAACATGAAAATATGTCGAGTTCTTCCTTTGTCAGACTCGTTAAAAATTGATGACATCAGACTCCATCGTAATGATGTTACTCGAGTTCCTCCTTCCTAGGGCTCGTAAAATGTACTAGTTTGGATTTGTCCGAAGGACAAACTTACATCGCAAGTATATGCTATCCCCTTCAAGCTTGTTTTAAAAAATAATTCAGGTACTCACTGAAAATGGTGGGGAAAAATGGAACAAATATTATAGTCGTGTCGGCAGTATGTCGCTCTTGAACATGGCACTCGTCTGCATTTGTGTCAAGCTAGGGACATCTCATCTCATTATCTTCATTCCTTCATGGGTTTGGGTAATATATTCTGACCGCTCATCTGCTCTTTGCCACATCACCATGACCTCGGATCCCTTGATGTCAAATACTACCAAATCCAATGTTGTGTCGCCGATATGTTCAAGAGAAGTTGGCCTCTGCAGTTTTTAACCTCCCTCTAATTCTCTGTTGGTATTGATTCACAAACATCATGGTCCTCTACCTCATGTCGATGATGTGGGAAACATTATAGCCCACCTTCAATCAATGTCACTTCTTGTCGAATTTAGCTCATTATCCGGGAAGTTGGTCTAGAGACTCCCTTCAGGTACCTTGGAGCCTGCATGCCTCAATGGTAGGTTCTTCGCATTCAACGCAAGGTTTTCTTTATTGGCCTTCGATCGGATGATTCTGTGGGTGTTCGATGCCAGATCATTATTCACATTCCATGGATTGTACCTCTTGTACCTTGAGAGCCATTGTCATTATTGGTGGTTTCTCTCGCGTCTGTTAATATTTTTCATCATTGGTTGGTAATCAGATGATGTTCTTGCATGTTCGACTTCAGCTCACATATTCGCATGCTCGAACTTGTAATTTTTTCAGGTCAAGATGGAGTGCAAGAACCTGGATTTTATCTAATGAAATATAGGCTGCGGGTTCTTGTGGATTATTATGACTTATTACATGACTCTTTTGATTGGATGGCTATGACCATACCTGAGTCTACTTGTTGATCCTTATTTTGCTGGATGGCTGTGTCCATGCCTTGGATCTCGTTTTGTACACTTTATTATGGATGGTTGCGCCCATACCTCATATCATTTATTAGAGATATCAGTTGTATTTGTACTCACATGTATTCCAATGACAGTTTTTTCAATTGAACGCATTCTCATAAAGCATTTCACCCCTCCCTCTCTCTCAGACCTCATGATTTAGGGGGCATCTGTTACACAAAATCTTTTTACTGTCCCTGCAATCCGTTGTCGTGTACATTGGAGGGCTATTACCGCGACCTGTGAACAGTAAAATGTCTTGAAAAAACTTTAATGGTATCCTTCTGCATAAGGGAAAGAATTCTCCTGAAGAAAATTTCCTGAGAAAAGCCCCAAAAAAACATGTTTTGGCATTGGTGCAAGTAGCCAGTTCATCCCGTGCACCAATGGGGAAAATATACACTAGTGGGCGCGCCAGTTGGTGCTCTTTCCCTGTGTTATGCCCGTGCCAAGCCTATTAAGGAATGTTTTTTAACAATAGAAGGCGGAAGTTTGATTCTAACAACTTCAGAACGAATCATCAAAAAGAGGTTAGGTTGTTTGGCTCCAGATCTCCCTGTTTAGGAAGTGGTTTTCCACCTCTCATGGAACCTTCCTAAGAGATAGGATTCTATCCCATGATTATAGGTATCCCAACTTCCCTTCGTCCCTCTATAAAATCCTGCCCTCTCCATTTGCAAACTAGCTGAATGGTTGGAAGATGAACTTTTGGGAAGGAAATTATAGTTGAGTGACAATCAAGGTCAGAGCTAAGGAGAACCGTGTGAGAGAGAGAGTTTTGTCAAATCCCTGATGAGATTTGTGAGACATGTCCCGCTGGAATCCTATCGAAAGAAGATCACGACGTTAGAGCACTGGTTGTAATCATTCTCTCGTATCTTAATATACATGACTTTGCTATTGGTTCCATGATTATGTTTGTCCATTATATAATGCAATTTCATTCGTTCCTCTCTGACTGATCGATAGTTATAAAGTGTGAAATATCACGTTGCATGTTGTCTCTCTTATTTTCATGTGTACAGGTATCTAGATGCAGCAAGCTCACGGATCGTGACCTGCCCAGCTAGGAATAGAAGCGTCACTTCTTCTTCGACAACAACAACGAAGGAATCATGGTAAGTGATCTATCGCGATTCTATCTTTTGTAACTAGGAATCAATATCTTTACGTGTTTCGATTGTTGCTAGACCCACTCTAGGGCTAGTGGGATCGCCTCTGTCGCAGAGGGGATTTACCTCCACAACATTATATAGGTTCATTTTATCGTATGGGAGAATGTATCTAAACACCTAGGCACTTGAAAAGTCATAAAAATTATACAATAATGGATACCTAGGAAACACATATACAAGTAGGTCAGGTTGATCTCATTTGTAATGACAAAGTTCAAAACCTTTTTCTCAATTATGAAATAATTATTATTTCATAATTATGAAATTATGACAAAATAATTAGGTGGTGGTCGACATCATCTCATTCCATTACAAAACATAAATGTTCTTTATTGTATTTAACTTTGTTAACTTAAATTAACAACAAAACTTAATGTAAGTAGCCATTAACTACTAGCCATTCTTATTAACTACTTATATAATATGTAAACAAAGCCAATTGAGTTAAAGTTTTATTTTAACTATTGAAGTGATTTGGATTTAAAGGAGTATTCACATTGTATGATAACAATAGGGGTTTTAGTGGTAGAAAGTTTATATTTCTTCTGTTGATATTGAATTTTCTATGGATAAAAAAATGATAATAAGAATTTTTCAAAAAAATCATTAAAAGAAAATGTCACATAAAAAAAATACCATTACAACAGTTATTTTAGAGGGCATATGTTTTTTTGTATATCTCAAAGTCTACAAATGAGTACAAAAAGGATGTTGATGGGCTTTTACAGTACATATTCTGAACCTTGCTCTGATACCATATGTGAGGACCTAAATCCAAAATATTTTAACTAAACCTAGAATTATCATTTAAAATAAACATACTAAGAAGGAAAATAGTCTATTTCTAGCTCAACATTTATTTTATGATAACATACAAGTAAAATTCATTTTCAACATAATAAACAAGTAAGAAATTTCATTGCAATAATTTAAATAAGTAAATCAACAATTGAATAATACATGTATAAATAGTTGGGTTAAGATGTCGCTGATTCTATTGAGACGCTATTGCTGGGCTACCCAACTGGATTTACCTCCCATCCAACAAGGAACAATTTCCTAGCCCAAGGAACCTCCACAGGCTCCCTAGCCCTCCAAGCCCAAGTACAACCAGTTGTAGTGTGTCAAAGTTAGAATCAACGCCCTCCAATAGATCATTTTATCTCCATTCTCTCCCTCATCTTTCCCCACATTTATCCTCCAAAATAAATTCCTCCAATTCCAAAACAAAGACCAAGGATCCCCCCCCCCTCTCCTCTTATCCTATTTATCTCTAGAGGAATTTTTCTTTAAGTTCAATACTTTGATGAGTTAGGTAAAATATTTGACAGAGATTGCAAAGGTGGAATTACATGAATAATGGATTCAAAATTACCAAAAGAGTGAACAAATCTTCTAATCATTCAATAACAGTTAAATAAAATAACTAGGAGATAAGGAAATAAAAAACAATTAATAACTAGAGAAATTATTAACTAAAACTCAACTAAACTCAACTAACTCAACTAAACCAAAAATAATTATGAAACCTAGAAGAAAGTGAGATTAATGCTTTCAACAACCCCTCCTAATCTCAACCATTACAATTATTGGAACTTATAATGTGAAAGTTCTCTCTTTTCAATTCAAATACATTTTTTCCCAATGTTTTCGTAAAAATATTTTCAAGTTGATCTCGTGATCCACAAAATTCAAGAAAGATATCCCCATCATTGACAAGCTCACGAATGAAATGAAAATGTGTGTCAATATTCTTTCTCTTTTTGTGAAATACATGATTTTTGATAATAAAAAATGGATGGAGTTTTTATCATAGAAAATAGGAGTTGGCTCCTTTTGAAAATTTGAAAGACCCTTGAAAAGTCTTGTCATCCATAATGCTTGAAAAGTTCCTAAAGTTGAAACTATTCATAAGATCATCTTTACTGCTTGCAAGTTTCTGAAGTTGGATTCATAGGATTGTCTTTAATCCCCATTGTGATCCTATAGAGTCCCTTGTTAGGAAATAACAATTGGATTTTTAGCTTCGAGTCAATGTAATTGAAAAAAGCGAGGATCATAGTCAATTGGTAATTTCTCTATGATTTCTCCCAACTTGTCAAATTTGAAATAAATTTTAGAATTATTTATAAAATCACAAATGTTATGTTGTGATAAGATGAAGGAGTTCATGCAAAAGCATAAGATTTAGTTGTGTAAAAATAATAGACTAGCTACAATAGAACAAAAGAGAAGGGAGAATGAGGTTGATGGAAAAAAAAGTTAAATAGATAAAGGGACCAATTCAAATAAAAAATGGATATGGTTTTAGCGAGTGGATAAAGTAACCTCTCAAAATAAAAAAGGGAATGCACATTAATAATTAAGTACCTTAGGGACGAAGTAATGTGGAATACTTGAGAGGAAATTTCTATGTTGTAGCTCAATTAGTTCTAAGTTAATTTATAATGTCATCCTAAGTTGCACCCCTTGATCCCATATCGTATGAAAATTCAAGTAGTAAAAGAAAAGTTGTCACATATACTCCTAATAATGTATAAAAGAGGGTTAAATAATGACCTATGTGAAATCCTAATAAGATCCTAAATACATTATACCCTATCATTAACAAATTATACCAATTATTGACATAACATCATGTATATTCATTTTTATTTTGATTGGTCTCATTACATAATGAATTTGATTCATCTTACCATATATTAGCATAAAAAATACAACAATTAAAGAAAAGAAATGAAGGAAAAGAGAAGAAAAGGAAAAGGAAAAACATGAAAACTAAATTAAGAAATCATTATTATATCAAGGTGAGAGATGTGAAGTGGATTATTCATTTCTAACCTCATAATGTGAATGTGTACATTAAACTATGATTTTTGGATTGTTTTATATATTTTTTTTTGTGGAAAATAACTTAAAATTAAATAAAAGAATTAATTTAATTTAATTTAATTTAATTGTATTAATTAAAAATAATAATAATATACTAAAAAAATATTTTAACATATTTAATTTTAGAATCTCTCATGTTAGGTGATCATTTAAGTCTATCTCAGTGAAATTTATCATAATAAGCCATTGAAAAGAAAGTGGGGATCCATGATTCCCCACATAGCATTTGCATGAGATGTTAGTGCATGCTAGCCTTGTGTTGGTTTAATGTGACAAGGTTTTCTAATAGTTTCTATATAGATGAAGTATTTACTATTTTTTTATATTAGGAATGAATGGTATTAAAATTCGATGGGTGAACCTTGTATAATTGAAGTTCTATAGGGGTTTTTTAGGGTGCAGAATCCATACATGTAGTACAAAAACTAGTTTAAACAACATAAATCAAGATTTCACCACTTTTTTTTTGCATCAGATTCCCACTATAAACCCACCATAAACTCTAAAAATCCGCACTTAAAGACAACTCCAAAAATAAGTGTTTTGATATTTATTAGAAATCGATGTCTCTTCACTTATCCCAACCATTTAAGTAGTTCATTTACCAATAAATTAATAGACATATTAAAAATTTAATGAAATTAATAACGTGGGAAAAAATGAAATTAATAGACATATTAAAAATTTAATGAAATTAATAAAGTGGGAAACAATTATTAGAATTAGTAATGTATAAGTAAGGAAATCATGACAATAGATTTCAGAAGTTTCTTTGAGTCTACGAAATGGAGCTTTCCGATCATTGGCTCTGGCTAAGACTTCTAATGATGGGACCCCTCCAACAACCCCTCGTACGAAGACCTCTGTCACATGGACTCCCACTCTGCCTTTGTCTTTTGTTTTTGTTGTGGACCCCCCTATTCCCTCTATCGACTGCCTCCGCCACCCTGCTCCCCTCCTCTTCCCTGCTCCCCTCCACTCCCCCATGACCACTCTCGCTCCCCTCCGTCACCACACTCCACCTATTTCATTAATTGCAGTCTCTCATGGGGGTTAAAACCAATAGAAAAAAATAATTCGCGAACTCACAAATTAGAGACAAATTGACCGAAAATAGAGACCATTCGACCCAAAATAGAGAGATGTGATGCAAAATAGAGACATGAAACCCAAAATGACAGTTTCTCGAGACGATTTTTGCAGATGCTATGAGACTCAGTTCTGCTACTGTTAGAGTAGAGGATCCTGCAAATGAGTTCGTATTAATTTTGATTCTGATTGAATAAGTTCAAACTAATATATTTGATGTGAGATAGAGGAAAATATTAAATGTGAGATATATATAAACCTTGAGTGGTCCTAAAGAACAGTGTGCAAAGACAAGCTTTATCCAACGGTTACTGTTTTTTTAGTAAATAGTCCTATTGGAAACTTGTTTTTTCCATTCAATAGCTAAATAAATAATTGCAGTAGAAGTAAAAATAGAGCACTACAACAATTTTCCAACATTTATATTATTAATCCCTCTGATGTACAACTAAATTTACCATTCAATTGTTGTATAAAGAATTGTAGTAAATGATTAAACAAAGGACTGTAGCATCTTGCCAATATTCATATTATCATTCCCCTTGATGTGAAAAGAGAATGGAAGATAAGGCTTCCTTTAGTTACTAATTTTTTTTTCAATATTCGTACATCTTGAAGGTTAGGCATACCTCATGCCTAAAATTATGGGTGGTTTCAGATAATAAATATAGCTAATGTTACAAGTTGCAGCAGCCTTGAGTGCAAGTAGAGTCTTTCCTTTGGAGGACTGGATTGCATCAGCATATTGAGCATGGTGGCTTGAGGGGTCCTGACCCAGGCTCAGATTTTTATCACGTAACCAAAAAACCCTCCAACTATTGGCCCTTCTGGCAATGACCTGCTTGCACAGATCAAAGTCTCACCTGAAATAGTATGGGGGGGTTTTGGAACCAAGTTTCTGCACCTTAAGGAAGAAATTTATGTGGTGGCCCAAAACAGGTTTTTAACATAACTTATTATAGACTATAATAGATGTGCGCATATAGAGATCAACACTTATCATATTAGCTTTGTCATAAACACAATTAATGTGCATAATAGATAAACAACATCACCAATCAACTTCATCGCAGATACATATAGCAAAATCAGATCTTCGCAATTCACATAGTATACATTCGTGCGCAATCACTTAAGTATATATATTCATATATTCAAACACTTAAGTATATATATTGATATATTTAATCATCAACATATGCGCAGATACAATTGATCATAAAAAAATTAAAAAGATGTGCAGATATAATTGATCATAATAGAAGTAAAGTAATGTCAAAGAAATAAACAGTAATCAGATAACTCAGATATCGAACACATGAAACATTTGGTTTTCCAAATCATTATTTGTATTAGATCCAATCAGTTGAGTACAATCATAATTTCCCTTAAAAATATCCTTCCACGCACATAGCGAGTAGAGTCTGCACACAGCCAGGACTAGGTCTCCGTGCACACAGCTAACAGGAGCCTTTCTACCTAACCTAGACTGAAAACACTTACAAAAATGTATCACTTACTTATATATTACCTTCACTATGAAATTTATTACTAGACTCGATCTATCTATATTTATATTCTTTCAGCACGCATATACTATGGTATCAAGCCATGGTTTGAGGCCCACAGTTTTCCCTTAACACCTAATTACATAAAAGAGGGACTTTGACCCGCCCCAAAGCCTCTTTACCTTTTCACGTAGTGTGCATAACCAAAAATATATACAAAAGGTTTCTCAAAATTCACCCCAGGGGAACCTGCTCTAATAGGCCCCCAACGCACACTCGTGAATCATCCTGAGTCACTGTGGGGTAGGCTCCTTCATCTTTTCTTTGAGCACAGTGAGAGAGGTTTTCAATGGAAAAACCACCTCAATGCTCTACGCATTATCTCCATGTGTTTCATTGACAAGATTTTTTGTTGTCGGAACTTCAGTGACAAGCTCAATACTTCTTTGCATCTACTAAAGGGCCTTCAGCACACCATCGAGTTTTTGTGATAGCTATAGAGGCTCCTCATCCTATGGTTGGATCCTTGCTTCCAAAAACTGCCCTCTATGATGCAAATCCTCAATCTCTGAAAGAATTACCCGGCTCTCTTATAGGCAGGAAATGCGTCACCATCCAGATATTTGAAAATTGTTTCTCTTTGACACGTAATTCGTTGAAAAAATATTGTACCATTGGGTCATTCTGAATCGAAGTCCAGATGCCCATGGCCTTATCCAATAATTGACTGCACTATGTGACTATGGAAACTATGCTCTTTGTAGTTGTTTTAACTTCTACGGCCCTCTCAGCTTTGACCTCCAGAGGAGTCTCTGGTTGCAGCTTCATTTGTAGATATGTGATTTGGTGTTCAAACTCTATGAGAAAAATCTGAATCTCTTCTCACGAGGCCTTCAGTTCAATGTCCAACCCTTCTAATTTCTCTGTTGGGGTACCTGTGGGAGGGACCGCGATCACATTGCTACAAACTTGGTTGAGTTCTTCTTCTAGAGCAGCGCGCTGAGCCTTTGCTACACATCATGATTCCTCTGCGGTCTGTTGTTTCTGTTGAGATTTGGCAACCTGCTGCTGTGACCCTATGGGAGTGTGGTGGGCATGGGATTCTCTGAACTAGAGCTCATCCATGATCATGTTGTGGATCATGTGTAATTTCACTGTAGGAAAAATAGATATTTCAACATTGATATCACTGCAACCTCATAGCTACGTGTGTCGGATTTCTAATTCCACATGGATGGTCAGCTCAGGGATTTGAATGAGATGAATCTCCCGTGTTGCAGGTAATACTATGTTGAGTGGCTTCACGCTAGTTACAAGCACACTCGCTTGCATCTAGATCACTTGTGCTTTCCTCTCCTAAATCAGGCTTGCTTAAAATTTGAGCTCCTAGATGCCGCTCTACACCCCGTTGAGCCCAACATTGTACTGCGCTTCTATGTATTTCCACATGTTCTCTATCACCATAATGACTGTGTTACCTATCTCATTTATATCAACTTTGGTCAGCATCAAACCTTCCTCTCCAGTGGCCTTGGAGCCTTTGCGCTTCTTCCTTGCACCTCCCACGACATGTCCCCTTGGAAGTATAGAATTACACTTGCTCTATTGTGTGACCCCCAGTGTCCTTAGGCTCGACACCATTCTTCTCAAGTGTAGTGTCTCTTTCAAGGTCAATTGTTTTGTGGGTTGTGGTCAGCGTTGGATATTCTCCAGTGATATTCTCGGTTGTTTGTGTGCCGGTACAGGGCTTGGTGGGCATCTTAGAAATAGAATTGGATGTACCTCTCGTGGTGTGTAGGCTCCAACCAAGCTAGTGGTCATTCTATAGTGACGCGCAAAAAATCATCCTCAGTGACGAGATAAGGAAATTCGTACCATATGTAGAAATTTGTTGAATAAATCACTTATTCAATGGAGATTAACCTGATCACACATCAATTTCGAATTGCATGCATAACACATAATCTCTTCTACAATTTAATTGTCACATGCGGAAAGAATAGAAGCGATAGCACATCAAATCATCACACACATTAACACAGTATGTATGGGGAAATCTTATAGCTGAAAACCCCCAGCTATTCTGTATATTATAATGGAGAGAACATGCAGAAAATACATAGTACAAACTCCTCACAAGTACTCAGTACTATCTCCCAATGCTACACAAAAGCTAGCTTGGTTTTGAACAAGTCACAAGTTCAAAACACACCCACTACTTCTCTGCCTCTATTGCGCAATCCAGGCCTGTCTAAATAGAGATCCAAAGGTTCGAATCTCCTTGGCTTGATAGAGCAATCATCATGGGAAATTCCTCCAAGTGTGGTGCAAATCTCATGCACAACTGATGTCGCAACTGATAGCTAACTCCACCCTTTCATCTACCTCTTTCACTGGTCGCCACTGAACTGTCCATGCACTGAGTTAAACTGATGTGTTATTTAGTTGAATAATGAGTTAATAATTAGTGAATTAAATAATATTTAATTCACACAACTCATCTCTAGTGTATTAGCCAGTTAAACTAAATACAACTAGTTCAACTAGTTAACCAGAACACCACCTCCATTAACTGTCGCATCAACTCCGCCGAACTCCGCCACTTGAGCTCTAACTGAAGTCAACCATGCATTAGCTCACCTAACTCATAGGAAAAGCGTAAATCCTTCTGGAAGCTGCATGCCCCACCTCTGAGGGTCAAACTGAAGTGCTCCAAGAGAGTAAACTGAAGTTTAGAGTCCAAATATTATTAAGGGTAAATAATATTTGACTTCCCTATTTTAAGGAGAGGTAGTCTAAAAATAGACTTCGACCTATCGACCTATAGGTCAAAAAATATATGTCCATCTATTTTTACCAACATGACCAATACTCCAAGAATAACATACTGCAATCCCTGGACCATGCTTCGTATGTCTAAAAATAGACATAGTCTAAAAATAGATTTTTCAACAAAAAATCACATGTGTGGTCCCCACCTAGTTTAGGTGATCACTTTCCAACTAGGATCAGGAAAGATGTTTCAAGAGGCCTCCTTCACTGTTTCTTGTTGCCATTTTCAACACTCCCTCTCAACAAGAAAGGACTGTCTTTGCATGCGACATGCAACTCCATGCATTCGCCCTGCAACCTCCACAAGCGCCATGCAACTCTATGCATCTGCTCTGCAACTCCTCTGAAACTGAATAGGCTCCAAACAACTCAATCAGTCTTGATGCATCTAGCATCTATCATCAAAGTCTTAGACTTCTGCTTGGCCAATTGCACATGTCATCAGGGAACCACTGCGCTGTTGAACTCTTGCACCCATGCACTCTTGCACTTGCTGTCAACTCTGATCCGCGCTCCAGTATCCGACACTGTCACTTTGATCTGCCTGCATCACTCCAACTGATCTTGCTACTGCTACGCTGTGGGCACCTCGTAGCTAGGTTCAATCCATGAGATCCACACCATCTCATGAATCTTTCCAGAAATCTCCTCATGGGATTAATCATGCATGTCGCCCCACCTTATACCTGGTGGTATAGCTGCATGCACTCCCTCTGCCTGCCTGGCACGAAATTTCTCTGCATGAGTGGTCTCTTCCACTCCATGATCCTCTTGTGGCTTCTCCACATCCCGAGGTTCACTATCACCTGCATGCAAAACTTGCTCCCTCTCAAGCATCAATTGCATGTCTTTCTTGCCTGCATCCAACACTTGCTCCCTCTCAAGTTTCAGTTGCATGTCTTTTTCCCACTTCCCAACAATAGGAAGCTCCATAGACATCCCATCTACTTCAATTCTGTAGAGATTCTTTTCCTGAATCCCAACCTTCTTGACTTGTCCCGTTGCCTTGTGCCGAAGGAAAATTTTTCCTTCTCTAAAGACAACTTCATACCCTTTATCCTCTAACATTGCGACTGAGATCAGATTCTTTGTCAGACCTGTACATGCAATACATCTTGTAAAAGAATGAGTTTACCTGACTCCCTCTAAAAGGTTATGGTACCAATTCTGGTCGCACTGTATCTTCCACCGTTGCCCAACTCAACATGCATCTAGAGACCTTTCTCCACCAAGTCACTGAAAAGATTTGCATCTCCCGTCATGTGAAAGGAAGCACCACTATCAATATACCACCCCGATCCCAATGCACTAGACAACATGCATGTGATAAATGATAAGTCTAGCTCAAATCGCGAGGCAATAGCCTCACCATCTGCAGATCCAGCAGCCTGCTTGTTCTTCTTCTTCTTTGGGAAATTCGTGGCGTAATGTCCATGATCGTGATAGTGAAAACACTTCACTTTGGACATGTCAAGCTCTTTACCATCTTCACCAGATTGAGAAGCCTTCTCCTTGCCCTTCCCCTTCCTTGCTTTGGTAGCCAAAGCGCAGTCTTCTTCATCAGATACCTTTGATGAAGATCCATCCCTGGTAGTCCTCCTGATCTCCTCTTGCATGAGATCCGACCACAATTGATCCCATCCCGGCAACTTCTCCCGACCATTGACACTATCCTGATAGGAATGCCAAACCTTCGCAAGACCAAGGAGATCTAGGTCCACCATATCCTCATCTTCGACAGTCACCCCCACACTTCCCAGCTCATCTCTGCACTGAGTGAACTTCGTGAGGTATTTTGCGATGCTGTCGCCTTTCTCCATCTTGATGTTCCTGAGTCTATCTTTGAGCGCCAGCTTATTTTGGTCACTCTTGCTTTGGTATAGATCCATCAAAGCTTTCCACATCAAATATGGAGAAGCCTTTCCATGCAGGCTGGATACAATGTGATCCTTTACACCCTCCAATAGGATCCTTCGACACTTTGCTTGTTTCTTTCGCCATGCTTCGATTTCAGCAGGATCATTAGAAGTAGGCTTTGGAATCTCTTTCTCCACAAATTCCAACAACCAATTATCATCTAATACAGCCTCCATGCGGTCCTTCCATGCAACATAATTCGAACTTCCTTCCAAGGCATATTCTAGTCGCAACCCGATGAAAGACGTTTTCGTCGCGGCACCAAGAACACAAATCTGCAAATTCGAATTTCACCACCAACTGATAACTCAATGACTTCCGATCTACACTTGAGAACAAATTATTTCCAAATCATAGATTGACTGCATGGGCTTTTACCAGACCTTTCACTTTCCGAAGAAAGATGAATCCAGAGGCTATCTGGCCCGTACGCAGGCTCTGTCCGAGGAAATAAGTTTGCAATCACCATAATAGATATTGAAAATTAATATAACTCTGATACCATGTAGAAATTTTCTGAATAAATCACTTATTCAATGGAGATTAACCTGATCACACATCAATTTCGAATTTCATGCATAACACATAATCTCTTCTACAATTTAATTGTCACATGCGGAAAGAATAGAAGCGATAGCACATCAAATCATCATACACATTAACACAGTATGTATGGGGAAATATTATAGCTGAAAACCCCCAGCTATTCTGTATATTATAATGGAGAGAAAATGCAGCAAATACATAGTACAAACTCCTCACAAGTACTCAGTACTATCTCCCAATGCTACACAGAAACTAGCTTGGTTTTGAACAAGTCACAGGTTCAAAACACACCCACTACTTCTCTGCCTCTATTGCGCAATCCAGGCCTGTCTAAATAGATATCCAAAGGTTCGAATATCCTTGGCTTGTCAGCGCAATCATCATGGGAAATTCCTCCAAGTGTGGTGCAAATCTCATGCATAACTGATGTCGCAACTGATAGCTAACTCCACCCTTTCATCTACCTCTTTCACTGGTCGCCACTGAACTGTCCATGCACTGAGTTAAAATGATGTGTTATTTAGTTGAATAATGAGTTAATAATTAGTGAATTAAATAATATTTAATTCACACAACTCATCTCTAGTGTATTAGCCAGTTAAACTAAATACAACTAGTTCAACTAGTTAACCAGAACACCACCTCCATTAATTGTTGCATCAACTCCACCGAACTCTGCCACTTGAGCTCTAACTGAAGTCAACCATGCATTAGCTCACCTAACTCATAGGAAAAGCATAAATCTTCTGGCAGCTGCATGCCCCACCTCTGAGGGTCAAACTAAAGTGCTCCAAGAGAGTAAACTGAAGTTTAGAGTCCAAATATTATTAAGGGTAAATAATATTTGACTTCCCTATTTTAAGGAGAGGCAGTCTAAAAATAGACTTCAAATTATGTGTCTCAAAAAAATAGATGTCCATTTGGTTCTTACCAACATGACCATTCCAAGAATAACATACCCAAATCATAGAACTAGTTGACTATGCCCACATCCTTTTTCCTGAGGCCAATGTATTTGTAATGGGAAGTCAATTCCCAACCTTAGATGATTGAGTTCCTCACTGAAGCTTTATCTTGAAATCAAGGGTCATTTCATATGAGACAACTGCTAATAGATTTATTTAAAACAATTATTATTTGATAACTGTCCACAATCACATTGTATTGTGAATTTATCTATTTACAGACTGAAAGTTTTTGAAAGTCATGATCATGATATAGATAAATATTCATCCTGTAGTAATTAAGAAAATAAACCACTGGAAAATCTAGATTCCAGACAGGTTTCAGTCTAAATTGGTCTGAAAACCCTGGTAATGACTTTAAGTGTCTGGGACATGTGAATTGTTTTAAACGGGAGAGGCTAATGAATTGGATAAAGGGTATTTTAGTCTAAAGGTATCCTGAGCAACATAGCTTAAAACTAATGAAGCAATAATTTCAGAATATCATGAGACATAGTCACAATTATGGGAAATACAGAAAATCAGATAAACAAACAATCATTCTGAAAATAGACTTAAAGCCTAGAAGTATAATAAAGAAACACAATATATTCTTTATAGTAATAAAAAACACATTAGAACTTTATATTATAAAGACAATCAAATACAATAGATCCAAGATGACAGAATTAGAATTGTGCATGCAAAATCAAGAAAGAAAAACAGTAAGAATCATGATAGTTTTTCAATAAGAAAGCAACTCCAACTGACAAAGTATGACAAACTGATTACTAGAGAACTTAAGAATATACTTAATATCAAACTAAAGAATTTCAATTCAGTATACATAATATTTAATCAATTGTTCACAGAATAATTCAGCCTGGGGCACAAAACACTTATATATGGCACTAAACTGCAACAAATATGAACATACAAATATAATGAACAAATCATGAAGAGCCTTAAAGAGTGATTTTCATAATTATTGATTTATTAAACAGAAAATAATATATTTTGAAAAATTACCTGTATTCAGAATCAGCTTCAGAGTAATTGATAAGACAAAAAGATATATACCACTTAAATTGAAGATGAATTTGCATGTCCTGGAGAACCAAACAATATATTTAAAACTAATGTGTCTGTGAAATTCAAGCAAGAAGGCTTGATAAGATGTTACAAGATGCACATCATTGAAATGAAGGTGAATTTGTATAAACCCAGAGAACCATGCAGCAATGACATCCCTCCCAATTATAATTGCTTAGTTTCATTGAAATTTCAGCATCCTATGTCAAATTCCCAGCTAAGGATAGGAGTTGAGCCAATAACCTGAAGAACAGAATGCAGAACCAACAACACAACATACAAAAGCAATAGCTAAAACAGAGTCGAAGCCACCAAATTTTGAGAACAGAAGAGTCTGGCAATCTCAATATACAAAATCAAGGGGCTCTCACTTCCCAAAGGAAAAAGGAGATGCAAACGAGATTAAACATTGATCAGTGAATATTGATTAAATGACTTTGCATTTACTTTCAAAGCCACACATTTATAAAGACACTTTATTGACCTTCCTCATATTCAAAGGTGCACACATTGATTGATCACCTTTCAAATCAGACAGCAGTGTGAACTTTCTTCCAGGCCTTAAAACAAGAATAGGTATTTAATATGAAATGTCAGAAATAACAAATCTTTGCCAGTATCATAAAAGTAAAAACTAGAATCGCTCATTAACACACAGAAAATTCTTCATACAATCACCATAAAGGTCACTGTTCTTCCTCTCTGGTAAGATGCAGAGCAAAATGAGGCATCTTTGGATGTCTACACTTCATCTGACTTGACATCCTTTCAACCCCTGTCAATAGGTTCCTATTTCTGTCTTGCAGACTTTCTTCCAAACCCTGCCAATCGGCCATTACCTACAATAGACATTTCAATATAATTGTCCCAAAATGAAAAGGATAACTACACTTGTTTAATCTATGTAGCTTTACATACCAATCCTCTCTAGACACAACACTGCTGAAGCTCACGTTATGCTCGTCATTTCATTTGAAGAATCTTTGAATCGAAACATTTAATTCAGTCGATTCTCCACCTTTACGTCTTTAACCATAATCTGAGAACAGGTGATTTGGATACAGAAGTCTAGAGTCAGTTTGCCGGAAATCAAATTTTGAAAAACTTTGAAAACAAAATTACCTTGTTAAAATTCCACCACTCTATTCCTTGGAGCTTTTTAATCTTCCCAAACTTTAGCTGTTAAGAAACCACAGCAAGAATTAATGGTTGGAAAAGGAAAAATTTAATTATAAGGAGATATTACATGCACAGGGAATATATAAAAGGACTGAAACATAAGTCACTTCTTAGATATTAATAGCACCAAACAAAAACATAAACCATAAATCAATTTGTTCCTTCACAGAAAATAATGGTATTAAGTTTGGATTCCGTGAAAATGCCAAGTGAGTTCAGGGCTCCAAGTGACAAATCTAGTTCAGCCAAGGAAAGCATGAAAACAAGCACCCTCATTCAATAGAGGAAATACAGTATACATCTTTATCAAAGCAGTCCTTTCGTTTTCTTGCCAGAACTTTTGCTTTGTGAAAGCAGAATGCAACAAAAGTATTTTGACTATAAGCCAACATTCAAACATGAAATGTATACATCTCTTTCTTCTAAGTGCTCCTGTCTGGTCATAATGAGAATCAACAGTCTGATTATGATGGTTTTGCATCGCAAGGTGAACAAATGGCACCTAACCCAATAAATGACAAAATCACAACTTGAGAGAAAATCTTCAAGGCTTTAAATATAACAACCAGGCCGTTCTAACAAGTCAAAAGGCATATGAATTAGTAAAGACAAAGTAATATACTCTGCAAATGTCCATTCATTAATGAAATTTCTGGTGATTATCGTACAACTTAGAATTCAAACAAAACCAAACACAAGGATGAACTAAATTCAGCTACGCTTTTAACAAGCTTTTAAGTACTTAGCTAATTTCAGATCAACAGGTGTCTCATTCAACCCTTGATGGAGATACAACGCTTATTCTACACCAGGTTTATCAAGAATGCTCCTCCTACAAATGTGTAGTATCCCCCAGGTAGCATCAACGGCACTCTGCCAGAATCGGATCTCTTGTTGGATAATCTGTGGAAGCACAATCAACAAACATTGAAAAGCCTTTAAAATTCGAAAGAGGATACAAAAGTACCTTTCCATTCACCTCATTACCCAAATCTAAGTTTGGAAGAAATCGATGTTTGCACGCTAGAAGTGCAACAACAATGGCTAGACTGTAAGGAACAAAACTTTCATGAACAAAATGGGATATAGTAATTGTGAAATTATCAGAAAGCAATTTGTGCAGAACTTAAAGTAAACAATAGTCATAATAATACAAGAAGCACTTACTACCATCTCGATAACAAAACCACCAGTCAAAAAATACATCTCTATTCCAAGCCAACCCAAGAATGAATACATATGCTGACCAATATGAAAAAGTTTTTCAATTCACTCCACTATATTTGGTTAACATCCAGTACCATGTTTGTTCCTTCAGCCAGAGATGTTATTACGATGTGCCTGTAATTATACCTTGAAGTGAATTCCTTCGCACATCGAATGTAATGGTGGAACTTGTTTAGCAACTCTATAAAAGAGCTATTATTTTTGCTTTCTCGAAGCTTTTACTCATAATAGACAACATTTGCAGCGGGTATGGGAGAAACAAACTTCTTTAAAACAGAATGTTACAGCTTATGTCTTATACAGACATGTTAATAAGCAATCAAACCTCCTAAAATAATAGATGAGGGGGTGTAGGCTGATGGTGTGACCTATTTAATACAAATATAAAATAACGTAAGGGTGTGATGTCAATATCATGCAGTAATTTATCAATGTTTAATCAAATTACATTCACATCATAACATTGTGTTTTTTTTTAAGCTCATTTCAAGAAAAATTAACAAAGTATCACTATTTTTCAATACAACTAATATGAGAGTAAAGCTCAAGAAACAACTTTCCTGATCATTTCTTTGTGTTGACCATTTGATGGCAAAATTGTAGCTTATCAGTTTTACTTCTGACAGCATAGTGGTACTAAGCACAAACTGTTGATACATGTGAATACAAGAGTTAATTTATATGAAAGGACACGTCACAGCAGACAATTTACTGAGAATACTTCAAACAACAGACTACAGTGTCACAGCTACGCTCCATGATACTTTCAAAGCACATTGTTGTAAGCATATTTTTGAATATATCTTTCTATAACTAATTGATGATTGTTGTCTAATGGAGAGCCATGGGATATGAACACTTTAAAACCTGCTGAAGCGAATTTTCAATACACTGTTGCCTTCTTCAAACTTAATGACTGTTGATAAAGAAACATGCTTCCTAGACGTCGGATTGTCCTCATCTCAGTGCATCTCTCAAAATCCCAGATGTCAATTAATGCGCTTCGATGTTGAGACATTTTTCAAAGTGTCAAAGATCCGCAGGTTCGAAGCAAGAGCTAATTTGAGGTTACAGGTGGTGGGACAAACCAAGAGCCAACGAATTTGTGGAAGAACATCATGTAGACAGTATCAGTGCTTGGAGAGCAGTGCATTTGGATACAGCAGCATTTGTCAGAGTGCTGTGTACAGTGCTTGTTGGAATATGCCTCTATGTCATGAAGGTAATAATGACAACGTCTTCTATAAGACACGAAGAGGCATTGTAATCCTGAGTATATGACGGTGTTTAATCGTTACTATGCTCTGGACATAACTGTAATTCCAATGCCTAGTAGAATACATATCTCATATTTACGTACATATATTCAGAAATTCTAAAGTATGGAGAGTGAATAAGCGAGTTCAAACTCAATATATTTGAAAATAGTTTAAATCTAACATTGAATCAGTGCAGAGTTCATGTTAAAAGTCAGGCTTTAATTCTGCGCCTCTAGTGATATGCACAGTGTATCCTTGCACACCATGTTTGCATTCTCTCTGTGCTTAGGTAGAATCTTACATATCAAATAGTTTAAAACAAAAAGACTTTTTTTGTCTTAAAAAACGTCTTAAAAGCCCCTTCCCTGTAGTAGTGGAGAAACTATCTTCCAAAGTTCATTTCTAACATGTTCCCAATCTGCATACTCCCACACAGAAAGAAAAAAAAACACAAACTCACTCCTCAGAGATACGCTGCAATTAATTTGCTTGGCATTGCACTGCAGAAAACACACAACAACCCAACCTGGCTATTCATATCACAGACTTAGTTTACCTTGCAGCTGGGAGAGCTGGTTGTTCAAATTGGTCAATTTAACACAATGAATGGGAAGAGCCACCTTCCACACGATAAAAGGTAGGGAAATACTTCTGTTCCACGGATGCTAGCTCTGCAAACTATTGTAGGGTACCTGGCTTGTTTTTCCCTAGGTCCAAGGTCCGTGATGAGAGCCTGATGTAATGCCAATGGAATCACAAGGCCCTGAAATGGAGGAAATGTTTCTGACCCAAACATGTCCAGGATGCAAAATTAGCAGCCAAAGTGCAAATTAAAAGCGGCCTGCAATCTTATCAGCCAACTGTTGTACCAGCAACAACTATTGGATTCCGCTCTCATCTGCAATTGTCTATGCTTCCTCTCCAAAGGAAATTAATCTCAATAGTAGATCTTGCATGCCTAACCTTATCTTCAATATCTCAAAAAAAATCCTACATAGAATACACGAACGGGATATAAGCAACACACAATATTGATCAGAACACTTATGCGAGATTTCATAAGCACCACAAATACTACAGCAGAAAGCCCAAAGTACTTACTGGATCCTGTTAAAACCATCAATTGCCTTCACTTGTTTAATGTCTACAAGACATAACCCAGAATCTGTTCTTGCAAATTAAATGAGCTATGGGGTCTTGCACTTGAGGCACCAGAAATGGGGAAATACTCATCTGTGTTTCTCTTAGCTTGTCAGTCCAATTCAGGCTTTCAAAGGTTCTACATGTGGCAAAGCCTATATACATAATCAAAGCATAAAGAGAACTGAATCAATGAGATATATGAACTAGACTATACTAATGGTCTCCATTTGCTTTTTCCTTCCTCTTTATTCAATGTCATGATGATAAAAGCTTCTACATATACTTCAAGTTCTTTATCGTTCATCTCTGCTGCACTGTGTCTGAACAGGACATCCTTGTCGCCATTCAGAGGGGCCAGTGTGGTGTAACTGATCGAAAAATTACTCACTGTTTCTGATTCATCTGTGAATGTGGGCAGACCCAGATATGTAAAAGCATCATGACCTGGTTAAAGAGCAACAACGAGGTGACGGCTTTTCAGGCCACACAGGCCAAAACCTTGTAGCAGCCGTGAAGTCAAGGATAACCAGCAAACCCTGTTTCTGAAGTTTGATATACGCTCTTAGATAAACAAGCTTGAAAAAGGAAGCAGAACGAAACTCCTGTGTGTAAACCTTCAATAAATAAAATTTTAATTTGAAGCATGATTTAATCTTCTTCTTAGTGCTGTTACTCAATTCCTTGCATCTACTCCAAGACTGCCAGATAATGTTTTTACCTGTATGGCCTGGAGCATCACAGAACTATCTATATCAGGCGACAAAAGATCTTGTTAGTTATGACTGCAAATGAAGTCAGTAGACAGCTGAGGCCCCAATATTAGAATTCAAAATCAGACTGACTGGTTACTTAGGTGTCTGATCCATACACCATATCCAGGCTCTCCTGGATACTGATTGTGCAAAAGGCTGAAGATTTACAAAGGAAACTTGCAGAGGATAAAATGCTATCAGTTCTCAGCTTATCTAGGAACCATTGAATCTGCACATGATACAGAGCAGTTAAATGCATATTGTTGAATAGTAGATGAGAGGAGTGATGGAAACTAACATGAGATCACTAAATATCAAAGGTTCTGAAAAGTGGTAAATATTGTTGAAGACAAGGTCATATACTCAAGTGGCTCTTCTAAAAACTACTAATATACCCACCACCTTTTCAAATGGCTCATTGGGTGGGATCTGATTTGGTAAGGGACAGTTCACATCACTGCTTTAGCAGAATTCTCAGGATGTAGAACTTCAAAACTTCAATGAGATGGAGGTAAAAATCTAGTGTAAATGTGCTATTTCAAGTTAAAAGACTATTGGAGTGGACAATATCTCAATTGTACTTTATCATTGAGAATCATTAATGTTTATGCCAATAATGTTTCAAAGATTTAACGCCTCTATTGTGATTCATTGTGCATGTGAAAAATATACTGTTGCAATATTAACACTAAGATATTTTTATTTTCCTTCCACCTTTAGATCCTGGCTTTTCCCTATTTTCTGGTTCATCCATAAAGTCATAATTAAGATTGAGAAAAGTATGGGGAGAAAAGAAAGTAATAATAAGCGCAGAGGATATCCTGCAGGATGAGGATGTCTAGTTATTATTATTATTGTAGAAATAAAAATATGTTTCCTGTTACATTTTCCTGTATCTCCACTAACGAGCATCAAGAAGACTAATCCTGTAGTAAATCTTGTTCAGAGAACCCATTAGTTGATCTTCTAATTTGATAGAAGCCATGGAATTTTTACAAATTTCCCTTGATTAAAGCACGAGGTTGGATCTCTTTTTGTGTATGTGGTTGAGGCCCTTACATATAAACATATGGTGAAACATCATACTTAATTAATTGTCTTCCATATATAACTGGAGGAGATTTATTTGTCTATATAAAGATTGTCAAGGTTACTTGCTATTTCTTTTTGTTAAATTGGATAACTTAGGTCCAAACTCCATATTAAGATGCCAGACAAGAGGTGCTAATATTTTTGTTGATCTTCTTTCAGAGGTGTAAAATCCATATAAAATATGTCTTAATCCTATGAGCAGAACTTATATTTTTGGAATCTATTATTTCTAATAATAAATTATATGTGCAAGGTCGGCTAGTTTTGTAATGTAGGCTCACATGCCCATCACAGATGTGTCACACCTCATGATGATGTTATATATACAGGTGTTGGAGAGATTTTTATCATCATCATAACTCACATATTCCTTCCTAGATATCTAGAGAGTACGCAGCTACTAAGAAGGACGAGTTTGAACTACACGGTAAGACCAAGAGAACTGTAATGCCAAGCTGAAGTGCACGATTTGACATGTTGTTGTGGTTTCTCAGAAATCTTGACTCATGCTGATTTTATCAACGCTAACCAAACAAGCTTGAAATTTGGTGGAAGGTTCTATCATGAAGGCCGTGATTACCCGGGCATTACTAAAAAAATCGAGGTCAAAGGGTTGACCGTTTTGCTGCTGTTGCTTGACTTTGTGCCTTCTGCTGCCCTGTTGACTTTCAGTATTAGCTGACTTCTGCGTGAGCCACTGCTGACTCATCTACGTACTGAAGGGTTGTTGTGACATGTCAATGGCCACTGCAAGGAGACTTTGTGCTGGTTGAAGCATCCTTGCTGACCGTCAAACGAACATACACATTTTTCCTATTTCGATTTGTCTTCCTCGTAAGATCTACTATATGTTCTATCTCGTATTTTGCTGTGAACCATTTCACATTGCAGAAAGAAAAGTGAAATTACATTGTGTGCATAGAACATCTACAAAACCTTATATAAAGGTACTGAGTCAGAGGTGAAGACAAAATCTCACAATCTATAGCAATCATCATTCCAGAAATGGCAGGTCTCATTAGTCTTGAATCTGCTGAGGAATAGATGACTACTGACTGGAAGTGATGATTTCCATCTCGGAAGATGATATTAGATCTCAATTAGAAGATCATGATCTCCTCGGATCATGTGGACAGAGATTCAAGAACTCCATCCAATGCCTCCTCGCTTCCTAGAAACAAGTATAAGAAGGAGAAATCAAGCAAAGTCATGGATCGAAAAGAACCACACAAGAGTCCTGGTTGCCTACATATTCAACTAGGCACATCCAAGGAGATGTATGACAAATGATACTTATGTTTCAAGTAAACAATGTGAACCAAGTGCTATTCCTCAAGAATGTTGAAGAATATGGCATACGAGATGAGTCTGTCTACTTTCTTTCAAGGATCTTCCAAATCTAGAACCATCTCACATATTGGGAGATAATAGCTGATCATGGAGATGGTTCTACCTACTTGGAGGACTTCCATATGAATGGCAAGTATTCACAATCATTATTCTCAACAATAATACTATTCTAACTTGATGAGTCATTAAGATGTGCAAGAAGAAACAAGGATGAAGGAATGATAACAAAAGAAATGTCAGCTTTATGGTGCTCATTCCTGAAGAAGAAACTTGTAGTTCTGTTGATGTACACATAAAGACTAAGAGAAGCATGGTAATGTTTAATTTGGGCTACATAGGTTCTGGACACCATGCTAATGCCCTTCAAGAAGGATTCTCCGAGAGGACGATAACACACCACAATCAAGAAATGGAAATCGAAGAAATGACAAATCCAAAGGAAAGAGGGAAGGCTCACTTGGTGGAAACAATCAACTCTAAGAGGTGTCCAAATACCACACAGTATGAGGAGTGTCTAATGTTGTTGATAAAAGAAATGGTATATTCTATCTCATTTCATCAGACCTTCCGCCTACACTATGGATGTCTCACACTGAGGAAGTGGTGCCTCAAGACACATCACCGACTCAAGGCTACTTTATATGGTTGAAAGGGATAATCAGAAATGTATCCTTGGGGATAATGCTATCGGTCCCAGGAAAGGACCGGGATCAGATCACTTGTCCCAAGGACAAGTCTCATGAAAGATGTGATTTGAGGTAATCAAAACTAAAGAAAACTCTTGTAATCAGATCTCATGGAAGACAAAGATTCTAATGTTACTTTCTTAATGGAAAGGAAAAAGCCATGTGGAAGAAGAGCTTCAAGGAATGCTGGTCTCAATTGGTTTTAGGGTTGGTACACTCCATCAAAGTTGAGGAGTCCATGGAGCCATGACTTGCATAGTCATCCTAGCAAACTCAATCCATGCACCCCACTTTAGGACACCTTCATTACAAAGCCCTTCCCGAAGCAAGGTAAAGGTAGGACAGGATGCCCTGATTTGGAAATAATCATGAAGGTGTATGTAAGGGTCAGCTTTAAGGAAAACATACAAGGGGACCTTCAAGTGTTTACAAAAAGACATCCGTAGGCTGCATCCTGTTCATTCGATCTTTCTCAGAGCAAATATTCTAACATCCTTCGGGGGATGTTCTTATCATGACATTTAATGAACACTTCCTCCTCTCTAAAACCGGATATATTTCTGAAGAAGAAGGATGAGGTTTTCTCATGTGGTCTTATATCCAAAGCCTTGTGGAAAATATGACCCTGAAAAGAAGATCAAGACATTCTGAGGATCGATACTAAAAATGAATATGGAGTCAAATGAGTCTGAAGATTTTTACAGAGAAGTCGAAACAGAGGAGACTACCATCGCACATACCCCCGGGAAAGCGGTAATGGTGTTGCCGAACGCAAGAATAGGACCACAGGAAGTCGCCCACATGCTGCCAGACTGTGGTTCACCAAAGTTCTGTGGGGAGAAGCTTCAAACATCGCCTCGTGTACATTCAAAACCGATGCCCTGCCATTCCGCTTGATTCTAAAACTCCCCGAAGAGAAAGCCGGTAAGAAACCCGATGTCTCACATTTTGAATTTTTGGATGTCCCGTCTATTTTCATGTGCCGAAAAGAAAGGTGAGAAGTAAGCCGGATGCCATCAAAGAAAGGAATGTTTGGAATGTGGTGAGACTTGAAGGCACAGAGTCTATGTACCGTCAAAGGAAGAGAGATAAGCTGCGATGTCACTGACGAAGATGTTTCCTCAAGAAAGTATAGATCTCTCCTAGATCTCAAGAAAATCATGAAGATGACTCGCCTGAAATCAGAAGGACCCTGGTGGGGATGACTATACGATATTGAAGGGCCAATGGGACCTATATTGATCCACCCCTTCATTTGTGGGTGAGACCATCATGAAGCCTGGCACACCCCTCGGGTCGCCGAGGGTCAGTGCTGCCTCAAGGGGGACATTCCCAGAGCAAGAAGCCAGATAATAAGGACATCTAGCTTCACACAGAGTACTATTGAAGAACCCAACTCCGGATCTTTTGAGGTCACCAAGACTGCTTGGAAGACAAGCAGCATGGGTTAATAGAGTCTATTATGAAGAATGATGTCTGGGATGTGTCCCGAGACCAAGACAAATCACAGCCACCCAAATGGCCTACAAAATCAAAGCACACATCCGAGGGAGGGGGCCAAAAGTTTAAGGCAAGGTTTGCTGTCTGTGGCTTCCTCAAAAGGAAGGAATTGACTATGACGATATATTTGCACTCGTGGCACGATATACCACCATCCGGAACAATCATGGCAGCTCTGCCGCTACACAAGGATGGAGTCTCATCATGATGTCAAGACCTTTTTCGTATGGTGCAATAAAGGAAGAGGTGTATGAGAACAACCTCCTCGGGGATTTCCAGTTCAAGATCGCACACTGGGACAGTCTCTGGCAGGCTGGCTGAAAGCCCTCGGGCAGCAAGCACCCGTAGCTTGGCACGCAGAGGATGGATAGTTACTTGATGAAGTCATTTCACCAAGCAATGCTGATCCCAACTCATACTTCAAGGCTGTGAAAGAGAGGCCTCATTCTAGTGCCTGTATAAGACCTTCTGATTTGGTGATGAGACCTCTCATTCATCAATGTGCAGGGAGCTTGTCGTCGACCAGATGAAGGATCACAGAATCATGTAATTATTTCAGGCCCGAGGTCCGGCAGACTGAGAGACCAAGGAAAAATATATTCGTAAGCTCGGAAAGATTTGGAATGGTGGACCGAAGTCCGTGTCGACATCGATGGAACTAATCCCAAAGTTGGGATATAAACACATCGCCTCCATTCTAACAATCCTATAGTATCGTCAACTCATAGAGCTTTGAGCCTAGTGAACACCAGGTTCCGGATGATAGGTTATGGCAACACTTTGAGTCAAGTCGATGGTTGGAGTCTCATCATTTTCGACTGAAGCAGCCAAGAATCTTTTAAGATATTCGGGTACCATAAACCATGGGCTGGACACAACGCTTGAGTGTGATACTCCGTGGATATACGATGCCGATTGGTCAAGGAAAGGTGGTGGATCGTAGCACATCCGGATGCTCAAGCCATCTTGCCCGTTTCATCTCATGGATGAGCAGAGCGGGGCTGGCTTTGAGCACCGCTGGAGGTCAACACATTGTCACAGGCACCCGCCAGAAGCAGCTTGTCATGGAAGCCTTTAGTGAGCCGTTTGGACATGCTGTGATACCACCGTGATATCAGTGACAATCGTAGTGGATCAGACATTTGAGAACTCTGTGGTTCCACGACCACCATGATATTATAATGCACCACTTATCCCAGATGTGCCGCCAAAGGCCGTATGCCCGATCATATAGGAACCGATGAGCAAAGTCGCGGGATATTCCTTTACTAAGCCCCCGGGGAAGGTCAAAGTTCTAGCCTGGTGAGAGTCTTGGTGTCGAAAGACTCCTATGATGTGGGTCCTTGCTAGCCCATGAGCCCGTGGAGCCTCGGGGGGCTTTGGGGAGAGCTTCTTGGAGCTATGGGCAACCACAAGGCTAGGCTTGCCAACCTTGGTGGTGTGCTTGGACCCCACTGTTGTGATTTTGAGTTGGTTCACCTCTCATTTTCTGTGCCCCGTATGCATCCCACCCATTGAGTTCAGGGCTCATGGGAAGTACCTCTCATTTGGCCAATGAGGTGTGGAAAAGTTAGAGACTATTAGCAAAGACTGATGGACGCATCAGAGATTGCCGTACTCTCTATCTAGGATGGCACGGTCCAACCACTTGATCCGGGATCAAGATTTGTGAGGTCTGGGACCTCTGGACTGACTATGTCAGTCGGGGGATGATGTCTTTGTGACTGACCCACTTCTGTTCTGAAATAAAGAAGCCAGCAAAGCAAGTTTCGGCGGGATGACGCACGATGTTGATTGCACTGATAGATGGAGTTCTCCCTAGTTGAGAGGGAGTGTTAAATTTGGACAACTAGGTCCAAATTCCATGTTATGATGCTCAGATTAAGAGGCTAATATTTTTGTTGGATTCCTCTTTCTGAGAGGTGTAAAATCCATATAAAATATGTCTTAATCCGATGAGTAGAACTTATATTTTGAATTTATTATTTTTAATAAATTATATGTGCAAGGTCGGCCAGTTTTGTAATGTAGGCTCGCATGCCCAACAGATGTGTCACACACCCTCATGATGGATATATATACAGGAAAAGTTGGAGAGATTATCATCATCATCACAACTCACATATTCCTCTTTCATCTTAGAGTACGAGCTACCAAGAAGGACGAGTTTCAGCCACACGTGTGATGGACGAAGAGGACAAACTGTACGGCTGAGCTGAAGTACGGATTTGCTGCTGCTAGGGTTTCGCAGAAACTTTGACCAGCGTTGACTTTGGTCAACGCTTGGTCCAAACAAGCTGAAAACTTGTGGAAGGTTCGATTTATGAAGGCCGTACTACCTTGCACAAAAATCGAGGTCAAAGGGTTGACCGTTTTGCTGCTGCGTTGACTTTTAGCTTGCTGCCCCTGCGTTGACTTTTCAGGACAGCGTTGACTTTTGCAGAGTTGACTTGGGTTGACTCATCTACAGATTGAAGGGTTGTTGTGACAGATGCTGGGCTGGCTGACCAAAGGAGACTTTGCTGGTTGAAGCATCCTGTTGACCGCCGAAACGAACATACACATTTTTCCTGTTTCTGATTTGTCTTCTGTAAGATCTTCTTATATGTTCTATCTGCATTTTGCTTAACTACTTGTATGATTGTTGAAATAAAAGTGAAATTGCTACTAGCATAGAACATCTACAAAACTTACAACTTGCAACAACATACTCAACTTCAACACCAAAGTAACCGTATCTCGTTTCTGTCATCTATGAGACTATGGAGGATTCAGGGTCAAGCATCCACCTATTGCTTCCATCCACCACACCCCAATCTGAATCTGTATATCTGCTATCCAACCCATGGGTGTTTGGTCTTATGAGATTGATCATCTCAAATCTATGACATTGATCACCTCCTTTTTCCAAATTATCTTAGCAACTGGGGTGTCGAGTGCCCAATAAATATTATAGGCAAAAAACACCTACAATGGTAGATCTATGATGCGATGTTTGCTCAAATAGGTGACCATAAATACACCTCCACTTACTAGTCCAAGGCCCCATTGGCAAGGTATTTCCACCATTTCAAGTCCCCAAGTCTTACTAGTCCAAGGTCCCATTGGCAAGGTATTTCCACCATTCCAAGTCCCCAGCTTAGTTCACCTCAACATCTCACTTGGGGACTTGGAATGGTGGAAATACCTTGCCAATGGGGCCTTGGACCAGTAAGTGGAGGTGTCTTTACGGTCACCTATTTGAGAAAACATCGCATCATAGATCTACCATTGTATGTGTTTTTTGCCTATAATATTTATTGGGCACTCGACACCCCAGTTGCTAAGATAATTTGGAAAAAGGAGTTGATCAATGTCATAGATTTGAGATGATCAATCTCATAAGACCAAACACCTATGGGTTGGATAGCAAAAGAAAGTAGCAAGTAACCTTGACAATCTTTATACAGACAAATAAATCTCCTCCGATTGTCATGGAAGACAATTCATTGAAAATGAAGTGTTTCACCATATGTTTATATATGGAGGGCCTCAACCACATACACAAAAGATCCAACTCATACTTTAATCAAGGGGACTTGGAATGGTGGAAATACCTTGCCAATGGGTCCTTGGACTAGTAAGTGGAGGTGTCAGATGCTGCTCAACCCATCATGAATGAAATAGAAATATATATACTAGTTCAACAAGGCAATATATCAAATGCATAGGCCCTAAATATATACCAGTGATAACAGAGTCCTGTAATATCTGTGCAGTCCTTGAAGAGGGTATAGATTACTTACTTGGGAGCTTTGACCATAACAATAGCAGCTATACAAGTAATCACCAAGGCAGATTTATAAAGAGTCGATGCTATCACATGTCTCAACGGAATTACAACAAGCCACCATTATTAGTTTATGTCTGGTTACACATAAAATAAATAATTTCCCTCTAGAGACTTTCAGTATCACTAGGCATCCTTAGTACGAAGGTAAAAACACATGGTCAGATCCTCCATGGGCCAAATTCTAGTGCCTAGTAATACAACGTTGAGGTTATCTGATATCACTGTTAAGGTGATACTTCAAGTCCAGTTCATATACAAATATAACAGTAGCAGTGTCGTGAGAAATAATAATTTGATTGTTAGACGTGGGAATTGACTCCTTGAGGAGTGAGAAGGACAATCCCTCAATAATTACAAAAATGCCAGATCCTGAGGGAAAACTGTAATTACTCAAACTTTGAAATTTCTCTTTATGCTATACTCACACCGGCACATGGTTTTAGACGCATTCAGGGTCTGAGAGGACAACCTACAAGGCACCCCCAGAATGCAGCATACTATCTCAAGTTTTATTTCCTTGAAGTGTATAGCTTCCAATGGTTAGGACAAATATCCCACGATCTGGCATTTGCCGAGTTCATAGGTAGAGAATGAAACCCTGCCAAAAGTGTAACAGCTGCTTATAAATCTTAGAAAATTATATGGGCTGCATATCCTGGTTGTTGCGTTAAACCAAATTGACACCAACCTTACACAACCTCTACATCAGACTCTTCAAAAGTTTTCAAACTGTGTAATTATGTGTGCAACCTAGCAACAATTTTTCCATTTTTGTCATGGTTATTGACAAGACACCCTGAGACTACCCCAATACATATAACATACCTTTGTGTGATCAACCATTAAAGAGGGCATGTACTTATAAAGTAAACACTATAACTGACAGTCTAGTCTATCCAAGGAAATGTCAGGGACAGAGTCAGTATAAGCCATTGTAAAATTTTATATGCCAACAGATTGAAGTATATGCAAGGCTGGAACAGAATTTTAATAAGCCCCTAAACAGTATCATTCCATATGTACTGGGTTTTCTTCTTACGAACATCATGAACTGCATCTGGGACATCAAGTACTAATATGATAATATGAACTCTTTCAAGTGTCAGGTACCATCATCTGAAGTCTGTTGACATAGTATTAACTTTTAAGGGGATCTAATGCCTTACTTCATGTCCGTTGTCCCTTGTGTAGGTCGTTCAACCTATGGAGTCACCTTAGTGTATGGGGTGGCCATGGAACCTAGGTGTGCAACAGAGTTTAAGACCACAACTCCTTGCCTAAACATACATCATTGTTAATGACTGCAATTTCTGCCATAGTGATTAGATATACAACACAATCCATGCCTACATATGGCATCAAAATGTCATGTAATTTAGGCAGTACGTGCCATTTTGTAACCCTATTTCGTAGGGAATAGTCTTGAACAATTTCTGGGCATCATAATTATCAGGATACCTAAGGATGGGTATAAGGATAGGTTTCACGAATTTCCTCCCAACCATTGACAACTGCCAGCTATGCAATTGTCACCCCCCTAGCTTATGAAACATGTCCCAGTGTTTAGGCCAGGGATTGCTGAGGTCTGTTCCCTTCCACCCTGCCTATTGCATTTTGATTATAGACTGATACAGGGAGTCCAGAGGTAGTTTTTCCTCCACCCATCAGTCCATAAGGGACTCGAGAGATATACATCTCCACCCATTTATAAGCAAGGGATTCCAGAGATTCTCATCTCCAGCCTTTGATCAGTAGGGGACTCCAGAGATTCTCATCTCCACCCTTTGGTCAGCAAGGACTCCAGAGATTCTCATCTCCACAGTCTGGTCAGCAAGGGACTCCAGAGATTCACAGTTCCACCGTTTGATCAGCAAGCGACTCCAGATATATACATCTCCACCCTTACTTTCCTCAGGGGATCCAGAGGTTTGTCTCCACCCAACCCCACCCAGCTGGGCATACTGAGCATTCTAGGTTAAGACAAACAGAAAGCTTCCTCCCTTTTTTCCGGTTCCGATCGAGAGCCTCCATAAATAGAGGACTTCCACCCTTCAATGTCATCATTTACAGTTGCAGAGTATTGTGACAAGCGTAGACTAACACTACATAGGTGAATTTTATGCAGGTATGTTACGGACTACAGGGCCTTTTCCCTTTGAAATGCAAGGTTAATTTTAGCAATAATATCAGCCAAATGTGGGTTCGGGTGTGAATAACCCGTAAGGCAATGAGATGGCAATGAGACACACTGAGGATGATCTCAGTTTGCTAAGTATCCCTTAGTTCATCCAGTGTCATTCAAATAATCACTCGTCTGAACCTAGCACCTCAATATAGAATTATTTCACAGGTTTGACTTCATAAATGAACATTGTTAACCCTAAGCATCGAACTAAGATCTCAGGGTTTCAAATGCCATGCTCAATGCTTCAATATATGCGTCTGAAACATAAATGCATTTTGTTGCAGACCCAGAAAATTCATACATCCTGGTATTTGGAGATATCACCCATAACATAATTCCTGCCCACATAAAGCTTGAATATATAAGAACAGAGAGGGAGGATGGCACCTGGTGTTAGACAGCAGCTCCACTGTATTCCCAAAACCCATGTGAGAAATGCCCAATTTGATGTAAATACCCAAGGCACTTGTTATAGGGCTCTATCACATCCAGAAGCAGCAAAGCAGTTCTGAATCGAGAGAGATGAGGTTGCAGCAAAGTGTATACCCTCTGGTGCTGCATGTCGTTTCCCCCGCTGGCGTCGTGACACCATTTCCCCTTTTTTTTCTGTTCTCTCTCCCTCTGTGGTTGGTTAGGGTACAGCCTGGCCCAGCTCCTCTGGACCAACCCATTTTGCGCCATTTGGCCTTCTTCCTAGGTCTTCTTTCCGAATCGATAATGTGTGAAAGAAGAAAATATCCACCCCCGCTCCACCATGTCCTAATACCTGTGAAAATATCCTCCCCCGCTCCACCAGGCGCTAATACCTATGAAAATAACCGCCCCCGCTCCACCAGGTGCTAATACCTGTGAAAATATCCGACCCCGCTCCATCTTGAGGTAATACATGTGAGCGCCGCTCATTTCACCGAGTAATCTTTAGTGCGATTTTTTGAAGGCTTTTACAGTGATTTTTTACGGTGTAATTTTTTTAAATTTTCGCAGGAATTTATTAAAAAGAGAAGTTTGATTGCTAATTTTGCACAATTAAAGTGCCAAAAGGTTTTTGAGGGTGCTAAATCTATATATAGAGTTAAAAAACCAGTTTGAATAACAAAAACCAAAGTTTTACCTCAAAAATTTTTATCGAATTCTGGATTCCGGCACCTGAAACTTCAAAAAGTAGCATTAAAGACAACTCTGCATTTCACTATGAGATGCATTTGAGCAAAGAAAACTCTGCATTTCACTATGAGGATCCATTTGAGTATGTTTTACATGTGATTGGCAAGGTTACATGGATTAAATTATATTTTGTCACGACAATGAACGGATTAGGTTTGATTAATGTTATTACTTTTTTTTATGTATGAAAATTTGTTCAATTATAAAGCTAATCAATCATAATTCCAATGTTATAAATCCATAAATGCGATCAATCCATTTTCGAAGAACAAATTCCTATTTTATGTGTCAATTAAGGTAATTTATGTTATAGACATAAATTTTTGGTATTTTTTATTAAATTAAATGAAAAAAAAATTAAATAAAAATCTAAAGGACTCGAGAATGAGAATAAAAATAAAAATAAAAGGAAAAAAATGTGAGGATGAAGATGACTTGATTAGTTTTCATTAATGAAATTTTTTTTTTATGTAAAATCTTGTTAAATTGTAAAATTATATATACATAGCTAAATTTTAGTGGAGTACTAACATCAAATTTTACAAGTACAAATGAATGGTATTGTTGTAATTCACAAAAACTTACAGCCATAATGTAAATTTGTATTTTTGTAATTCACAAAAACTTACAGCGGGAATGTAAATTTTTCAAATTTAATAAAATTTATAGAGGAAAAATATATAAATAAATAAATACATAAAAAAAGAGATTTGAAAATAAAAATAAAAATGAAAAAGATTTGAAAATAAATACAAATTTATTAAATTTAATTAATATAATCATTTTATTCTTGTTAAATTGTAAATGTTTTTTTGTAAGCCCAGTAGTATTTGTTTTTTTTATTCATTTTTCAAAAGGGGCAGATTACATTATATGTTCTTTTTCGAGGCCTCAATTTGCTCTGACGAGAAACTAGGTTTCTTGGCTATCAAAAGGCATTGTAAGTCATCCAAAACCGGAATTTCTTCAGTGTATCATACCCAGCTTTATAAGCTTAATTATCTATAATATTAACAGAGTTTGAGTTACTACGGCTGTTGCCTGCTACATTCTTCAACAAAATAGACATAAGCATATATAAACATAGATATGACAAAAACTAACAAGACACTAATCAACTTAGCCCTTTGAGGACTCGATGGGCGCCAAATCTCTAGCGCTTGACCCGAGAATCCCTAATTGTTGAGTATGCTTCAGGAGTTTTTCAATTTTTCCTAGACGTGCGTTCTGTTGCTGGACTTGGAACTACAGTAGCTGGAAATCTTTCTAGATTTCCTGCATTTTCAGATCAACTTGCATAAACTAGGTGGTGTGCATGATGGCTTTCACCACCAAATGCTTCATTCTCCAATACAGTTGGAGAGTTTGTTGGTACTAAGATACTCATCCTCTGGTATTGCTCAGGTCGGGCACAATCATTTCTCCCTCCAGAATTATATATTCTTCTTTAGCTTGGCGCGTGAGGGCCCCCTCCCATTTCGCTATTACCTTCCTTTCCTAGATCGGGACTTCTTGAATATATGTGAGAGCAACATTCAAGATATGCTCAGCTTGCGGTTTACAGCCATACCTCCTTGGTCCTAAGAGGAAGGCTCCCCCCTCTCTTTCTGCGCCCCTCTTTTCCCAGTCTGCCTTATTCTTGCCATCCCTGCCTCCTCCTTCACTATCTTTGCCAGGGCCATCTTTGGACTCTTCTCTACACAGATAAGAGCAACAACTGTGTTGCACTCCCGGGCCCCTCCAATTATATCGTGTACTCTCTTCCCAATTTTTTCACTGTAATAGAAATGATAATCAAATACAAAGACATTGAAATATCAATGTAGCCCAAATGCAAGCACGAAACCTGACTGTCATTGTTATCTCCCCACTGATAGTTGACTCCCCTACCCCAATCTATGCATTGAGGTCTCCCTGGATGACCTCCAGCAGGGGTGTTGCTACTATTCCCATGCTTCTTATAGGCACAACAGCTAGTGGCAATCATGTCGTTCAATCTCTTAGTTTCATGAAGGTTAGGATGGTGTTGCCACCCTATGGCACGGGTGGCCAACCTGGTCTTGCCCTGGTTATCCCAACACCCTATCCCTCTACCTGACTCCCTTTCCCCCATTTTACAAAGCATAATTCCAACCAAAATTGAAATTGATTGTCTCAACCCAAAAGACAACCCATAAACAATCCCAAACACCCGTTCATGCGGCGAAGCCATGACCCTCAGCACAGTCACCCAATGCATAACGTTAAACAGGCAAATATTAATAGGACCCATACACAGGAGACGGGGAAATGTGTGGGTCAATACAACATACCCTTGAGCCGAAGGGCGTCGTCGTTGCATGCAGAGAGGCTTGGATCGACACTCCAAGCTTCCGTTCTTCTACTTCGTCACCCTCCAAGCAATGCAGATAGTAAACCAAACCCAAAGAATGAATTCCCTGTGACACTTCCTACCCTTTTTACATAGTTTGATCGTTTGGTGCCTCTCTCGAAAGGTGCAACCATTCCTTCACACGCGGCCTTCGCCGCCATTCTTTACTTTACACTTAACTTCGGCTAGGCTAGTCTGCATGTCGTAATGATCTGCTCTTAATGTCATGATCATGATCCGACTAGGGAATCAGTGCCCGCTTCGCACCCCGATTGGGGTCAAATTGTAAATTTAAACAATTCTAAAATTATAAAATAAAAGCCCAAAAAGTTTAAGAATGAAAATAAATAAATATAATATAATTAGTGTAGCTACTTTAGTCTTGATAAATTGTGAAATTTTCTTTCTTCATCTCGGTAATTAAGAGCGAGATGCATAGGATGCGAATGAAGAGCCGAAGGAACATTGCTGCCATGACCTAGAGTTTGGTGGCTTATGAGCAGGCTGCCCCTGGTAGACCCTCGTCCCATGCCTTGGGACCCTCTCATACTCCTGGAGCGCAGATAGGCTCCCTCATGACAAAAAACAGCAGGGGGATGGGTGCTCCCCCCTCGTCTAGTTCGCCTTCCACAGGGGCGACGGCAGGGGCTAACAGCGATTGTCAGCAAAACTCTGGCCTGCTCCCTAACCTAACTGGGGCGTCTCCCGCAGCAAAATTGGCTTCTACAGCAGCATCAAAAGCATCAACAGTCACATCCTCCACAAGCATACCCAAGGCCACTACAAGAACCAAGATCGAGCTCCCTGCTTACCGAATCAATGAAAAAATACAATACATGAAGGACCATGCACTAATAAAAAATTTCATGGGTTTCTGGCCAACAGAAAAAGCCCTCCTAGGCTGGATCGCCTCCAAATGGAAGCCCAAGGACAATATCGGTCTACAGTTAGGCACCAAGGGCTTCTTCAATGTGATCTTCACCTGCATTGAAGACAAAAAGCAGATCATGGATGGCGGGCCTTACTTTTTTAACTCTGCGGGTCTATACTTGTGCAACTGGGTAGAACGATTCAACCCACACAAGCAAGATTTCACTTGGGCTCCCATCTGGGTTAGGCTCTACACCCTACCCAAAGACTATTGGACGAGCTAACCCTACAGAACATAGGAAATGCTCTTGGATAATTTACTAAAATTGCAGAGGAGAAAAAGACCAACAGACATGCAACCTACGCAAGGATCTATGTCTACATGAACATTGCAGATTCTCTCCCTGATGAGGTAAACCTACTTCATGATTATTATGAATGTATTCAAACAGTATATTATGATCATGTACCATTTAGATGTCGGAAATGTCACCAACACGGGCACCTATTCAGAGACTGCCCCCTAAATCAAAGAGTTGCACCAAATAATGATTCAACAGACCAAGATACCGAAGGGTTTATGAAAGTCGTTGGAAGGAAACAGCACACCAGGAAGTCAAACACGAATCATAACAAAAGAGCTCTAGCATCAAGCAACAGTGTTGACGCCCTTACTCAATTGAATGAGAATGAGAACGAACCTCCAAGAGATTCGGAGCGACCTACGCAGGAGAGTCCCCAGAAATCAAAGACTCAACAAACCAAAATCCAACCGGAAGCCTTTCTAATTCCCCAGTCCTCTTCGCACACAGGGGACAACTCGGAAAATAAAGGTAAAGGTGTAGCACTGGACTGAATCCCAAAAGTAATGGAAGAAGAACCGAAGAGCATTGACTACGGGGACCTCGATCTCATGGGGTTAGAAGAAGCATGCAAGAGGAAAGACTTTCTCTCAATCTCCCCGCACCAAATCCAAAAGTTGGAGGAACTCCTTGCTATAGCTCAACAGTTCCCATCCCTTGGTAGTCAAGGAGGTACGCTCCTGAACACCAAACTCATTATGAAATAATCCTGAAAACGAGGAAAAAAAATAGATTTGCAGCGAAAAATTAGTGCGGGCAAAGAGCTAATAGAATCATGGAGATTCCCCAAGTTGACCAGGTTCTACTCTGTAGTCCCCAACCCCCCTCAAAGAAGATCATCTTATGGAATCTCAGAGTGCTAAATAGTCCCTCCAAACACAGGTTAATCAAGAAAATAATTACTAAGGAAAGTCCCACAATATTCTTAATGCAAGAAACCAAATGCTCCAGCTCCACTCTGGATACAATATTCAAGACTCTGGAAAGGATGCAATACCCTAGCGGTGGATGCTAATGGGGCTTCGGGAGGCCTTGCAATCATTTGGAATCCCCACTTTATTCTCTAGAGAACAGTCAAGCAAATCGACACTTCATTCATGCTTCCTTTCACTTGATTGGAACTAACATTCATGGACATCTCACGAATGTCTACTTCCCCTAGCCACTTCAGCAAAAAACAAAGCTTCTTGACAGCACTGCAGATCTCAACAACCAGTGGACTCACCCTCTTTGGCTGATTGGAGAAGACTTCAACATGATAACAACCCTTCAGGAAAAAAAAGGAGGAAGACCTCACCTTGAAATGGACAACACCAAATTCAAGAACTCCATCTGCAACAACCACCTCATAAATCTTCAAATATCCAACGACATCTTCACTTGGAATAACATAGGAGGTGGATCTCATCAAATTGCTTCCATACTGGATCGGTTCCTTATCACAGAAAACTTCAATCAACTAGGAGGAGAGCTCGTAGCCACCATCATCCCGCCCTCTGGCTCAGATCATTAGTCGATACAGATCTAATGGCTCAGACTGGGCATAGCCACCCCAAAACCCTTTCGCTTTGAACACTTTTGGCTCAAACATCCAGGGTTCAAAGACCTTGTTTCGGATTGGTGGACCTCCCTCACACCACCCCCAGGCACAAAAATGGATCAGTTCCAACAGAAATTGAAGATGCTCAAAGGGAAACTGAAAGTGTGGAACAAGACCACATTCGGCAACATCTTCAAAGACCAAATAGATCTGGAAGAGAAAATGAAGCAACTCCAACAAAAAATCATATCAGAAGGATGCACAACATACTCAGAGAACAAGGAAAAATCCCTAATAGCCCAACTGGAAGAGAGAAGAAGCCAAGAAGAGATCCTGTGGAAACATAAATCCTGGATATACTGGCTTAATGATGGAGAAACAAACACAAAATTATTTCATCGCTCCACCATCCAACACAGGATGCACAACAGAATCACAGTCCTCAAAAATCAAAATGGGGAGCGTATGGAAAAGTAAGAGGACATTATTAAGGAATTGCGCAATCATTTCAAGGACATCCTCACAGAACCCAATATTCATCGATAGGAGGCCAAAGGGAAAATCACACAACACATCCAAAAACTAGTCAATGAGGACCATAACAGGATGTTACTCAAAGCCACATCAGTGGCTGAGGTCGAACAAGCAGTTTTCCAATTAAAAGAAGGGAAAGCCCCCGGACCGGACGAATTCACCACCAACTTCATGCATTTATTCTGGGACACTATTAAGGAGGATGTCTGGGGCATAGTAGAGGAATCACGCACCACCCACTGGATTCTGCCAACTCTCAATGCAACCTTCCTCCCTCTCATCCCAAAGGAAGACAACATTGCTTCTCCAAGTAAGTACATACCCATAGCACTTTGCAATGTAATTTACAAAATCATTTCCAAAGTAATAGCTAACATATTGAAGCAGCTTCTTCCCATGACAATTTCTTCGGAGAAAACGGGCTATGTTGAGGGCAGGCAAATCCTTGATGGAATCACCCTAATCCATGAGGTCATACACTCCTTAAAAACCTCAAAAATGCTCCTCAAAATTGACCTGTCCAAGGCCTTTAACAAGCTCAGCTAGAACTACATAAAGCAAATCCTATTGGCCTTTGGCTTGAGCCAAACTTGGGTCTGATGGATCATGAGCATGATATCCTCCCCCTTTATCTCTATTCTTGTCAATGGAATTCCCTCGACAAATTTCAACCCCTCCAGAGGTATAAGGCAAGGGGACCCTCTCTCTCCCTTTCTCTTTGTCCTTATGGCAGAGGGTCTAGGTCGTCTGATAAAGAGTTATATCCATTCACATAACCTTCAGGGAATTCATCTACACAATCTCCCCCCCCATCTCCCACCAGTAATTTGTGGATGACAATATGATAATGGAGCACCCCTTTGTACAGGAAGCTCGCACCCTGAGAACCCTGCTCAATTGTTTCTCTGAAGCCTCTGGAACTACTGTCAACCCTGAAAAATCTCAAATCTTCTTTTTTAATACGCCTCTCATCACCCAGTGCAACATAGCTCGCATCCTGGGCTTCACCATAGCATCCCTGTTGTCCAAATACCTGGGAGCTCCTCTCACTGAATCAGCTATCAAACACTCTTCTAGGAGAGAGTTTCTGGAACAACTGGAGACTAAATTGTCCAACTAGACCCATCGCTCCCTCAACATAATTGGACGTTTAGTTCTCATCAAAGTTGTACTTCAGTCCCTACCCATATACCTCTTTTCTATTCTAGTGGCACCAAAATGGGTCCTCAAAGTCATTCGCAAGCTGCAAAGAACCTTCCTTTGGGGGGGGATCAAAGACAAAAACAAATGGGCACTAGTCAAATGGAAAGAGGTCTGTACACCGAAAGTGCAAGGAGGATTTGGACTGAGAGATCCAGAGCATAGCAACAACATCATGGGCACCAATATGTGGTGGAAATGGGTATCCAACCCTCACATACTGTGGGAAACCCTATGGGTTGCCAAATACGTAGGTTTATTGGCCCAAGGAGGAACTAATCAAACTCAACATTGATCCTGGAGGATCCCAAATCTGGATTGTAGCCAACCATCAAAAACAACTGATCCAAACCTGCATCTTCTGGGAACTACGCAGTGGTACTCAAGCCAAATTATGGGAGGACTCATGGCAGCAAATGCCCAGCCTATCCTCAATCTTTCCTCGACCACTCTGGATCATAGTCCTATAGGCAAGAGAACAAAACTATGTCCAAGACTTCTGGACCAATGACATAACTCAAGGTTACAGGACATGGCTACGCACAGATAGATGGCAAGCAGACTAGAATAATGAGCACAACATAGATATTTGGGAGGAATTAACAATAAAAAGAAGAATCATAACTCAGCATGGGCCAGACATTTTTTTCTAGGGCCATACTCCAAGTCGTAATTACTCTACCAAGGAAGCCTATCATCTATTACAACAGCTGAATCCTGGCCCCACCAATCAAATATGGAAGAAGATATGGTCTGCCAAGCTCTGGCCCAAAGTTGCTACTTTTTTATGGCTGCTTAGTAAAAGACACATCCTCACATGAGAGAATATTTTGAAGCAGGGGTTTGTGGGTCCTTCAAGGTGCCCACTCTGTCCGAACGACATCGAAACCATCGATCATTTGTTGGACCTTTGCCCCACATCCAACACCCTTTGGGATAGGATTGAAATTCTATGCAGAAGATCCAATTGAGACATGGGAAACATCACCAATACCATCAGCAAATGGCAGGATAACCCCTACTCCAGCAACCTTCTGAATCGTCTCCGGCAACTGATTCCAGGACCACTCATCTGGAATCTATGGAAAGAAGGAAACAGCAGGATCTTTAAAGACATAGCCTCAAATCGAGAGCAAATCTAGGCCAAAGTACACAGCAACTTAGAAGAAAATTTCGTTGTGACTCACTGGGGGAAGGACAACCTGATCCCAACAACCATTGCTGAATGCACCATTTAGAACAACTGGCACATATGCATCAAGCCCACTATGGAAAACCCCTCCTCGGGCACAGGCAGAATCCGCGCACCTGAACAATGGAACCCCCCCGGCTGGTTTCTTCAAATGCAACTTCGATGGAGCTTCCAAAGGCAACCCAGGGAAAGCAATATTTGAGGGTATCTTCACATATTCTCATGGAAAACCCCTCCATGCCTACTATGGAAACATAGGGTGGGACAACAACAACTTAGTAGAGTTGGAGGGGCTCATCCAGTGTATCTCCAGAGCCATTGAGCTTAACTATTTTCCACTGGAAATGGAGGAAGACTCGCAACCCATCACTCATGCAGCCACCCGCATTCTTCTTGACATTTCCCCCTCCAAGGTTTCTACCAGCTGGAGGCTTACCAATCGTCTCAATTTCCTGGAATAGTTGTTACAACATCACAGGGCCATTACCTTCCACCATGTGCGCAGAAAGGCAAAGACAGTTTCTGATCTCTTGGCCAACAAAGGAGTGGATAGCCATACAACGTTATATCACTCTAACTTCTCTTAGATTGGGGATGATACCTTGCGCAAGGAATGCCAAACTCTCCTCCAAAAGGATGAACCTTCCTCAGATATTGGTAACATGATGCGAACGTGTGAAGCCAATTCATCCCATGCACAGGCTGACGAAGTCTTGCACTGCTAGCTTTAACCTGATGCGGAACCTCCTCTTAGCAATCATTCGCATGAGCTCTTTGATGCACTTGATCTTCTTCCATACTCTGAATCCCATACAACCCCAAGTGAACTATCTCAACTCACATATGCGAGTGTGCCACAATATCGCATAGCATCTGCCCTTGTGCCACAGGTCTTCAAAAGGCATAGTTTTTCCTCATTATGTCATCCCTATGCTGCTCTAGTTGGCCGCCAAAGCCTTCTTCGCCTCCTCTGTTTCCATTCCATTTTTTCCTTAGTTTCCCCGTGCACGGCCCCCCCCCCCCCCCCAAGTTGTGCACTCTCCCTATTACGTGCCACCTTATTGGTGCTAGCTTGCCGGGAGCCTCTCCCGTTGTTTCCCTTTAGGTTGTGTGCTCCCTGCGGTGCACCCCCTAGCTACACGCTTCCCTTCGAAATTCCCCGCTTCTTCGGATTCATCCCATTGCGCGCTTTCTGAGGCAGGCTCCTTCGTTGCACGCCCCCCTTCTGCATAAATCTATGTTGCGCACCCCCCTGTTGTGCTTCCTTGTTGCGCACTCCCTTATTGAGCACATCACTGCTTTTAGCCCGACCTCTATCTCTTTATCTGTTAGTCTCCCATGGCTCCGCGTCAGCGCTAAAATACCATCAGGGGTAGCCAAAGAGGTGCATTCTCGGGTCGCTATCAACGCGATCTAGATCACCGTTTGGAATCCATTGAAGGCTCCTCTTCTGGCAGCCATGACAGTGAGGCACCACAGCAATATGAGTGCAACCAGGAGGATATCGCCTTAGCTTGGGAGAATCAGAGGGGAAAAAGAAGCCCCAAGAAATCCACCATTGTGCACTCCAAGCAACCCACACCTCACAAATCCAAGCCTCTCTTGATCCAAGAGGCCTCGGGGGAGGACACCGATGTTTGGATCATGGACTCGGACGGAGTCTTAACGCGAATTTCTGATGCTGAGTACCTAGTCACACCCATCCTCTGCGCACCTGCAAAAAATCCCCCTCACGTGCCTTCCACTGAGGAGGAGGCCATTGCGCAAGAATATGGTTGTCGCATCGAGGAGGAGGACCCTGCTACAGAGGATGATGAAGGAACACTATGACTGCGCAGCTGCTCGGCTCTTTTCTATTTTCTATTTTTTCAGCACGTACTATAGATATTTTGTTTTTATATGTGTCACGACACACTCTATATATATTGACTGTTTGATGCTTTTAAGGGGTTGGTTTCCTCCTAGGAGGCAACCCCAAACCTGCGCTATTTTGAAAGCCTCTAAGGCTGGGATTGGATAAGCAACGCTTAACATCTCAGCGTGACGCCTATGTAAAGTTTTCTTTTGATCTAATATAGTTTAGCCTAGCTTACAAAAAAAAAAAAAAATTTGATAAATTGTAAAATTAAACAATCTTGAAACCATAAAATAATAATAATAATAATTAATAATGAAAAAAAATTGATTAAATAATTATTTAAATCTTAGGAATTTGGCTTCTATGATCCATAAAATTTGTATAAAATCTTTCGGTGAAAATCACATCAAAGTAAATTTTTTCAACGCATTTCGAACCAACCAGTGTGGTTCATCGTCAAGACAAGATAAAAAATCTGATCACGGAACCCATTTAAATAGATAAGGAAAGCTCCAACTAGTCGTTTGTAAAATAACAACTAGTTTGACTCGAATAAGAAATATAATTAAAATTTTTATTTATTTAATTTTTAATAAATAAATTAAATGTTATATAATTTAATATTTATATTTTGAATTATATATATATATATATATATATATATATATATATATATATATATATATATATTTTACTTAATATTTATAATAATATGTTATATAATTAAAATTCATTAATAATTATATGTTATATAATTTGAATATCATAAAAAATATTCTTATTATTATTTTTTTTTTGGTAATTGAGGCTAAAGTATATTAATTCGAAAATAAAACAGTACATATGCTACAGGTTGAGTTGGTAAGCTGCGCTTAACCAATCTCAGCTTTTGTTGCCTTCATAATTGCGCGAGTGTGGGGTTGCCTCCTTGGAGGAAACCAACCCAGGAAAAACATCAAACTGAAGATTACAAAGTGTGCCATAGCACTAGTGAAAGCAGGGGTTCTGTGATAATAACAAGCATAACAAAAAACTAAGAAGAGCTGAGTTGTTACGCAGTCATGAGTCTTCAACATCATCATCGCTATCTGGATCTTCCTCCACGATGGGACAAGCGTACTCCTGCGCAGTGGCTTCCTCTTCAGTAGTGGGTTGACGCGAAGGCCTGGAAGCAGGTGCATAGAGGATGGGTACAACCGGGTACTCAGCATCCGGGACTCGCGTCCAGGTGCCTTCCGATTCCATTATCCAAACGTCTGTGTCTTCCACCTCAGCCTCCTGAGCCGGAAGAGGCTTCGTTTTGCAGGGCAAGGGGTGCTCCTGGTGCACAATGGTGGATTTCCTTGGTCTGCTTCTACCTATCTGCATTACATGAGTGGGAGTATCCTCCTCCTGGTCGAGCTCGAGGCTCTGGGGGGCCTCTCTAACATGACTTCCCGAAGAGGGGCCTTCAACGGACTCCAAGTGGTTATCTGGCCCTCGGTGGTATCGACAAGGGAGCGCACCTCTCTAACCTCCTCTGATTGTTCTTTGGCATAGTCTAGGATGCATGGTCAGATGAAGCAGGGTCTTGATGGGGTTTTGAGAGGTGTGGAGGAGCGGCTTTGACCCAAGACAGGAAGTGCGCAACGAGGTGCTAATGGACAGGGAGGTACACTGGTGGAGGATGCGCAAGATAATGGGAGCACACATGTTGGTGAAACTAGCAAGGCAGGTGGATCCGAGGTGAGACGCGCATTCAGGGAGGTGTGCAGCCTGGGGGATTCTACGTAGCACAGCACTAGGGGGAGGCTGCGTGATAGACTGCGCATGCAGGAGGGCTGGAACTGAAACAAAAATACCATAAGGAGCAGACTGTGAGTAGCCTTGTGTTGTAGGTCCTTCCCTTTTGTAGGCTTGTGATACATGCGAATATGTTGAGCATTATTATGCCTCGCTCGCAGTTGCATGCTGCAACTATTTTCATGAGTAAGCATGAGCGTAGAGTTATGGCCGAACGTCATATTCGTTCAGGAGATCATTCAAAAGATTGCAGAGAGAGGTGCCCCGAAGGGGATGTTTCTGTCTTTGTGTGTCTTCATGATGCCTTCGAATCCTGCATTTTTGGGGTTGCCTTTGGAGGCGCCATCGAAGTTACATTTGAAGAAACCATTTGGGGGTGGATTCCCTTATTCAAGAGTGGTGGTTCATCCTGCATTCCCTGGGGGGTTGTCCAGGGGGGTATTTATGCTCATACGCTAGTTTCTCCATATGTTATGCTCCGCAGTAGAGGTGGGGAGATCTTCCTTACTCCAGGGAGTTATGGTCAGGGTTTCGGTGAGGTTGCCATGTATCCTTGCCCAAATTTGCTCTTAATTGGATTCCTTGTCTTTACATATCCTACTGTTTCTTTCTTTCCATATGTTCCAGATCAGGAGGCCCGAAATTAGCTACCAGAGTTTGTTCAGAAGGTTGCTGGAGTATGGGTTTTCTGTCCACCTACTGATGGTGTTGATGATGTTGCCCCTTTCTCTGTTGGTGCATCTGCATAGGATTGTGATCTTGTCCCACAGGGCGTTGGATGTAGGGAATAGGTCCAACAAGTGGTTGATGGTTTCAAAATCCTCCTGGCATAGAGGGAATCTTGAGGGTCCCACAAACCCTCGCTTCGATAGATTCTCCCATGTGAGAATGCGTCGTTTACTGAGCAACCATAAAAAGGTGGCTACTTTGGGCCAGAGCTTGGCAATCCATATCTTCTTCCATATGAGATTAGATGGATCTGGGTTCTGCTGTTGTAAGAGGTTGTAGGCTTCCTTGGTGGAGTAATTGCCACTTGGAATGTGACCCCATAAAAGGATATTAGGTCCTGGTTGGGCTCTGATTTTTCTTATAGTTATTAGTTCCTCCCAGATATCTTTGTGATTTTCATTGTTCCAATCTTCTTCCCATCCATCAGTGTGAATCCAGTTCCTGTATCCTTGAGTTGTATCATTGGTCCAAAAATCCTGTACACATTTCTGATGCCTTGCCTATAATGCTATGCTCCACAGGGGTCTGGGAAATATTGAGGAGAGACTAGGAAGTTGTTGCCAGGAATCCTCCCAAAATCTGGCTTGGGAACCACTGCGCAGCTCCCATAAGTTGTGGGTTTGTATCAGTTTTTTTTGGTTGCTGACCGCTTTCCATATTTGGGATCCTCCTGGTTTTATGTTGAATCCGATAAGGTCCTCCTTGGGCCAGTTGCTCACATATTTGGCTGCCCACAGGTTAGCCCAAAGTGTGTGAGGGTTGGAGACCCATTTCCACCAGATACTGGCTCCCCTGATACTGTTGTTGTGCTCTAGGTCTCGCAACCCTAACCCCGCATGACCTTTTGACGTGCATACTTATTTCCAGTTGATTAATTCCCATTTGTTTTTCTCTTTGGTTCCTCCCCACAAGAAATTTCTTTGTAGTTTGCGCATAGCTTTGAGGACCCATTTTGGGGCTACGAGTACAGAGAAGAGGTAGACGGGGAGAGACTGAAGAACTGCTTTGATGAGAACCATGCGGCCCGCTATGTTGAGAGAGCAATGGGTCCAGTTGGATAACCTGGTTTTTATTCTGTCCAAAAACGCGCTCCATGAGGAATGATTAATGGATGAGGCTGTGAGAGGGACGCCAAGGTATTTGGAGGACAAGGAGGCTATGGAGAAGCCTAATATGCGGGCGATATTGTGTTGGGTGATAGGGGGAGTATGAAAGAAGAAGATTTGAGATTTTTTAGGGTTGACCTCTATGCCCGAAGCTTCAGAGAAACAGTCTAGCAGAGATTTAAGGGAATGGGCTTCCTGGACCGAGGGGTGTCCCATGATCATATTATCGTCCACAAATTGTTGATGAGAAGTGGGGGGAAGATTGTGAAGGGGTATGCCTTGCAAGGTGCCTGAATGGACAAATCTTTTGAGCAGACGACCCAACCCTTCAGCCATAATAATGGATATGAAGGTCGAAGAGGGTCTTCTTGTCTGATACCTCTTGAGGTATTGAAGGTTGTTGAAGGTATACCATTGACCAATATGGAAAGAAAGGGGAGGTTAGAAGGCTCATTATCCATCTTACCCAGGCATGGCTGAAGCCAAAGGATAGAAGGACATGTTTTATGTAGTCCCAATTGAGTTTGTCAAAAGCCTTGGATAGATAGATTTTGAGGAGCATACCAGGTTTTTTGGTGGTTTTGAGAGAATGAATGACCTCATGGGTTAAAATGATTCCATCAAGGATTTTTCATCCTTCTACATAGCCTATTTGCTTCGGGGAAATGATCAAGGGAAGGAGTTGCTAGAAATAACTTTGGAAATGATCTTATAAATGACATTACAGAGTGCTATGGGTCTGTACTTACTTGGTGTTGCAGTATTGTCTTCTTTTGGTATGAGAGTGAGGAAGGTGGCATTGAGAGCTGGAAGGGGCCAGTGAGTGGTGCGCAATTCCTCAACGACACCCCAAACCTCTTCTTTGATGGTTTCCCAAAAGAAGTGGAAGAAGTTGGTGGTAAATCCGTCAGGGCCAGGAGCTTTCCCTTCCTTCAGTTGGAAGACTGCTTGTTCCACCTCAGCAAGAGTAGTGGCTTTAAGCAGCGTCCGATTGTGTTCTTCTGTGACCAATTTAGGTATAGGCTGGGTGATTTTTCCTATAGCCTCATGCCTTTGATGATTGGGTTCTTGGAGTATGTCCTTGAAGTGGTTGCGCAGCTCCTCTGTGATATCCTCTTGCTTTTCCAATCGTTCTCCATTTTGATTTTTGAGAACTATGATTCTATTATGCATCCTGTGCTGAATGGTGGAGCGATGGAAAAACTTTGTGTTTCTTTCTCCATCTTTGAGCCAGTAGATCCTAGACTTTTGTTTCCATAGGATCTCTTCCTAGCTTCTTCTGTCTTCCATCTAGGTTGTTAATATTTTCTCATTTTTCTCTGAATCTGCCGAGCGACCTTCCAAGATGATTGTTTGTTGAAGCTTATTCATTTGCTCCTCCAACTCTCTTTGATCTTTGAAGATATTTCCAAAGGTGGTTTTGTTCCACACCTTCAGTTTCCCTTTGAGCATCTTCAACTTTGTCTAGAATTGATACATTTTTGTTCCTTTAGGTGGTGAAAGGGAGGACCACCAGTCTGAGACAATTTCTTTGAACCTTGGATGTCTGAGCCAGCAAAGTTCAAAGAGGAATGGTTTGGGCGCAGGCGTAGCTGGTCCTAACCATTGTAGTTGTATCGGCCAGTGGTCATAGCCTGTGGCTGGAATAATGGTGGCTATAAGATCACCCCCCAAATGTCTGAAGTCTTCCATGATGAGAAATTGGTCCAGTCTAGAGGTGATTTGATGGGTACCTCCTCTTCTATTGTTCCAGGTGAAGATGCCATTGGAGGTTTGTAGATCTATGAGGTGGTTGTCTTGGATGAAGTTCTTGAATCCATTGCTATCCATGTCTAGATGCTGCCTTCCTCCCTTTTTTTCTTGTAGATTGGTTATCATATTGAAATCTCCTCCAAGTAGCCAGAGTGGAAGAGATCTCTATTTATTGAGCTCAACAATGTTGTCCAGAAGCTCAGTTTTCTGTTGGAGATTCTGGGGAAAGTAGAAATTCGTTAGCAATCCATGGATGGCCGTTCCAATCAAGTGAAAGTTGGCTTGAATGAAATGACTATTGGCATGATAGTTCTCTAGGGTGATGATGTGCGGGTTCCAGATGATTACCAATCCTCCTAAAGCTCCATTAGCATCTACTGCTATTGTTTTTCATACTTTCGATATCCTTTTGAGGATTGTTTCTAGAGTGGAACTAGAGCATTTGGTTTCTTGCATGTAGAAAATTGCAGGGTGTTCCTCAGTTATTCTTTTCTTGATGATCCTGTGCCTGGTGGGGTTGTTGAGCCCTATGATATTCCATGAGATGATATTAATTGAGGGGGGTTGGGAGAGTAGGCGTAGAATCGGTTAACTTGGGGAATCTACTAGATTCTACCATTTCTTTACCCATTTCTACTATTCTTTGCAACACTATTTTCTGGCTTCTTTTGCGGGATTCTTTCGTGAAGTATTTTGTATTCATGAGCGTACCACCTTGAATTCATAGAGAGGGGAGTTGTTGTGCTCGGGTGAGGATTTCTTCCAACTTCTAGTCCTGCTGCTCGGTTATTGAGAGAAATTCCTTCTTATTGCATGCATCCTCTAACCTTATGAGATCCAGGCCCTCAAGGTCAATGCTCTCTGGCTCTTCCTCCATGGTTTATGGGATTGGGTCCAACACCTGTCCTTTTTCCCTTCAATGCTGAGTTTTCCCTTACGTGGATAGGGGTTTGGGGTTTCAGAAAGGCCTCCGGTTGGATATTTTCATGCTGTTTCTTTGAGGTCTGGGGCTGCTCCTGCGAGGATTGCCCTACCTCTTTGGTAGGTTCGTTCTCATTTTCACTCAGTTGATTTAGGGTTGCGAAGCTATTGCTAGTCACAGGGCCTTTTTTGTTCTAGTTAGAGTTGGATCTCTTGTTGTGCCTTTTCTTGTTTACTACTTTCGTAAACCCTTATGTTGCTTGGTCACTTGATTCATTATTAGCTGCCACTTTTTGATTTAGGGGGCAGTCTCTGAATGGGTGCCCATGTTGATGACACCTCCGACATATGAAAGGAACATGTTCATAATCTACAGTTTGTATCCATTTAAAATCATCATGCAAAAGGCTTACCTCGCCTGGTAGCGACTCCACTATGTTCATGTAAACGAAGATTCATGCGTATGTTGCGTATCGATTGATCTTTGTTTCCTCCATTGCCTTGACGAGTTCTCCTAGGCATTACCTATGTCCATTAGAGTCAGCTCATCCTAGTAATCCTGGGGGAGGGAATAGAGCTAGATCAAGACCGGGGTCCATGTGAGATCTTGTTTGTCTGGGTTGAAGTGCTCAACCCAATGGCAAAGGTATAAGCCTGTCGAGTTGAAGAATATGGTCCTCCATCCATGATCCTATTTTTGTCTTCAATACAGGTGAATATCACATTGAATAAGCCTTTAGTGCACTACTGAAGGTCAATATGGCCCTTAGGTTTCCATTTGGAAGCTATCCATCCTCGGAGGGATTTTTCAGTGGGCTAGAAACCCATGAACTTTCATATCAGTGCGTGATCCTTCATGAATTGTATTCTTTCATTGATGCAGTGCACAGGGAGCTCGATCATGGTTCTTTTGGTATCCTTAGGAATGCATGTGGTTGATGTGATATTTGTTGCTTATACTTCTGGTGTGGATGTCTGTTGCACTGTGGGAGTCGCCCCTGTTGTGTCATGAAATGGGCCAGAGTTTTGCTGATTGTCGATGTCAGCCCCTTCCGCTACTCCTATGGGAGGCTAGCCTGTGGTAGGGGGAGAAACAGTACCCCCACTGGTTTCTGTCATAGGTGAGCCTCAAGGCTTACCAGGAGTGTGATCGCAGCCTAAAGAGCTGGGAGGGAAGTCTGCCTAGGCCAGCCTGCGCTGAAACCTCCAAACCCTAGGTCATGACGGTCGGCCTGGTGCAGACTTGAATCAAACTAATATTCTTATTTATTTTACTTAATAGGTAATTTTACTTTACTTAATGGTAATTTTACTAAGTTAAATAATAATATAATATCTACGTAATTTATCCAAAAAAAAAAATACTAATAATACTAATAGTAGTAATAATAATAGTAATTAAAAAAAACGGGGAGAAAGAAACTAAGAGCCGGAGCAGAGGAAAATACAAGGGGGAGAACAAGGGAAGAGAAACAACAACTAAGAGTGAAGGGCAGGAATCCAACATCTGCTAACACTCCACCCATCATCCATGTTGAGGTTAACCGACCTATTTTCGATTTCCAAGGCTTCCCTCAACTTGCGGTGGTGGAAATGGTCAATCCTCGCAATAACATTAGCATCTTCAATGCAAATGTGATGTTTTGTCTTTTCAGCATGCTCTACCAAGGCAGAGGAGTCTGATCTACTATGTTTAAGGTCGACGACATGTTCATGAATTCTTTTATTAATTTATCGACCATTTTCACCTATGTAAGGCGTCCCACAGGAGCACGAAATCAAGTAAACACCCTTAACATCCTTAGGGAAAATCGGGTCCTTAACCGATCTAAGAAAACTATGAATGGTGCGGGAGGGCTTGAAGGTTGAGGAAACATTATGTCTCTTTAGGATCCTAGTGATTTTATCAATAGTGCCTTGGATAAATGGAAGGTGAACTCTAGATAACTGATCACAAGGATCTTGCTATAACCGTTCTTATTAAAAAAGTTAAGGAGATGAGCTTTTTCACCTTCAAAGTGGTGTTCATCAGAGATTCTAAAGGCTCTGGTGGCTTGGGTACTGAGAACCCCAAGCTTATGAGCATGGAAATGGTGAGAACTAGCATGTAAATACTGCTCAATGTGCGTCTTCTTTTTAAAGAGTTGATGAGAGAAAGAACCATCCTCATTCCTAGAAATAAGTACATCCAGAAAGGGTAGGCTACCATCATCTTCGAATTCCATGGTGAACTTAATGAAGTCAGATTGATCATTAAGATGTTGGAAGAAAAGGTCCAATTTCTCCTTGCCATAAGGCCAAATCACACAGGTGTCATCAACAAACCTTTTCCAAAGCCTAGGTTGAAAAAGGGAGGAGGAAAGGGCCCTAGATTCGAAGTCTTCCATGAACAGATTAGCCACCACAAGGGATAGGGGGGAACCAATGGCCACACCACAATTCTGGTAAAATAATTCACCCTTGAAACTAAAGAAGGTCGAGGTTAGACAGGTCTCAACAAGATGAGCAGTATCAGGATCCGTGACCCGAGAAATGACATCAATAGCTTCCTTAATGGGAATGAAAGTGTATAATGAGACAACATCAAAACTTACAAACCTATCATCGGGATCCAATTTCAAGCCTTTCAATTCATTAATAAAAGAGGACGAGTCTTTGACAAAGGAGGCAGTCTGACCCACAAGAGGTTTAAGTTTAATGGCTAAAAATTTAGCGAACAGATAAGTCGGACCACCTATGGTGTTGACAATGGGGCGAAGGGGAGCTCCATCCTTATGAATCTTAGGAAGACCATAAATCCTCAGAGTGAGGGAGTTATTCTCAATAAGATTTTTACTCAGGGAGCCTGTTGGAAATACTGAGAGGGGGGTGAATCAATATTTCTTTTCAATTGTTATTTTTACCAGTTAGATCACTTATATTTAGAACACAAAATGAACAATAAGAATAAATGCTTTTATTAATTTCTTCTTTACAATAAATCAAGTACAATATATGTAGGGCTCCAACCCTAGATGAAGACCCCAATCTTCAATCTCCCAGGCTCCAACCTGTATTTTCCAAGCACCGACTTGGACTTCCAAGGCTCCAACCTTGTCAATTCTGAGGCACCAACCTCAAGGGCTCCAACCCTATATCTGGTACAGGGTCCAACCTGGTCTCTTGAGAACTCCTATCCTCTCGGGCTCCAACCCTATCTTCCAAGGCACCAACCTTGTCTCTATGAGGCTCCAACCTCCTGCTTCAATTCGTCAAATTATATTTGGTTATACTTCACGACTCCCAATGTCTTCTTCAATGAGCCTTGTCAATCTTCACTTAGTCTTCATTGTAGTCTCCACATGACGTCATCAATGGCAACCTTTTCTTCTTAGAAGGTGTCACCTCTTCTCTTCATCGTACCCAAACAATTTCTCCAAGTTACCTCATGATGAGATCATGGTCTTCAAGAATCTTCAATAAGCTACTCCAAAACCACTTCAAGATGTATATCAATTTTTCTCCAAGAAACTTCAAAGGGCTGCTCCAATGTCTTGTCCAAGTTTAGTTTTCACAAGGCTTCACACTTCGATCAAGGAATGTCCCATAATATCTTCAAGGTATCTTCAAATATTTTCTTTGGAGATGACTGTTCCAAGTGATTTATAATGCTGCTACTCCAGCAAGTACTTCAACCATTGCTTTTGTTTATTCCAAGACTACTTCATGAGGTATTTTGAAGGTGCCCTTAAAAAAAGGTTTGCTATAGGACTGAGCCTTTAAAGGCTAAGTATCCACTAGTCAAATTATAGTCCGAGTTTCCTTTGGTGACTGTCAACTTCTATACTTCAATCGAGCAGAGCCTAACAAGTTTGAAAATTCCTAAACAACCTTCCTTCCTTGGCCTCCTTTGAACTCTTCTTTGCGTTTATGCCTACACAAGATTGTTCCATTAGTCCAAGACTTGGTCCGAGCTCAACTGATGGCTGCTCTTAAGGTTTGCAATTAGCAAGGTCTATCTCCACAGTCAACTGTCTGAGGTTTGCTTAGGATTGTTCAACACTACTTCCTCTGTTATGATGTTTTTAACCCTTAAGATAGATTTAACCCATCTAATACACTTCTCCTCGACCTCAGTTCACCTTCTGTGATTCTTCTCTCAAATCTTTGATCTTCTCACCCTTTCTATCTCTGTTTTTCCTGTGGTATATCACTATAATTAATCACCGAAATTTTAGAGATAAAAATCCAAAATTTTGATTCTAAAATGAAGAGTTTGCCCACATATTTATAGTGGTTTTTCCATCCGAAAAGACGTGACTATTGGGAGAAGGGCCAACATGAATAGGCTAGAATAGGTTGGCTTGATAAAAAATATATTTTTCTATACTTAAAAATTTATTATCTCATCAACCACCAAGAGTTTGGGGGCAAGTAAGGGCTCGTTAGAAAGGGGAAAATATACTCTACAATATGGTATATGATCCAATTTAGAATGATGCCTCTAAGGTGGAAATTTTTTTTTTCTTTGTGACTATCCTTTATTTTTCTGTGTAGAAAGTGAATAGAACAGCATGGCTTCTACTTTTTTTGTCTTCTGCATTGTTTGGCTTATCAGTTATAGGATCATAGTGTCATCATGTAGGACATCCATTTCATAATGATAGTATCCAGCATCCATATCGTCATTAAGGTATAGCATTATGTATTCAATAATAGTGCATTAATATGTCATAGTGCAACATCATTAGGAAAGTTTCGAGGTAGTCTTCCAGCCATGAAATGAGATCTTCCACATCATCATCTAGTCTTCCAACCTTCATCACGTGTATGACTTCATCAAGTATCATAAGTGTATGACATCATCATATGTCATCATCAAGTATCATCCAAGTGTATGACATCATCATATGACATCATTGGTTAAGATTTATATCATCAAGTGTATGCAACATTACATCAAGTACTTAGGGCTTCCTTCATCAGTGTTTTCACTTCTTCGTGACTTGGCATCTTCATTGATAGTGTCCTAGTCAACCAAGAGTCATGGAATCATCATTTAGAGCCAGGCATCTCAAGAATATTGACATATCAGTAAATTCCAGATTAACGTCAATGACAACCTTGATTAACAATCTCATGGAAATATTCTTTCCCTTCTAATTTCTCTCCCCCTTTGACATCAATGGCAAATGGGGTGCCCAAATACCCCCTCTATCAAGCTACTTCTTTTCTTCATGAATTGTAGTCCTTCATAGGTATGTTACTCCCCCTGCCATGGTGCTATTTCTTCTGGAAATATGGTCCATGATAGATGTGTTTGTATTTTTTCATGTGATGTACCATCTCCCCCTGTCTGCACAAATTCCTTTAGCTCATGAAGGACTGCTCACCTTGTGTGATCAAGTAGAAGGCAGCATCATAATATCATTTTTGTATTCAATGGAGTTACTTCTAAGAGATGATTTATCAAGATTTTCCATGTGTAACTCATCAAGGATTTCATAGTGCCCACTCACTGATCACTTTCTGCAAGAATACTCAAGAATCACAAACTCCCCCTAACTTTATGCATGGTGTCTTTTTGGCAGAGTTACACCATCAAATTATTGGAATATCAAGGATGACTTAATCAAGTCAACAACATGTGTTGTTTGCTAGAGTTTTCAAGAGACTTCCGGATTCAACCTGTTTCCTTCTCCATGCTTGTGTAGATTTCTTCTCTGGCATGTTTCTAGCTTGTACAGGGGCCCAAGTCAAGTTACAATCGTGTGCCATATGTCCAATGTTATGGAAATTGAAGCACTCTATCTTGTTCATGAATAAAAAATCATGACTTCTTCTTGCAAAATTTCTTCAAGGAGATTGACAGGGACCATTATATTTTTCTTTGTGATATGCCCTACAATATTTTTCCATGTGCTCAAATTTTGTACAGGAATAGCAATATCCAAGAAATATACTTTGGTACCTGGGTGATGAACAGTTCCTTGAAGTACTCTTGAAGTCTTTTTTCCTTGGGATTCTTTGATGATATTCATTGCCTTTTGTATTCTTGACACCATATGTAAGTCTCCTTAGAGTAGAATTTCTTCCATTGTTGTCTTGATTCTTCTCCTTGCCTTTGCTGGAACTGGGAGCATCAACATTTCTTTCTAGGTTCTTCACATCTTTGTTATTTGAAGCATTATCATTATTTCTTGAGGATTCATCTGCATAGCCAAGACCTGATTTATGAAGGGGAGACCTTTTCTGACTTAGGATGTCATCTAGGGTTTGAGAGATTTTCAAGTTCTTATTCAGCAAGTCAACTTCCTTTTTAAGAAAGACAATTTCTCCTTTCAACTTTTCACAATATTCATCTTTCATAACTAGTTGCTTCTTCATTTCTTCCATCATACTTTTCTTCTAGTTGGAATATCATGGTGTTTCTCTCCTTTTTTTCTTCATTAACTTGTCCTTCTATGAATGCCAAAGTTTCCATCACCTTCTCAGCTTCTTGCGCTTGTTTCCTTGATTCTTCTAGTTGAGATCTAAGAGAGGAGACCTCTTCCTTGTATTGACTAGTCTCTGCTTCAAGATTTTTCAAGCTCTTAAGTCTTTGTTCAAGGCGGCTTGACAAAGTTTCTTCCCTTTTATTTTCCTTATCCAATTGATTTGTCATATATATGAGTTCTTCATGATGCTTTATTTTGTTTAGGTAAATTTCCTCTTTAAGTTTGGTGAGCTCCTGATCTCTTTCTTGTACATGAATCTTAACAAAGTCAACTTCCTTCCTTGTCTTGTCTTGGTTACCATCTTGTGCTTTCTTCTTAAGTTCCTCATTTTCCTTTGTCAAACCATTAATCTCTTCCATGGAATCCATAAGTTTATTCAGGAGATATTATTCAAAGTCTTCTTTGTTCTCTTCATCTTCTAGGTCTTCTTTAGCCTTGTTGTCATATCTCTTATCTTCACCTTCCTTGATGGATTCTGGACTTATTTCTTGTTTTCCATCATCTTCTTGACTGGAGATCATTGTCAACACTCCTTTTGAGTGGAGATCATGAAGTTTGTCCCATATGAATTTTTTTGAGAAACATTTTTCAAAATTTGTCTTCACAGAATTGGTAACCCATTCAAAATTGCCTTCATTGCTCTTGTATTGTACTCCTTGGATTCTTCATCCATCGTGTCATTAGTAATCACTGATTTCAAAACTTCAATTCCTTGAGTCTTCAAGAAATTTCTCATTCTTTCCACCCATATATCAAAATTTCCATTGAACAATGGAGCCCTCGCAAATTGATTTACTTCAATTTCAATGTTTGAGGAAGCCATATCTTTAAGAGGATTGGAGACTTTCTTCCTTGGCTTTTCCATTTGTGTTCTAATGATTAACCTTCAAGTTGTTAGGCTTTGAGTGAAGGTATTGGCTCTGAAACCAATTGTTGGAAATACTGAGAGGGGAGTGAATCAATATTTCTTTTCAATTGTTAATTTTACCAGTTAGATCACTTATATTTAGAACACAAATGAACAATAAGAATAAATTCTTTATTGTATTCTTCTTTTACAATAAATCAAGTACAATACATGTAGGGCTCCAACCCTAGATGAAGACACCACCAATCTCCTGTGCTCCAACTGTGGCTTTCAAGCACCGACTTGGACTTCCTGCTGCTCCAACCTTGTCAATTTCCGAGGCACCAACCTCAAGGGCTCAAACCCCATATCCTGCTGTGCTCCAACCTCGTCTCTTGAGGACTCTATCCTCTAGGGCTTCCAACTTATCTTCTGCTGCACCAACCTTGTCTCCATGAGGCCTCAACCTCCTCGCTTCAATTCGTCAAAATATATTTATTAGTACTTCACTGGCCCTAACAAGTTCCTTCAACGAGCTCGCTGGTCTTACTTAGTCTTCTTGTAGACTCCACATTACGTCATCAATGACAACTTTGGCTTCTCATAAAGGTGTCACCACTACTCTTCATGTTACCCAAACTAAATCTCCAAGGATACCTCATGATGACATCAGTGCATCATGGTCTTCAAGAATCTTCAATAAGCTACTCCAAAACCACTTCAATATGTATATCAATTTTTCTCCAAGAAACTTCAAAGAGCTGCTCCAATGTCTTGTCCAAGTTTAGTCTTCACAAGGCTTCAACACTTCAATCAAGGAATGTCCCATAATATCTTCAAGGTATCTTCAAATATTTTCTTTGGAGATGACTGTTCCAAGTGATTTATAATGCTGCTACTCCAGCAAGTACTTCAACCATTGCTTTTATTTATTCCAAGACTGCTTCATGAGGGATTTTGAAGGTGCCCTTAAAAAAAAGGTTTGCTATAGGACTGAGCCTTTAAAGGCTAAGTATCCACTGGTCAAAGTATAGTCCGAGTTTCCTTTGGTGACTTTCAACTTCTATACTTCAATCCAAGCTGAACCTTTAACACCTAAAATGCCTATAAACAACCTTCCTTCCTTGCCTCCTTGAACTTTTCTCTCAGGTTATAGCTTCCGCACTGTGACTGTCACTGGCCTAGTGACTTGGTCCGAGCTTCAAGTGATGACCGGCTTTAAGGTTTGTAATTAGCAAGGTCTGTCTCCCCGCGCCCTCAACCGTCCGAGGTCCGCTAGGATTGTTCAACACCTACTTTCCATTGTAATTATGATGTTTTTAACCCATCTAATACACTTCTCTCGCCCTCGCTCACCTTCTATGGATTCTTCTCTGTAAGATTTTATCTTCTCGCTTTTCATTGGTTTTTCTTTATGATATATCATTGTAATTAATCACAAGAATTTCGCAGATAAAAATCCATATTTTTATTTATTATTTATTATTATTTATTATTTATTTTTTCGTTTATTATTTATTATTTATTATTTTTTTATTTTTATTTTTATTTTTATTTTTATTTTTATTCTAAAATGAAGAGTCTGCCCACATATTTATAGTGGTTTGTCCATCCGAAAAGACGTGACTGTTGGGAGAAGGGCCGACATGAATAGGCTAGCATAGGTCGGCTTGATAAAAAATATATTTTTCTAAACTTAAAAATTCATTATCTCATCAACCACAGGAAGTTTGGGGGCAAGTAAGGGCTCTTTAAAAAGGAGAAAATATACTCTACAAGATGGTATAGGATCCAATTTGGAATGATGCCTCTAAGATGGTAAAAACAATTTTTCTTTGTGACTGTCCTTTATTTTTCTGTGCAGAAAGTGAAAGGCTTCTCCTTTGTTTGTCTTCTGCATTGTTTGGCTTATCAGTTATAGGATCATAGTGTCATCATGTAGGGCATCCATGTCATCATGATAGTATCCAACATCCATATCATCATGAAGGTATAGCATTATGTATTCAATAATAGTGCAGTAATATGTCATAATGCAGCATCATTAGGAAAGTTTCGAGGTAGTCTTCCAGCCATCAAATGAGATCTTCCACATCATCATCTAGTCTTCCAACCTTCATCAAGTGTATGACTTCATCAAGTATCATAAGTGTATGACATCATCATATGTCATCACCAAGTATCATCCAAGTGTATGACATCATCATATGACATCATTGGTTAAGATTTCGATCATCAAGTGCATGCAACATTAGATCAAGTACTTAGGGCTTCCTTCATTAGTGGTTTGACTTCTTCATGACTTGACATCTTCATTGATAGTATCCTAGTCAACCAAGGGTCATGGCATCATCATCTGGAACCAAGCATCTCAAGAATATTGACATCTCGGTCATTGCCACATTGCCATCAATGACAACCTTGATGAATACAACAATGTTACTCGATTTTATAGCCAAAGAAACCGCTTTTAAAACTTTTTTAAGGGGATTTTTGTCTAGATTCTTGTAGCTCCCGCTATTAAGAATGTGATCCAACATCTTATTACGATAATCCTCTTTTTTTAAAAGAATCGTAGCTCCTCCCTTATCCGCCTTAAGAACAACAATGTCCTGGTAACTATTTAAATTGTAAAATTAAACAATTCTAATACTGGTCATAAAAGGTTAAACTTTATTAGGGTGTTAATATTTTATTCAATAGGTACAAAGAATAACATTTATATATGAGTAAACATGTATATATGCCAGTACGAGTCAGTATTTACAAAAAGTTATAAAAAGTTATAGTAAGGGTTAAGCTTATGCCTTAAAAATGTTTCTTTTTGGCAAAAGAGCTATTGCAATTTATAAATCTAAGAAATAGGTTAAGAGCTTAAGACCCATAGACATTTGGTAGGAGTGAAAGCCTCCTCCCTTCAAGATTACTAACAAGTCATTCAAGATGGTGTGGTTTTCTTTGAATATAATAGTGATGATTCAAAGTTTATTCAACCTCACAAAAACATAATTAAAAAAAAAATAAAAAATAAAAAATTTAAGGGAAAAAATTACTTAAACAAATGATTAAATAAAATAAATGAATATAAGAAGAACAAGATTAAAAGAAAATTAAAAAAAACTTCGCGATGAAAAAAATAAAAAAACTTTGGAATAAGAATAAAATTGATTAAATTTGATTAATGCCATCGCTTTTTATATATATATATATATATATATATATATATTTTTAATATGTGAAATCTGGTCCAATCGTAACTCGATAAGAGGTTAAATTTCACTGGGGTGCCAACATTCGATTTCACTAGTACAAAGCCCGATATGTATGCATCACTGAGTGATTTGAGAACTAGGAGGGGAGGGAATTCCCCTAGTAGGGCTCCAGGTGTATTGTTCTACTTTTTGTTTATCAATTCTAGTTTGTTTTCGAGTGCCACAAAATTGCCTGTTGATGAATTACTTTTGCAAAATCAGTTAATTGTAGTTCTGTTTTGGCTAATATTTTGGTTGAGAAATTGTTCTCTAGCAGGTTGTTCTGGATAAATACAATCAATTTCAATTTGTTTTATTTTTACGATCAATTTTAGTTTATTTCAAGTGCCAGGAAATGATGTTTGGTTTGTTTCAGTGTCATGAAATGATATGTGCACGAATTTCTTTGGCAAAATCAGTTAATTGTTGTTTTTTTTTTGGCTAATGTTTTGGTTGAGAAATTGTACTGAAAAAAAGAGTTGTATTCAAGCAGATTGTTCTAAGTGAAGTGAAAGGTCATCTACAAGTTATTACTCTCAATAACCCACGTAAGCTGAATATTATTAGCAGGGAAGTGGTAAGATACTAGACCATCTCCTTTTATGATTGAGGCATTGGGTAAACACATGTTTTCTTAAACTGGTTTGACAAATCCTCTAATATGGTATTCAGCCAAACCGGTTAGCCGAGCTCTATGAAAAATGGGAAAAAGAAAATAATGCAGAGATGATCATCATCAAGGTAAAATTGTCCACTCGTTTGGATTGGATTGCAATGTTTTATTATCAAATTTTCAATACTGTACCACTTTCAAACCTTCGTTGACATCTATGTATTTCCTTCAGGGGGCCGGGCCAGCATTTTGTGCTGGGGGAGACTTACGAGCATTGTATTATGGAAAGGCGGGTTAGTATCCAATCTTTTCGAAATTGACATCTTTACTTCTCGGATATAGTTTCAGAAGAGTTGACTGTATAGTCTCAGAAGAGTTGATTGTTAAATAGCAAGCTTAAGTAGCAAAGAGATGTTGATTTATTTCTCATTCTGCTCTTAGTGTTTGTTATTTTTTAATTATTTTTTCTGCGCCAAGTCTGCAAGCGTTAAAGATACACACTAAACATAGTTAATATTACCATATTAAAACCAAAATATGTCATCATTTCTTATTTATAACCAAAAATCAATACTATTTCTTAACAAAATATTCAACTGCACATGGACTTTAGTAATTTATCTGTTTTTGTTTAAGAGTATTTTTATGTTATTTTTGCAGACAAACAAACTATCGAGACTGTGTACAGAGCCTATTGGCTTTACTATCATATCCATACATACAAGAAAACTCTGGTGAGGACTGTCACTTAGTTTATACCATTTTTAATTTCTCATATTGTAAAAATGACTGCAATTTGTCATTAGAGACTCGTGCTACTCTGTCATGAAAAATAATGTCTCTTGATTTTATATGGATCTTTTCAATATAATTGAAGTTTATTAGATTATGTATTTGCACTGTAATTGCTTTCTTTGCCATCTAAAACTATGATAGATAAGTATACATACTACAATCTTCATAATTCTCATTTAAAACATAGTTAAGATTTCGTTGTTGGAATGTTATTTTCCCTCCGGCATTTTTTATTTATTTGCCATCTAAAACTATGATAGATAACTATACATACTACCATCTCCATAATTCTCATTTAAAACATAGTTAAGATTTCGTTGTTGAAATGTTATTTTCCCTCCGGCACTTTTTATAAAAGTAGAAGGGGAAGATTTCTCCTCCAATTCTTATATTTTTATTTAATTAATTTACAAAGAAAGATTCTGCGTGTTTGATTCAGGTAGCTTTTGTTAATGGGCTTGCAATGGGAGCAGGTGCAAGTTTAGCAATATCATCCACATATAAAGTAGTCACAGAGAAAACTGTGAGTTCTTCCAATTTCAATGAAAACTTTCTTTTTTATGCATAGGATTAACATACCCCTCTTCAATTCATAGTACAAATAGACTACCGCACAAAGTGAGATCGTGCTACACTTTTAACCATATTTCTTGATTATATTATTGACTTCAATGTTGATTGTAAATTCTGAGATATTCCGGAATTAACCATATTTCTTCATGATATTATTGACTCCAATGTTGATTGTAAATTCTGATGAAGAAAAGAACCGCCACATTTGCTACTTTTCATTAAAATATTATAGAGCATGCATTTCTATAATTCATGAGTTAAAATAATGTGATTTCAAGAATAATACGTTATTGACGGATACAAAGTTCTAACAGGTCTTCGCAGCACCTGAAGTTGGCTTTGGATTTCACACCGAATCCGGTCTCTCATACATTCTTTCACATCTTTCAGGACACCTTGGTAAATACACCATGTTGTGTTGTGTCTGGATGTATTTCATCATTCAACAATGCAATGCAATTCAATTCATCATAGGCCCTAGCGCTTGACGGGAAAAATTTGAGAGATAGTAGAAGCATCTTTGGCAGAAGTTGCATACTTTAGGAAACGAAATACACTTAGAGAAAGAATGAGTTTGGATAGAGTTTTGGCTGTTTTGTTTTCTCTTGGGATGACTATGATATTTTTCTATTTTGCTTGATGAAATTGCAGGGGAGTATTTAGCCTTAACAGGCTCACGGCTTGATGGTGTAGAAATGATTGCAACAGGTCTTGGAACTCATTATATTCCATCAGAGGTAGTTATGTGTCAGTTGACTTAATACAAAGTAGAAAAGGATAAATGCTTCTGGGAAGTTATTAACTAAATGGTGTGTCTAATTAGTAATGCCCTTCTGAGGTTGTGGATCCATGTGATTTATAATTCGAACTATGATGTCAGTGGCATTGACTGTAGCCAAATAGTATATTTATTAATTTTCTGTACATGTTATAGTTACATTCTGTGATGAAGCAATGCTATGCTTAGGCCCCTATCCTTAGTTCAATGGGAATCTTCTGTGTTATTAGTGCTGTTTTTGTTATGTAATTATCTTTACCATCTTCTGTTTACATCAGAAATTGGATGAATTGGAGAAGCGTTTAATTGATTTGAACACTGGAGATAAGAACCTTGTCAGAGCAACCATTGAAGAATTTACTCTTCAAGTTCAGCCGGGAGAGAAAAGCATTCTCCATAAGTAAGAAATAGAAACTTCTGGACTGGATGTGGTACTAATGGATCATTGTGTTTTCTGCTGCATTTTATTATTTCTGAGTGAAGGATTCCAGATATAGCTTGAGTCTTACACACATATGTCTGTCTCTGAACAGTAGTTCTCTGATTGACAAGTGCTTCTCCAATGACACTGTAGAAGACATCATAGAATCTCTGGTGACATTTCTTATATCTTCTCTTTACCACGCACACGCAGATACACACTATAAAAAAAAAAATTCCCCGCTTAACTCAACTCTGTATACAACCAATTATATTGTGATGTGGCAAGTTCTGTTCTCACATATCTGAAGCTTATGCCATATGCCACTTTGTCAATCAGGCAGCAGCGAGCGATATGGAGGGGAATGAATGGGTGAAGGGCACTATTAAAAAATTAAAGAGTTCGTCACCAACTGCTTTGAAGATGACATTGCGATCAGTAATCTCTTTTTTGCCCACTACAGGATTTTCAAATTTCAATCAGTGATCCCTTTTTTTGAAAATGACATTACGAACTTTCTTGCTCACCGTTCAGTGGATTTTTAAATTTTAATTAATTGCATCGAGATATGAATTTTACGGGTGAATGTGATCTAGCCACAAACTGAGATAGGTAAAAGTTAACCTAAAAAAAAAAACCTAAATAAATAGAAAATAGAAAATAAAAAAGTAGGAGTCAGTGTGATTTTTTTAGAGTTTTTAGTTTTAGAATAATGTTGACAAATTTGAGGTGAAATTTTAGTGTTAGAATTTGGCACACAAATTTGAAGTGAAATCTTGATTTGTGTTATTTAAACGTGTTTTTTTATTGTGCCTATGAATTCATCATCCTGACCCTAAGATACTTGATTGTGCTGGATTATCTATCAAACTTGTGATTTCAATGAATTCTTGCCAAATTGTAAAGAAATTACACTAGAAAAATGTTGGAATTTCTGAGAATTCCAGAACAATACAGAGAGAGTAATACTCTCATTTTAACACAGAGAAATTAAAAAAAATTGTTTCACTGGTAGACAGAGATTGCATAAAAACACTTCTATTCCATTAACTGTAGAAATCTATTACAAAAAAAAACTTCTTTCTCTAACAGAGGGATTTACAAAGCTGGACTGCTACACACACAGTGCTAAAACACTTCACTGTCTCTCATACAAAATGCACTCTGTGCTTTTTACAAAACTCTGTCTATTTTTTGCTTTCGGGCTCACACTTTGTTTTTTAAACAATACACACTCTGCTGTGTATATTTTTCTCTTTAGGCACTGTTGTGCAATTACATACATTGCATAAACTTTCATTTAGCCTTTGGGCCTTTTTGTATGTGGCGCAGCACATGTTTTAATTAACAAAACTATAAAAGAAATAAACCTATGTATAGGCCTGCGGGGCCCGCAATACAAAAGCGCATATATTATATATATGTTAAAACAAACATATAACAAAATGGTTTACAACAAAGTTTTAATGCGCCATATATCAAAAACATTATATTGTAAAACATTATAATACATAATACTCCAAGGTTTAAAACCTTTGTCGCGCGGTGCAAAGACCATACATGCCTCTGGACTTCAAAACGATTAAACGGAATTGCAAACAAAAATCGCGTCACAAATGTGTGTGACATCATGGAGGCTCAAAATCACGCGATCACGATTCTATTGGTTAGCGCTGGGCCCCTCCTGGAATTCAAAAGTTTATGAGCCAGGTTCTATAAAAAAATCATGTAACAAAATGGGGTCTCATGACATCAGCTCATGGATGTGCAATGAAAACTTAAATTGGGTTCATAAAAGCTTATTATGTCCGGTTTAGCCTGTGGTGACGTAGGCACCAGTGCTACGCGATAACGCGCGATTAGTCCACGTTATTTGTGGGCTAGCAGTGGGGCCGGTGCTGTCGTGGCCCAAACCATTCAAAGCAAAACAAAGTAAAACCTTTCCCGCGTTCAAAACTCTGTTTTCAGTTTAAAAGGACTGTAAGGGTTTTTAAAAGAAAACATCTGTGCAACTAAAATGGAAAGTGGCTTGTGGCAGAGTTTGTCAAAACAGAAACAGAAGGCGGCTTTTGACTGCACAGCGGTTGAAGTTAACACTTCAACAAAAAATCCACTAAAAAAACTTCCAAAAAATCTGAAAACTTTCCCTCAAATTCTACACTCCACAAATTAGTTTTACACGTAGATTTTATCATAAGTATTTCACGAATAATAACCCTTTTCCTTTATCAATCTGTGAAGGGTGTGAAGGGAGGAGATCCCTGACAATCATAACCATATTTATATCTACCCTATCCTTGGCCGCTTCCAAACCACCACTATCTATTTTACTCAAAACCCAAAAATCCAACCACTCCCTCGGCTAGAAACAAAAGCACCATTATGAGCATCAGTAAGTTGGTAATCTAAGCCTTGAAACCCAGAATCGTAGGAATTGTATGAACTTCATAAACTAGTGAATACTGAGACTGAACCATACCGATAGTGGGCCATAGAGAAGACTTACCTCAAAGCCTGGGGTGTATCAGATTGGATGCCGTAGAGAAGTTAACTCTCTTTAGATTGAGATGTAGCAGAGGAGCCTCAAAATCATATCATTGGTAAATTGAAATGCGTGTATACATATAAATCCCATAAGTGTTCTGGCTAGATCAAAGGAGAAGCATTCTTGATCTACAATACTTGCTTCATAATCAATACCCATGGTTATTGATTATCTATATTTGAATGAAATTGGTTATCTCTGTCTGCCATTCCCATTATTGCCTTCCACCTCGATGCTTAACGAACTGCCTTGAACCTTAGCACTTACTTAGAGGCGCTAAAGTAAAGTTTGTAGAATGCCTTATATGGTGTTTGTAAGCTTCCCTAACTATTGCTAGCCAGTCTTATTTATTTTAATGCCTTTACTCGACTGAGGGATGGAATTTGACGAGCAAATTGTGGTGATTTTCCCGTCAAATGCAGGTAATTTTTTTTCACTTACTTAGAGGCGATAAAGTAAAGTTTGTAGAATGCCTTATATGGTGTTTGTAAGCTTCTCTAACTATTGCTAGCCAGTGTTATTTATTTCAATGCCTTTACTCGACCGAGGGATGGAATTTGACGGGAAAATTGGGGTGATTTGCCCGTCAAATGCAGGTAATTTTTTTTCATACTGTCAAGATTTGGTTTAAATTGATCAAAATAGGCACTAGAATGGCAGAAATCGTCAAATTTGACGGGTGTTTGAGATTTGAAATTCCTACCCTGCTCGATCCATATAACTTATGGTGCCACACAAAGCCCTAAAACTTCGAGGGGCTAAAGTAAAGTTTGAGTAGAATGCCTTATATGGTGTTTGTAAGCTTTCCCCAACTATCGCTGGCTAATCTTGTATATTTCAATGCCTTTACTCGACCCATATACCTTACGGTGCCACACGAAGCCCTAAAACTTGGTGTTTAGGGTGCATGTACGTTATGGTGCCAGGAAGCCCTAAAACTTGGTGCTGGTGTTTAGGGTGCACGAGTGAATGTGTGGGTTTTTTTTTATATATTTATTAATTAAGTAGAATTATTAGTCATTGAGTGTGGAAGTAAGAGATGTTTAAGAGATGTTGTAATGTAAACATAAATATTTTGATTTTGTCAAATAAAAATAAAATACTATTGTTGACTATTTTTGGACTTTAGGTTTTAACAACCCATGATATTTGCCCATGCTATTTGTTAAAATTTAAAAAACATGAAAAAAAATTATTATGAAAAAGAGTATCATCTTAGATCCATTCCCCGGGAAGTTTGATATATCTGGAGATTGATATATCTACACTAGTTATAACACCCAGTTCACTAACTATATTAGTTCGATGGAATGTTTCTTGTAAACCCTAGTTGTCTAAGTTGAACTGGATCTGATACATCCATTTGAAGCAGTATCCCCTGCATCTGCCACCGAATCGATATGCTTTAGCATCTATTCCCATTCCATAGTTGATCAATCGGTGAACCGACCATCCAAGCTAGGGAACCTCCATCTGTTGTATTTTCCACTGGAACGAATATCCCTTCTCCCTCCATCTCGACATGCAAACTGGATATATGTGCATGGAGATGGGTAAGAGCATGTATCAGAGCTTGTAGCAGATACCACTCCAAAGCATTACTAGTTGACCAAGACTATTATTATTATCGCATTTATTGGGTCAATTTAATACTATCAATATGCATCACTAGTAGGGATAATCGATCTGAGAGTCAATCCCATAACCATGACAAAGAGCAGTGAGGGCTTGGGAGACCGATCAATCTATGAATGTTTAGGAATAGGGAGAGTCAGGATCTTACCTGTATGACCATATTCATAAAACCCATAACTGAGATAAAAATGGAAGAAGGTAGATTATGAAGATGGTATGGAAGTTAGGATCTTATTACTGACTTGATGCCCTAATTGACCATTTATATGTTATATGATGTATCCATTACATACCACATAGGTGGTACCCCTACTTGAATGAAATAATCCAACTAATGAGGAGGCAGGTCTTCACGTATTGATGTGGCTATCGGTGCCGGAATGTTGAAGTTGAGGAGGACCACACAAAATGTCCTTGGAAACAATCATGCACCATGTTCGAATTGTTGCAGGTATTTCTTTGAAGTAGAGAAAATAAGCAAGCGAAGTCCTTTCACCCGATCGATCCATAGTGTGTTATTTTAAAATTAAAAATAAATAAATAAATGAATATTTAAATAATAAAAAACTTTGAAAAGTTAAAATAAAAAAATTATTCTTCAATTGAAATTGATTCAAGCAAAGTTTTTAATGCAGAGAATTATCTATTTTAACTTTCCTCGAATTCTATTTTAATGAAAAATAGAAACTTTGTTCTACACCCAGAAAACAAAATTTGCCCCTCGGAAAGATCTAATGACAACTTCATGCTTCATAACCCTTTTTAGTTATCAATATGTGAATGAAGAAGGAGATGCCTAACCATCGTAATTATATTTATGTCTACCCCTTTCCTTTGATCGACTGAACTACCATGATCTATGTTACTGAAAACCATAAAGTTCGACCACTCCCCCTGCTAGAAACAGAAGCACCAATACGAGCATCAGTAAGTGGGTAAGAGCATGCTTAGGGTAGATTAGGAGGGCAGCAAGGTGGACCAAACCATACTGATGGTGTGGAATATAAGCCTTGAAACCCAGAATCGTAGGAATCATATGAGCTTGGTAAACTAGTGAATATTGAGGTTGAACCATACCGATAATCGTCCATAGAGAAAACATACCTCAATGCCCAGGGTGTATAAATTTGGATGCCCAAGAGAAGTTAACTCTCCTTAGGTTGAGATGCATTGGAGGAGCCTCAAACATTGGTAAATTGGCATGCGCGTTTATATAAGTCTAGAAGTGTTCTGATTGGATCAAAGGAGGTTCAGGTGGAGTTGCTTGATTGGCTAGTGACTCACTACGGAACAAAGGATCTTTGGTAGCCGAAGATGAGTTTTCCAGGTTCATGTGGATTCAGATTAGCGTCAGAGTCTCTCCTCTGAGGGACATCTACATTGCAGTCTATTACTTTCCCCCAACTTCACGATTTGCCATCCATAATGGCTCAAATGGGGACCCCTTTATAGTCTTGTACACCGACATCACCCAATACTTTTTTGATGGGGAAGTAATCTTCCGAGGTGACTTCAATGCTCGTACTAGAGATCTCCAGATCCAATCTTCACGATCGATTAGAGGATGTGTTTTGTACCTAAGGGATAGATCCATATTCAATAGGGCTTCGCCGGATGTTAGATGATGCTTTGGGGCCCACTACAATTTATGGTAAGCATCTATTGAAGTTGGGGGAATCACAGTTCTCCCCTGTTTCCCAGACTCCTACTTTTTCACATGCCAACCATATGGCGGGGTTGCGAGTGTAGTTGATTATGTCCTTGCTAACCAGAACTTTCTCCCTTTTATTCACCATCTCTTAGTCTCACCCATCCCCCTTGCTGATCATGCACTTCTTTCCTTCTCTCTCCATTTTGACCCTCCCCTTCCATCCCATCCTTCCCCTCGGGGTCCACCTTGAAACACCTTTCGATTTGACAAAGGCGACCCTGGCATCTTCTCCTCTACCCTATGCAAGATGCTCCCATCGGAGACCCAATTCTCCTTGCTTGTTTCTGCTTCCATTAAATACACCTGTCTTTCATCTGCCATTTCGGAAGAAACACTCAAATCCTTCCCCCACTCCACTCGTTCTACTTCCATCTCCCCAAAAGTTGGATCTTTCCCCATGAACAAATGGTACGATGACGAATGCAAGACTCTACATCAAGAACTTCGATATGTTTTTACACACTCTGAACCTTTCTACCCTGACCTCAAAGCTTCTTATCATCATCTCCTTCATCACAGGAAATGAATCTTTTTTTCTCATAGAAGACATGAAATTTTTGCTCTCCTTGCCCACTCCCCTAAACAATTCTGGTGTACCATCCTTCCTTGACGCTCCCCTCTTCCATCTAACCTCGACCCTACATCCATGTTCTTGCACACTTATAACCTTTATGATATTTTAGGGCAGGCCCAAATTCATGTTACCTCCCCACCCTCTTCATATTACCTATTCTCGGACAGAGATATTAGAAAGGCCATTTGGGTGATGAAAAACAACAAAGAAACTGATGAGGAAGGCTACCAAGAAGAGTTCTTTAAGTGCAATTTCCATGCTTTGTTAAGCTACTTGGTTGATCTCTTCAACCATGTAGTCTGTGAAGGTTTTCCACCGGCATGGTCACACCACATCATCCATCTGATCCACAAATCAGGTTCCAACTCAAATCTCAATAACTACAGACTGATCATGGTGGGTCACATGTTCTTGAAGTTGTATGCTATTGTTCTACATAGGAAGCTCTCCAGTGACTTTAAGCAGAGACAACTCAGAGCTAGGGGATAGGCAGGTTTTCGACCGGCTCATCAGACCATTGGCCACATCTTCACCCTTCGTGTTGTGATTGAGGAGGCATGACATCGCTCTTCGAAAGTCTACTGTTGTTTTGTAGATTTTCGGAAATCTTTTGACTCTGTTCCGAGGGAAGCCTTACTCCAAAGACTCTGAGATATTGGCATCTCGACGACCCTATTGACAGCTATTACACACCTATATGAGTTTGTCCTTGGTCGTCTTTGTACGACTCATGGGATGTATGATTTCATCCAAAGCACTACTGGGGTAAAAACAAGGTTGTCCACTATCCCCTACCCTGTTTGGGATCAATATTGATGAGTTGGAGGCATTTCTACACGAGAATATCCAGGACACCAATGGCTGCCTTGTTCTCCAGGTTCTGATATCTATTCTACTCTTTTTTAATGACGTGGTCCTCCTCTCCTCGTCCCCAAAAGGATTACGTATGAAATTGTATGCCTTAGTTGTTTTTGTGATCGTCAACAATTGACGGTCAACCTGGGTAAAACCAAGATTATGATCTTCAATGGGGTGAAGAAAACTCCAGACCTTCACTTCCTATTAAGAGGGGATGAGGTTGAGATCACCAGCACATATACTTACTTGGGGGTTTAATTCTTAGGTCCCCACTTCAGTTTGCAACCAACGCTTCAGCCTCATATCAACAAAGGATATGGATCCTTAGCCCTTCTTAAGATATAGTGCTTTTGACATCACTTCCAGGAGATCTCGTCCAAGATGAACCTCATCATGGACACCTTGATCCATCCCACTGTTCTATATGGCTTAGAGATTTGGGGACCATTTTTTACTTGAGTCAGATTAGGCTTCATATGAGAGAGTCCATATCAGTGTTGCAAGATCCCCCCCCCCTCAGGAACTAGAGGCAGAATCATGTCCCGTACAGATCCACCATTGATCCTTTGGCGGAACCGTGGATTCAAAAATTGGATATGAAGTTCTACCTTTTTTTGGCCATTCCTGGAAAATAAGATCCATGGGGGCCTGATTTGCGGTTCCGACTACCTGATCCGCAGATCCAAAAAGGATTGAGTGTAGATCCGTGGAGGTTCGGGCGTGTATCCACTATGGATCGTTAGCGGATCTGAGAGAAGGTGGATGGTTCACACGGTTCCACATGGCTTTTTTGTTTTCTTTTTTGAAATTTTGAACTATTATGTGAGGAACTAAACTTTTTGAATACTCCCAAGGTGCCAATTAATGCTCCCTAGACGCTTCCCAGATGCTCCCTAATGGTAATGTTAAATTCTTAAAGTAAAAGTGGCATTCTCCTTTATCTTTCGTTTCCATCCTTTTAATTAAATTTTTAACATTACCATGAAATGACTCAAGATGTTTGAGAGTGGTTCCAACCTCACAAGACTTCATATGGATAAAATATAATTTCATATCCCATTCAAAATTCAGCAGACTTAACAGTTTTCAGGATCAATGGGATTGTGGTGTTTCATTGGATTCTATCATTTATGAGGGCATGTTATTGGCATTTATTCAAGAGCATCGAGCCCTATATGCACCCTAGTGTTGGTGTTGTTGATTGTTTAACTCCTTTGTGCAACATTGTTCCAGATTCTTCTTCTCCATCGCATCATTAGATGCAAATAGAAAATACCTCAGCACATCATCCTTGCAGAGTTTGGAGCTCAGCCCTTTCGGCTTGAGACGATCTTCATATTGGTCTCATTCTTGCATTGTGTCTGGGGCTTTGCGGACTCAATAAAGAGTAGGAACCGATATCCTTACTTGGCATATTTCTCTTATGAGACTATTGGCCGTTCTGCTCCCTCAGACCAGGCTAGATGTTGGTTTATAGGTCAGATCTCTTCGAGTCAGTGGGCATTCAGTTGGATCGTCTCCCTCCTTTCTGATATTTATTAGATTCTCTTGGTCACCTTTTACCTACTAGACAGATTCTAAACAAGATCATCAGTGAGGACATCTACAAGTAGTTCGTCCAGGTCACCTGGATCAATCCTCCGGGAGGGTTGCGCCCAAAGATGGCCTTCTACGTTGAGCACTTATTGGAGTTGAGAGATGGGCTCATTGTTCAACCCTAGTATACGTTTCACCACTAGATGCATGCTCTTCGTATTCCTGTAGGCCAATTCATAGTAGGTTCTCATAGACTTCAGGTAGAGACAGACCACTAGATTGATAGACCAAATAAAATCTGCCAGGTATGTCATTTATAGGAAGTGGAGACCGATGTGCACTTCATTTTTGGATGCCCCGTCTACTACGAGATCATAGGAAGGTTCCATTTCTTGTACAAAGATTCTCAGACCCTCGCCGACTTTTTCAGGTATCCCGATTAGAGATGCTTGTCCCTATATATGTAGGAGGCTCTTAGGTTCTAAGCACATATTCTTCAACCTCCCATCAAACCGGACCCCACACAGAGAATCAGGAAATTTTTCAGGGTACTACCTTCAGACAGGGATACCAAGAGATCAATTGATACCAGTTCATATCCAGACTATAGATCAATGAGGATCCGTGGGACCTCACCCTACCACATGAGATCGCAACAAAAAATTTGTCTCAGATCCGTTCCTAGGAGACAGACTAGGTCCTCTAGACCTCAGCAGTGCGCGAACCCGCCAGATAACGATTGAGTGGACAACCCGCACTTTCCATCGACCCTTCATCGGGCCAACAAACCTTGTGGAATTTTCTTTAATGTTCTTCATTCAGATTAATATGTTAGGAGAGATGGCTTTGATCCTTAAACCCATTGGCTCCTGGATCTTCTCCTCCAAGGCATTCCATACATTGTATCTTTTATGTTCTTGCATTGCATCTTTTATATTCATGCATTGTATCTTTTATAAGAGACTGTTTGGTTCTCTTGCATTGTATGGACATCATTTTACTCAACAATCCCTTTGATCTACTTTGTGGTCCATAGTTGGACATAAATATAATTATCTTATCTTATCTTATCTTTTTTCTTATATCAACCATTTCACTCACTGTATTAGTTAAATGGAATGTTTCTTGTAAACCCTATTCATCTAAGTTGAACTGGATCTGATACACCCATTTGAAGCATTATCCCCTGCATCTACCGTTGAATCTTCGTGCTTAAGCATCTATTCCCCTTCCATATTTGATTAATCAGTGGACCCAACCATCCAAGTTGAGGAACCTCCATCTATTGTATTTTCCGCTGGAACGACTCTCCCTTCTCCCTCCATCTCGAGTCTCGACATGCTTCACGATCAATAGTTATCTCTATCTAGCACTCCCCTTATTGCCTTCCACCTCGATGCTTAACGAATTGCCTTGAACCTTACCACTTACTTCGAGGGGTTAAAGTAAATTTTGAGTAGAATGCATTATATGGTATTTGTAATTTTTCCCAACTATTGTTGGCCAGTCTTATTTATTTCAATGCCTTACTCGACCCGTATACCTTACAGTGCCACATGAAGCCCTAAAACTTTGAGGGGCTAAAGTAAAGTTTGAATAGAATGCCTTATATGGTGTTTGTAAGCTTCCCCAACTATCGTTGCCTTTACTTGACCTGTATACCTTACGATGGCCACACGAAGCCCTAAAACTTGGTGTTGGTGTTTAGGGTGCATGAGTGAATGTGTGGGTTGTTTTTTTTTTTTAATTAATTAAGTAGAATTTCTATCCACTTTAGTGTTGAAGTAAAAGATTTTGTAATGTAAACATAAATATTTTGATTTTTTTAAATAAAAATAAAATAGTATTATTATTCGTTTTTGGGCTTTAGGTTTTAACAACCCATAGTTTTGCCCATCATATTTGTCCATGGTATTTGTTAGAATTTAAACCCATAGTTTTACCCATTATATTTTTCCATGGTATTTGTTATAACTTTAAAACTCGAAAAATTCTGTTAGGAAAAAGAGTATCATCTTAGATCCATTCCCTCGAGAAGATTGATATATCTACACTAGTTATAGCACACAGTTCAGTAACTATATTAGTTCGATGGAATGTTTCTCATAAACACTAGTTGTCTAAGCTGAACTTGATCCAATACATCCATTTGAAGAATTATCCCTTGCATATTCCACTGAATATTCCTTCTCTAGCATCTATTCCCATTCCATAGCTGATCAATCGGTGGACCCGACCATCCAAGTTGGGGAACCTCCATATCGTATTTTCCTCTGGAACGAATCTCCCTTCTCCCTTCATCTCGACATGCCCGCTGAAATGAATGAATGAGTGAATGATATTTTAACGTCCACGAGTCTAAAAATAGTCTATGGGAATACTGACCTCATTTTTTTTCCTTCTACAATTTAATCCTTTTCTTACTCAAATTGATGAAAGCAGATCTAGACGCATGAGACCCAACTTATGCAGTCTTTTTTTTTTTTTGTAATATGAGCTGACCCAACCTTCTAATAGTCCCCTCACTGAAAATACAATGCCACAGAATTGATTCTAACATACTGCCATAATTGTCCCTAATGTCTTTGAAAGCATCGCATTCCAAAATGAAATGATTTTTCGATTACACTACCCCAGAAGTTCAAAAAGTACACACTCATTCTTTCCAAGCTTCTTTACGTCTCTTCCACTGTCTCGTTTCACACCGAAGTTGATGTGAGTTAGTTCTTAATTGAGAAATAAGAACCTTTTCTCTCCATGGAATGCTAGATCCAATGTTCTCTTTTTGTTGGAGATCACAAGTGGGGTTGAATTCATAAACATAGTACTTCTTCTTTCTACCCAAGCCTTTTCCCCATATACACTTACGAAACTTCTCCATAACAAAATCCTTTAACTCTTTGCTATTTGTGGGACATGCATTGAGGTAAATATTCCATTTTGCATCCATTTGTTGTTTTTTCTCAACCATGATTTCATTCTTTCAGTCACGCCTTCATTGAAGATAACTTTCATCCATCTACCTCCTCCCATTTGTTCAATTATTTTTAGATACCTTATAAGACACACCATAGCAATTGCTTTGATGGGAGATGCTCATGTTTCAATCAACATAACAGATCTCCCTTCTCCCTCCATCTCGACATGTAAACTGGATATATGTGCATGGAGGTGGGTAAGAGCATGTATCAGAAGTTGTAGTAGGTACCACTCTGAAGAATTACTAGTTGGACCAAGACTATTATTATTATCGCATTTATTGGGTCAATTTAATACTATCGATATGCATCACTAGCAGGGATAATCGATCTGAGAGCCAATCCCATAACCAAACAAAGAGTAGTGAGGGCTTGGGAGACCAGTCAATCTATGCATGTTTAGGAATAGGGACAGTTAGGATCTTACCTGTATGACCATCTTCATACAACCCATAATTGAGATAAAATTGGAAGAAGCTAGATTATGAAGATGGTATGGAAGTCAGGATCTTATTACTGGCCCGATGCCATAATTGACCACTTATATGTTATATGATGGATCCATTATAGACCAGATAGATGGCACCCCTGTATGACCATCTTCATACAACCCATAACTGAGATAAAATTGGAAGAAGCTAGATTATGAAGATGGTATGGAAGTCAGGATCTTATTACTGGCCCGATGCCATAATTGACCATTTATATGTTATATGATGGATCCATTATAGACCATATAGATGGCAAGTCTTCGGGTATCGATGTGTCTGTCGGTGCTAGAATGTTGAATATGAGGATAACCACGCAAAATGTCCCTGGAAACACTCATTTACCATGTTCGAATTGTTGTTGGTATTTTACTGAAGTAGAGAAAATAGCAAACAAAGTCCTTTCACTCGATCGATCCATAGTATGTTATTTTAAAATTAAAAGTAAGTAAATATTTAAATAATATAAAAACAACAAAATGATAATTGAAAAGTTAAAATAAATAAACTATCAATTGCTTCAAAAGGTGCAAAGAGACGCCAATAGGTTTCTTAAATTGAAAAAATTGTATGAGAAACACATTTGTAGATATGTATGCCACATGCCATATGTATTGGCATATTTTAATTTATATAAATATTGTAAAAAATAATATTATATATATATATATATATATATATATATATATATATATATATATATATATATATATATATATATATATATATATATATATATATATATATATATATATATATATATATATTATATATATATATATATATTCTAGAGCTCAAACTGAAAACACTAATCCTTTAACAAAATTCTAAAAATAGGGAATAACGAGTGTTGGAAACCACCATTTAAACTCAGAGTTAAAATGATTGGATTATAAAATCTATCTAAATTATATTATTAATTGATACTATTTTTTTTAATTAATTAAAATATATTTAAAATGTATTTTAATTTATATATGAATGATAAGTGGTGCTATTTCAATTCCATATATAATCCAAATTAAAAAACAAATTTGATACACCACCCACAAAATACCCAAAATAGGGAATGAAAACATAGTCTGCACAATTTAATGAATAAAAAAGGTCATTAAATTGCCCCTAACAAATAGTTATTTTTTAAAACTAGAATAATGAATTTTTTTAATGAGGATTAAACCTAGGATGAACAAAGGCCATAAATAGGTTTTCAAAAATCAACTTAAACTATGACATACAAGAAAATGAAAACACAAACACAAAACAACAGAGTTCGTCAAAAATTGATAATTATACTTGATACGTGAGCAACTATTTTCCACAGTCGTTCTTGTGTTGACCACTTTTCCTGAACGAAATTTGGTTATGGAGGATGAAATGCTGGGTGAGCCCAATTTAGAAAGGAAAAGTGAGAAACCCTTAGATGGTTTTTTTGCTCCTTTTCTTCTTTAAAATTGACAAAGATTAAAAAAAATGAGTGAACAAAGAATCCAATGTGGGATGAATTGTTTCCAAATTTCCCTGAAAATATAAAAATAGAGAAATACCTGTGATCTCTTGTACCAAAAGGGATAATGACCCACAATTTATGTGTGATTTATATATGCAATGGTGTGCCAAATCTGGCAAACTCTCCTTCAAAACAACCATGAATAAATCTTCAAAACAACCTTGCTTATGTTGCTACCTTAGCCCCCTTATCTTCTGTCAAATACAAACCTCAAATACAATGTCTCAACAAGTGTGAGATAAATTTTTAGAAACTTCTCTCAAGTGACCATCAAACATCTTTGAAGGGCCCTCATATTAGACCAAATTTGTACCTTAAACCAACATAGATAAAAAAAAATTAATACCTTCAAATTAGGTTTCAAAATGGGTCCAAAATTCATCTCACCAAAGAGAAACCGAACAAACCTCAAGGTATTTCCACAAAGGCTAGAAGTATGATTTGGAAAAGGGCGAGAATATACCTTCAATAAAATTCCTTCAAATAGTCTAATACAGGTGCGAGAATGTAGGTTGTAACAGACCTTAGAATAGTATGTCCTTTAAGCTGTCCGCAAAGAGATTCAAGGCACAATGTAAAGTTTCGTAGATTAGGCCCTAGAAAAGTTCAGTTCAAGCCACAAAGATACAATCTTTAGGAAACACAAATTTGTGATCCTACCTCAGGGGCAAGATTGGTCCTCAGGACAAGCCAAGGTTATGCCTCAAAAACTCAGAAAGAGCAACATTTGGACAATGTTGATATAACCCTACCTAAGAGCCAAAATTTGATCTTAGGGAAGATCTAAACCAGACCTTAGAATAGGCCAAAAAATCCTGTGTGGATACACTCCTACCTTAGGGCCGAAATAATGCCTCAGGTCAACCACAAATGAATGTGAATGGGAGCCTCAGAGAAGCACAAATTTAGCCTCAACAAAATTTTTGAATAAGCCTCAAAACTTGTTTTTGCCACAAATTCGTTAGCATATTACTCCATATTTTTTCAATTAGTTGTATGCATGCGTTTTCTACATCTTACATCAAAAATAACTGCAACCGCCATGAAGCAAAAATGCCTACATCATTCAAGATACATCAAATGGAAACAAATAAACCATCAAAAGAATGGAGAAGAATCAATAAATTCAAAAGTGAAGTGTTTTATGGAAATACAAACCTACAGATAGTATGGTTTCCCTAAGTGTGGCGGTGCATTTAGCACAACAGAAAGAAAGATATCTGACCTTTTCCTTAAAATAAATAGATAAAGGGAGAGAAAACTACTTGTAATATGTTCGCTTTCCCTCGCCTCCCTCCGTTGCTTTCGTCGCTCTCAATCCAACTTAACTCTCTTGATTGATACCTGCCATGGCAAAAAATAGACAAAAAACAACATAAAGGCAATAAGTTCTATTCAAGTTAAATAAATTGAATCGACTAAATTAATAAATACACATATAACATCATTGACACATGCATTAGGAAAGGAACACTTGTCTTTATTATGAAGTAGAAGGAAGAGTACAACCAGTTGATCAGTTCATTTTCACTCATCCAACTTGAGTCCCATCCTCATAACATCGAACATCAACAATCCAACAGCATCACAGTACATGCACAATACCTCCAAGAGTTGATATCTCACCATCATAACTCTACTTAACACAAATTATTTCTCTCTTGTGCACTATGTTCAGTGCTCTATTTATAAGTAGATGAAGGTAGTTTGACATAAATGAATCATTGAATGGCTTTCCTAAAAATGGATGAAGAGGTTTCCTTGTTCAGGGGAATAAGAGGATAAGAGGTTTAATGACTTCATGGGTTCCAAATTCAAGGCTATCAGATGAGGTGAAAGTTGGAACAACTTCTAGAAGTCAATAGAGGTTGGGAAGATTCCCAGAATCCAATGAACAATCTGCTCCAATCGACCAACACACTCTAAAGTGGGCCTAGATCCTCTGTAACACAACCTTGCATGGGAGTAGATGGTCTGCAAAGCAGTTACAGTTGTCTAGGGCTGCGTTGATGGCTCAATGGGGCACTTCAATTGGCATCTAAGTAGTGAAACTTTCATGAAGGAAGTCCACCAATGTGATGGCTTGTTTAGGGCATGTAGCAACTAGTTGTTTGCCTGTCATCTGATCAGTGTGGTTCATCATCCTAAGGTTTCTAGGTGTCTTCTATTGCTTGTTCGGCTACCTCCTCATTGAGCCTTCTGAGTTGAGTTAGATTCAGTCTAGTCTTTCATCTTTTCAGCTTGTTGACTCATTGTTTCATCTTTTCTTTCAATTCTAGGTGTCATTGGGTCGTTGAACTGTCATCTTGGTGTCTGTTTGACCTTCCCTCTGTTGCCTTGAGCATAGATTACATCGCTCACTGAGTTGATTTGGAAAGTCCTCTTTTTTCTTGAAGGAACGCATCTATGTTTTGAGTGTGTTTAAAATTCGTATTGAATTGGTCTCTTTTTCCTTTGATCATTTCGTTCGAGTTGCTCAAAACTAGTGATCATTTTGTCTTTTAGTGTAACAATGCATGATTTCTTCTCATTCATCTAAAAGAAAAAAAAATTCATTCTTTCGCTTGGTTTGAAAATGAAAAGCATTCTTTTGCATTAGTATCTTTTAGTGAACAAGGAAAGATATTTTCGTTTTCTGCTTTGGTTGTGTTAGATGCATTAGGAAAAATTCTTCTTGCATTCAATTGATTTCTGCTTCGTTGTGAATTTCTATCCCTCCCTTAGCTAGCTATTCATCGAATTGGAATGATGTTCTTTCGCATGTAGTTGTGCATTAGGGATTCAAGATTACATTTACTAAGGCCTTGAAACTGCAACATTAATTCAAGATCAACTTTAAAATGAACTCAATCAACCTAAGGAAGCATTGAAACTTAAACGCTCATATTTAGAGGTCTATCTAGTGACATGTTCCGACGTCATTAAACCTAGTAGCTGTCGTTCGCCATCTCGAATTAGATAGCGCTAGCACAGACTTGTGCTCCCCGTATCGTCGAGTATATAAAGAGAAACCCTCATAGGTTGCAATCCTTTATCCATAGGAAGCCGAGTCTGCCACCCTATAACTGCGATACACCGAAAACTACATTTGGGGAGACTCACTGCACGTACGCTAAGTCCTTGGTCATTTCTCTTTCATTTGATCACCAAGGTGTATATTGGAGTTCACGAAAGCTTGGTACACCCTCTTTCTTAGATTTCTTGAGTAGTCATTTTGATCTTTCTGTGACTCTCTAAAAATTGAAAAGATCATCGAGCACTTGTCCTTTCAAGCTCGTCCAACCTGAAAGTGACTAGAGTCACCTTTTTCCCTTTTCTTGACTCTTAAAATATGAAAAGGACAAGTTTTGTTTCAGTGCCATAAAACTAATTACCTACGATCACACACCCATTAAAGTTATTTTCTTGGCTTGTTCATAAGTACTTCCTAGGTCATTGGTCTTGGAGCCTCGAATTGGTCATCTCTTTTCTCTCTTGTTTTTGAGAGAAAGTCACAGTGGGGGAACCACCATTTTCATCCTCCCCTTCATTACCTCGAAGTGGAGATCCTTCTCCTGAAGTTTCTTCGGAGGCATCTCAGCCTACTAGGCCTTTAGGTTACTGGCGTTCTATTATTCCTAGTATTCTACCTCTTCCTACTCGATCCCCTCCTGAGGAACCTGTTTGATATCAATTGGCAACCTCTGGATGTTTGGGTCGGTTTCAGGGAAGAAGAAGATCCTCCTTTACCCTCGGAACCGCTTGAATCGCCATTAACGCGTGCTTTACTTGCTACCGCTCGTCGCCTTTTCGCCGACAACGTGTCATCATTTGACATGGATGCTACGAGTCCCATCAGCAATAAAGAAACTTATGTTTCTATGGGAGACTATCAGTTCCCTCCGGAGAATTTCCCTTATGTCTCCCGAGACTATTAAAATAAGAAATTACCAAGTCATTTTTACCATTTCACCTTTACCATTCGAATTTTAGTGCTCTGAGCCTGTTTTACCCTCAAACTTCAGCAACTGATTGTGACAGATTCTGTGGATAATTTCTCATGCCGTTCAGAATAGGTAGAAGATCTTACCTTCCTCTTTCTATTGGATGCATTCTTTTTCATTTTGATGCACATTATTTTAGGTTTTTTGGGCTCTTAGGGTAAATATACAATGCCCTAGGGCCAACGCACCCTTGAAAGTTGAAAAATGCATTGCAGAGAGGCTGGAAAGAGGCCCAGTTCCTCTGTAATGCTCTGTCTTCCACTCAGGGGTGCATTGGGCACAATTCATAAAGTTGCATCTTGATTTCTGCCCAAAATTTCCCCAATTTTTTGCATGGAATGGATCCTAACTAAGCCCATGGTGTGATTTCAAACTTTGATCGGATCAAAATTTCGATTACATGGCAAGAAAGAGAACATGAAGAACATGATATGGTTGCCCTAAATGATTATGGCATTGTGAAAGCCCTCAGATACTGTGGGTTGCTTAAGTACTTCTGATTGTCAAGGATGAGGCAACACATAGAACTATTGCAGTTCTTGATCCGTTCATGGGGCCTGACACTACAAGAATTTCACATTGGGGACAAATTTCTCCCAATATTGGTTGATGAAATTTACTTTCTGACAGGTTTTTAGAGGTGTGGTGCCCCCATTTCCCTTGCGAGCTCCATCTGTGAAGGTGAAACAATGAAGTACTACATCCGACAATTTTGTCGACCAGGAACTGAGCCTAGAAAAGATGGAAATATAAATATCAAAGATGTACATGATATGCCTTTGCGAACGCTCCTATTCACTATCACAAAGCTAGTTGGCAACTTGACACTACATGTCGCGGACAGATCATACATGCAGTATGCGCTTGAATGTCTCGAGCCAACCGTGTTCAACTAGGCCGAAGCAACACTCCTTCAGATGAAAGAACAACTAACCAAGGTAAAAAGTGGAAAGACCAAAAATTTTAGCTATGGGCCGATATTGATCACTTTCATTTTGGAGCGAGTTCCATTGATGCAACCACAACATGCGACGCTAGGATTAGTTGGTCCTAGAGATCCACGGATGCGATGGTGGGTCGAGCTGATGGCTAGACATGTTGGTCAGTCATTGATCTCATTTTCTATTGCATTCTTCAGTTGGCTCCAAAGACAAAATATATTCATTGGGGAGCATCCATACGCAGGGATGGATTTCCGTGGAGATCCATATTTGATTTTACCAGCCGACGCTCAATGGGGTCCTATAGGTAAAATGTTGACCATGTTTTCGATTTTTTGGGGTTTTTTACATATTTGTGTGTTTTTTGATGTTTCTAAGACTAAACTAATTTTTTTTTATGTATGCAGATGTAGGTATCGTTCGACCAGTGGTTCGTGAATAGCAGACGGGAGAACCAACATAGAGGACTGTTGGAAGAGCAGTCCTACAGGATTTGGATTTAGTTGAGACTCTTGTTGATTTGCAGCAGCATGTGGAGGGATTGACCCTTGGGACACCAGATGTCCGGATCGAGGAGTTACCTAGAGGCTGCAGCGCCATACCATTGGTGTGCCTAGTTGTTAGATGAGGTTATTGCACATGATAGCCCAAGAAGTGACCTGCTATCATGAGAATCACTAGGTTTACTAAGATTATGCTATGTCTGTATACATTTTGAGGTCAGATGACCAACGTGTCTTGGACACAATTTTGTAAAAAACTCGATATAAATCTATTTTACTTTCAGTGTTTTTCTATGCTTATGTGCAATCCTATTCAATTGTATGATGTGAATTGAAAATCTATCTTTACATATGTTGCAAATGTCTATTTAACACATAATTCGCCAATGAGTCAACCAGAGTGTTAAATTTTCTGGCAATATGTTGATATTGAATGTAATAAAAATGTCTTTCAAAAAGACGAATTCTAAGGAACATGCGATGGATTGTTGGATTTCAGACAATATACACGCCAGTAAGTTGTAGTACAACAAGTTGTGAGTCTGGCGTAATGATGATGTGGTGAATGCCAAGTGAAATGGCATCAAAGAGTAGTTCAATCAACCTGCTATACTCAGCGACATTGTTGGTCAATCGACCGATACAAATCCCTTGGAAGCTCACTAACTCGCCACTTGGAGCGATGGCCCATGCTACAGAGGATAAATTATGAGTACCACAACTAGCACCATCGTCATATCCAAAAAATGGTTCTAAATATTCCGACACCTGCAAAAAATGAAAATCGAATTACTAACCACATGAAAAACTCTAAAAGGCACACTGTTACACACACACACACACAATCAAAGCATATAATACAACGGAGGAGCCTCAGACATTGGTAAATGGACATGTGCGTTTATATAAGTCCCAGAAGGGTTCCAATTGGATCAAAGGAGAAGAGTTCTCGATATGCACTACCCACTTCATGATTAGCAACACTGGATGAGTAAAGTGAATGAAATTAGTTATCTCTATTTTCCACTCCCATTGTTCTGTACTACCTCGATGCTTGAACTGAGTGGGAAGAACTGCCCTGAACCTTAACACATAATTAAAGGGGCTAAAGTAAAGTTGAATAGAATGTCGTGTTTATATGGTGTACGTAAGCTTCCGCAACTATCGCTGGCCAGTGTTATTTATTTCAATGCCTTTACTCAACCCGAATACGTTATGGTGCCAAAAAGCCCTAAAACTTGGTGTTCATGTTAACGGTGCATGAGTGAATGTTTTTGACGACATATGCAACCTAATGAGGAAGATATGTAATGTAAACATAAATATTTGATCCCCAGTCAAATAAAAATGGAATAATGTTGTTCTCAAATAAAAATAAAATAGATTTTTGCTCTCCAAGTTTTGAAAGTCCATGGTTTTTCCCATGGTATTTGTTAGAATTAAGTCTATTTAAAGGGTTGAAGAAATTTATTATGGAAAAGAGTACCAACTTAGATCCTGTTAGACTCTTGTACTTTTACAGTATCACAAGATGACTGCATATTCCTTATATTTTTCATGCTGAAAATAATATTCCATGACTATCATTTATTTTCAGAAAGGAAAGGAGATCGTGGGTGAAAAAGGGGTCAAATAAGTCCATCTACCATTTGATTCATTTAAAAGAGGAAATTTTTTTCTAATTAAGTGTGTTGGAAAGCTAAATCGCACTGCCTTCATTATTTTCCATTTAACCTCTCCATTACCTTTCATTTTACCTTTTTTTGACACTCCCATGCTCTGAAATCCCGTTTTAAACCCGTTTCTCTAGCTAAAACCCCATTCCCATTACTAGTATCCCTTCCCCTTTACTCATTCCCCTCTTTTTCATTAAAAACAATGTAAAATTCACTTTTACATTGTTTTTAATTAATATTAACCTCGGGTCCCACGTTAATAGACCCTGTTTTGTTAAAACACCCGACCCCTCCTATGTTAAAGCCCCTACTCACATTCATATTAAAACCTCCAATTTAACCTTTCTCCCCACTTTTTCATTTTATTTACCCCTCCGCTCTAATATACCCTCGGGCCCCACTTTACATTACTACCTGCCAAATATATTAAAACCTCACGTTAATATTAACCCCCCTCACTACGTTTAACCCCGACCCCACCTTATATTTGACGCCTCCGCTTTAAACTCTCCCCTCCCGCTCTTCATTTCATTTAAACCTTTGTTTCATTAAATAACTTGACCCTACCTTTCAAATCGACCCATACTCAATTTGACGCTCGACCACTGTCTGATCTCCACCTCTTGATCCGACGTCCCCCGATCCTTCTCGCACCCCCAACTGCCCCCCATTTACAACCGTCGAGGGGTTGCGAAATGGGCGGTTTTGAAACCCCTCCCATCCGCCACGTGTCGTCCCCACAATTCATCACATCCCCTCAAAATAAATCACCTAACCGCTTATCACCGCGCGATAAAACCACAAACTGCCTCCTCATATATAATAAAACCACCCCCTGTGTGAAGTTAAACCCACTTGCCTTACCCTGTGCCATGCGATGAACCACCATTGCCCTCCTCCCTGCGGAGTCTCGTTTTATTAACAATTGTTTTGATTTTTGTAGGTGATCTACATATCGGAAGATGGGATGAACAACTCTCGGTTCTAAGTTCCCAAAAACTTGTTAAATCCAGACTCTAGGGATTTCAATTTAAAAGCCTTGTTCTACAGAGGATTATAAGCAGGAGAACGGATAAAAGCAGGAAAAGGAGCAGTCAGGGTAAAGATGAAAACATATAAAAGACACAGTTAAAGAACATAGTTAAGGAAAAATAAAACAGTAAGGTAGAAGGAGAGTTTACAGTGACAACAAAGGCAGTAAAAAGATATAAAGATGAAAGACAAAGTTTAAAGGAGATAATAAAGAAATAGTCAGATGATAAGCAACGTGAAAGATTAATTTTGCAGTGCGAGAAATGCATCCTCTCTTATAGTCAATGAAGAAAGATTAAGCCAGATGTCAAGATCAATCAACATTTACCTCTTCTCAACCAAATTGGCCACCTCGAGCTATAATTTTGATTTAATGAAAGCTACCAAATTTAATATTACAATCAGAGATATTTTAGCATAAGTTCAGAAGTTATTGTAAAATTTAATTTTTCAGGAAGTTGGTCAAATATATTTTAAAAGTTAGCTCAGGAGTTAATTTGAAAGTTATTACTACAATAGGTTTGTTAGAGATATTTTTGGCTTGGGCCTTGCATGGTCTTAATTGTCAAAATTTCATTTACTTTGTAGTAAATGCAGTCTGTCACCCTAGATTAGGGCAACCACCTCAGCTGTAGTTAAATACTACATGTATTTTAATTATCAAGGGTTGGACTTTGTTTAGATTCCGAGTTGCAAAGATTATTATATTGGAGCACTGAAACTGTTTTGAGTTGGACATCAATAATACAAGCACTTTCACAGGATCCTTGAGCTATGTTAATGTTTTCTCTTTGTTTTTGCATACTGTATATCAATTTCTCTGATAGAAAAACATAAATTTTAGATTAAGATACGTTGCTTGAGCACCTTAACTCAGTCTGTTATTGTTATCTTAATGTTTTCCTCTGAAAGTATAACAAAAAAATTCTTAAATAATTTTTAGTATTACTGGACTGTTGCCTTGAGGTTTTCTTTGTGAAGTATAGCCGAAGAATTCTTAAATGCTCTTTAGTTTTACCAAACTGTTATCTTAAAGCTTTCTCTAAACTTTAGTTAAATAATTCTTAACTTCTCTTTAATTTCACTGAACTGTTATCTTGAATGTTTTTTCTCTAAAGACCTGAATGCAGAATTCAGAGACTGTTTGCTCTGCATTTATGTTGAAGTATAGTTAAAGAATTCTTAGCTTCTCTTTAGCTTTACTGAACTCACTACCATCTCGTATTCACACTGCCACTATGTTCCATTTTACATAGTTAGCTTGCCCTGTGAAAACCCTTGAAAAGTTGATGTACAATTCAGCCCTTTTATGACTCCATAGCCCAATGGATTAAGCTTCACACATTCTATCTGTCCAACCAAACAAACAATCAAACAAACAACCCCAATCTTTATAACTAGCCTAAAATCTGAAAATATAATCGTAAAGCTAAATCAGTTAATCATAAATACAGAGAGAGCCCTCTCTGAGCCCAGGAAGGCTAGGTCCTGGACTCCAAAGTGGTTTGTTGTTATTCTCTGCTATTTGTTCTTGCCAATCTTGCAAATTACAAGGAGCTAATAGATCCATATTATCTCGGGACTTTATCCCTCTAGAGAATTGGAAATCAATGAACCTTCTACAACCGCCATAGCTACTGGGTTTGGATGAATGTGTAAAGGGAAAAATCTCGAATTGGACCGTGGGACATTCTTATCAGTCATTGCGTCAATTTATAGAGTTCCATACTCTATTTCAATTTGGGATTTTTAGCAGAGAGATTCTATGTGTGAAGAGAAATCCCACCACAAAGCCCCAATTTCATCTCAATTTCGAAAGGAGTCTCCCCATTTGTTACTTAACTTCTTTTCCTGAACTTTGTTTGAGCTTCAAATTCATAATATATCACTTTGTATCAGTTCTCCTCATCGCATGCATAGGATTTTTCAGTAAAACTACTGCTCTGTGCGATGTATGAGAGAACCATTGTGCAAATTCAAGATATAAGGATTGTAGCCAAGGAGCACATCCCCAGTTTGATAGTGTGCAGAAGTGCACACAAGGAGGGAGGAGAAGAACAACAACAAAAATAGAGGCACAAAACAGTAAAGGAAGAGGTTTGTAACGTGTTTTTGGGATGCACGCTAAGTGTTTGAAAAATACCACGAACCAACTGTATAAAAATTGAAGAAACAGTTCCTGTATGTGCAGTATTTTTCTAGGACCTCTAATGGAATTAGACATGGATGCCAACCAATTCCTTTAAATATTTTTAGATCCCCCAGCTTCGCCTGAACCCACAGTAATAGTGGTTGAGGGAAAACAAATCCTACGGAAAATGGAATTTCTGGAAAAAGAAGAAGAAGCTTTGTTCAGAAAAACACACCCTCTCTCTGCCAGAGTTTCGGATTACATGAAATTTAAGAGTAGGAAATTCTCCATCCTCCAAATGATACGTTGCCTACAAAAATTCTTTACCTTAAAAGCGAGCATGAAGAAATCTGATCCCAACATGCCACCTTCAAACAAGAAACTGAGACACACATCAATTCTTGGGCATAGTTGGTTTGGGCAAAGGATAAAACTCCCACCCTTATTGTAGTAGTTGAGGAGGTGGTGGAAATAAAACTTGTGGAAGAACACACCAGACGGGCAAGAGAATAGAATCTCAAGGTGAGAATTATCCCCTACCTCGCCCCTCTCCAGATCCTATGGAAGTGGGGGTTAGGTTCCTTCAAGATACCCTAAGCCTCCCCAATACAACTAGACAGATCTTGGTTGGGCTACGACTCGACTCTCTTCCTCAGGTTCCAGACTGCATCCGATCGAATCCACACCCTCAGAGGTAGGAAAATGTTGTTTTCTCTTCCCAGTGGAATTTTCTTGGATGAGGACCTCACTCGAGCACAAATTGTGGAACTTAAAGAATCTAGAGAATAGGAGATGGAAGCATGACAGGAAGGGAAATGGGAAGTTATCAAGAATCTCCGGGAAGTCATTCGGGACTCCTTCCCACCTGGGTGGGAACCCCGAACTGGAGGTTCCAAATGATGAGCCCGCTCAGGGAGAGGAAAGGGTACATGAATTTCTATCCATTGTTGGAATGGAAATGGATATTTCTGGTCATCGTCAAGACTCTTGTATGACGCTCTCGAATTAATGAAAATCCTCTTCATGACTGAGACTCATGCAAGCCCTGTTCGACCTCTACCAGTTATCGTAGATTACCATTGGTTCTCAGTTTGCAGGCATGAGACCGCCGGGGGGGGGGGGGGTCAGAGGATCAAGTGGAGTTGCTTGTTTGGCTAGCGACTCACTCTGTAACAGAGTATATTTGGTAGTCGAATATGAGTTTTCCAGGTTTAAGTGGATTCAGATCAGCGTTAGAGTCTCTCCTTTGAGGGACATCTACATTGCAGTCTATTACTTTCCCCTAGTCTCTTCACCATTTCCATCCATAATGGCTCAAATGGGGACCTCTTTATATACTTGTACACGAGCATCACCCAATACTCCATTGATGCGGAATTCATCCTCCTAGGTGAGTTCAATGCTCATACTATAGATCTCCAGACCCCTATCCATAATCGATCAAAGGATGTGTTTTATACCCATGGGATCGATCCAGATTCATTAGGGATTCACCAAATGTCAGATGATTCTTTGGGGCCCACTATATTATGGTAAGCATCTATTGCAGTTGGGGGAATCATAGGACTTTTTTATTTTAAATTCCCCCCCTATTTCCCAAACTCTCGCTTTTTCACATGTCGTCCATATGGAGGGGGTGCGAGTGTAGTTGATTATGTCCTTGTTAGCCAGAAATTGCTCCCTTTTATTCACCATATATAGATATCCCCCATCCCCCTTTTTGATCATGCACTTATTTCTTTCTCTCTTTGGTTTGACCCTCCCCTTCCACCCTATCCTTCCCCTCAGGGTCCACCCCGAACCACCTTTAGATTTGAAAAAGGCGACCATGGAGTCTTCTACTCTACCCTACACAAGATTCTCCCATTGGAGACACAATTATCCTTGCTTGATTCTGCTTCCACTAAATCCACCCTTCTTTCATCTATTTAGGAAGTAACACTCAAATCCTTCCCCCACTCCACTCGTTCCACTTCAATCCCCCAAAAAGTTGGATCTTGCGCCATTAACAAATGGTACGATGACGAATGCAAGACTCTACATCGAGAAATTCGATACGCTTTCACCCAATCTCAACCCTTCTACCCCAACCTCAAATCTTCTTACCATCGTCTCCTTCATCGTAATAAACAACTCTTTGTCTCTCATAGAAGACGAGAACTTTCTTCTCTCCTTACCCACTCCCCTAAACAATTTTGGTGTACCATCCTTCCATGATGCTACCTTCTTACATATTCCTCAACCCTATATCCATGTTCTCTCACACTTCCAACCTCTATGATATTCTGAGGCAGGCCCAAATGCATGTTACCTCCCCACCCTCTTCTTGTTACAGATTGTTAGACATAGATATTAGAGAGGCCATTTGTGTGATGAACAACAACAAAGCAACCGATGAGGAAGGTTACCAAGCAGAGTTATTTAAGCACAGTTTCTATGCTTTGGTTAGCTACTTGGATGATCTCTTCAACCATGTAGTCTATGAAGGTTTTCCACCGGCATGGTCACACCACATCATCCATCTGATCCACAAATCAGGGTCCAACTTAAATCCCAATAACTGCAAAATGATCATGGTGGGCCATACATTCTCGAATTTGTATGCTACTGTTATACATAGGAAGCTCTCCAGTGACATTGAACAGAGACAAATTAGAGCAAGGCGGCATACATTTTTTTGACCAGCTCATCAGACCATTGACCACATCTTCACCCTCCGCGCCGTGATTGAGAAGGAATGACACTACTCTTCGAAAGTATATTGTTGTTTCGTATATTTTTGGAAATTTTTTTACTATGTTCCGAGGGAAGACTTACTCTAGAGACTCAGAGATATTGAGATCTCGATGACCCTATTGATAACTATTACGTGCCTATATTATTCCATCCTTGGTGATCTTCGCATGAATCATGGGATGTATGATTTCATCCGAAGCACTATTGGGGTTAAACAGAGTTGTCCATTGTACCCTACCCTGTTTGGGATCTATATTGATGAGTTGGATACATTTATACACAAGCATATCCAAGACACTGATGGTTGCTTTCTTCACCAGGTTTTGATATCTATTCTACTCTTTGTTGACAACATGGTTCTCCTCTCCTCATCGCTAGAAGGATTATATAGGCAACTAAATTCCTTCGCTCTATTTTGTGATCTTTGACAGTTGATGGTCAACTTGGGTAAAACCAAGGTTATGATCTTCAATGGGGTGAAGAAAACTTCAGAGCTTCACTTCCTATCTAGAGGCGAGGAGGTTGATATCATCAACATGTATACTTAATTGTGGGTGCAATTCTGAGGTCCATGCTTTAGTTTGCGAAGAGCACTTCAACCTCATATCAACAAAGGATATGGATTCTTAGCCGTTATCAAGAGACAATGATTTCAACATCACTACAGGACATCTCATCCAATATGAGCCTCATGGAAACCTTGATTCGTCCCACTGTTATATATGGCTCAGATATTTGGGGACCATCTTTACTTGAGTCATATTGGGCTTTAGTTGATAGATTCCAGATTATTCTTCTTCGTCGCATAATTATATGAAAATAGATAGTACCTCAACACATCATCCTTGTAGAGTGTGGATCTCAACCCTTTCAGCTTGAGACGATCTTCAGATTGGTCTCATTCTTGCATCGTGTCTGGGGCTTTGCAGACTTGATAAAGAGTAGGGACCAATATCCTTAATTGGCATATTTCTCTTATGAGACTATTTCCCATTCTACTCCCTCGGGCCAAGTTAGATGTTGGTTTACAGGAGTTTCAGATCTATTAGAGTCAGTGGGCATTTAGTTCGATTGTCTCCCTCCCTTTTTATATTCATTAGATGCTCCTGTTCAACTTTTATCTACTAGACAAGAGCTAGACAAGATCATTAGGGAGGACATTTATAAGCAGTTTTTCCATGTGACCTGGGTCAATCCTTCGAAAGTGTTGCACCCAAAGGTGGCCTTTGATGCTGAGCACTTCTTGGATTTGAGAGATGGGGTCATTTTTCGACCCCAATATAAGTTTTTCCACTGGATTCATGCTCTTCTAATTCCTATAGGCCAACTCAGAGTAGGTTCTCATGGAATTCGGGTAGAGATGAACCACCAAATTGATAGACTAGACAGATTCTACCAGGTATGTCATTTACAGGGAGTGGAGACTGAGGTGCACTTCATTTTTGGATGCCCTATCTACTATGAGATCAGAGGAAGGTTTTGTTTCTTGTTCAAATATTACTAGACCCTCACCAAATTTTTTAGGTATCTCGATCATAGATGTTTGGCCCTATATATGTAGCAGGCTCTCAACTTCAAAGCACATATTATTCAGCCTCCCATCAAAATAGGCCCCACACAGAGGATCATGACATTTTTAGGGTACTACCTTAAGATAGGGGCACCAAGAGATCGATTGATACTAGTTCATATCCAGAGTCTAGATTGGTGAGGATCCATGGGACCTCACCCCGCCACATGAGATTGCAACAAAAAATTTGTCTCAGATATGTTCTTGGGAGACAAACTAGGTCCTCCATACCTCAGCAGTGTGCGAACTCCCCCAGGAAATGATTTAGTGGACAATCCACACTTTCTACGAGCCCTTCATTGGGCCAACAAAATTTGTGGAATTTTCTTCACTATTCTTCATTCAACCTTGGATGTTAGGAGAGATGGGTCTGATCCTCAGATCCATTAGCTCCTGGATCTTCTCCGCTAGGGAATTCCATACATTGTATCTTTTATGTTCCTGCATTGTATCTTTAATATTCATGCATTATATCTTTTATATGAGAACATTTGGTTCTTCTGCATTGTATGAACATCATTGTACTCAGAAGTCCCTTTGACCTACTTCGTGGTCAATAGTTGGACATAAATATAATTGTCTTATCTTATATTATCTTACTTCTTATATCAACCATTTTAATCAATGTATAAGTTCAATGGAATATTTCTCATAAACCCTAGCCTTCTAAGCTGAAATGGATTTGATACACCCATTTGAAGCATTATCCCCTACATCTGCCATTGAATATTCCCGCTTTAACATATATTCCCATTCCATAGTTGATCAATTGGTGTACCCGACCATCCAAGTTGAGGAACCTTCATCTACCGTATTTTTCGCTGGAACAAATCTCCCTTTTCCCTCATTATCGATTCTCAAGATGCAAACTGGATATTTTTATGGCAGACTAATTTCTAATGTGGACAGAAGCAATCTCCTTAGATTTCCAACAAAACCTAGTAACAAACACCAAAAGAATTGCTACCTTTCCTTAGCCTACAACTTGAAACATGAAACATGTAGTACACAAATAATCACTTACCTAATAGCGATGTGCTTTTATAATTCCTTTTAGTGCTTTCCACAACCAACTTTTCCTCAATGCTTTAGAGGCTTTCCAAATGATTTCCTCAAATTCTCCATGATGCTCCAAAAGAGATATGAATAAACAAAAACATTCAAAGGGATCAAAGCATCTCACATATAAAATAAGAGGTTAATGAAATCCCTAATTAAGAATACAACATATAATTGAATCAATAATTAGTTATAAACCATGCGAGTGATCAAGGAATCTTTCAAATAACATTAAAATAGATGCAATTAGGAAAGAAAAATTACTTTGTATTGAATTGAAAAGAAAAACAGGCTTACAACCTAGTCACCTTGATGCCACAAGCCTCTTCCAATGGTCCTCGATCCTTTCCTTGATGAAAAGATCTTTAGACCCAAAATCAGTAGCATAAGTTTACAAATCCAAGTCTCCCTTATTCCTCCAGTCCTAGGCTTAATTTATAGGCAAGAGGAAGTGGTTTCTAGTTCCTCTTCTTAAGGGATATGATGCTCAAGAGGAGGAGATTAGATCCGTGATCCAAGGGATGAGGCACATGCATGTAGTGGTTCGAGGTTTCTAATTTTAATAAGATTCCTCCATCAAAGCTTCTATAATTTTATTTTTTATTTTTACTTGCATGAACAAGATTGCATAGTTTATAGTGGAAGACAATGCACATAATTGCACAAGGCACAATGGTAAAAACTACACATCGTAGGTAATGGTTAGGAAAATTGCGTAGATGCTCAAAAATGGTTTTTAAGTAGTATGCTTCATAGGGGATTCACTTGAGACACTCATAGGATGGAGAAAGATCTGAATCGACAGCCATGGTGAAATTTTTTAGTGTAACAGATTGCCCCCTAAAGTTCCAAGCCAGAAAAGAGGTTTAATGATTGAAGCACTTTATCATGTCAAAGGTTTGGATCAAAGGCCAATTGGTTGAAGACCTGAAACAAATAATCAGGGATTACCATATCATGCTTTCATATAAACATTCTTGAGGTAGGGATTCCCATAATCAGAGTACAAGTATCTCAAAGAATCAATATGGAAATACATCTGAAGATCCATGTCAATAGAAGACACAATATGGACGCAACCATCAATGGATTTATGTTTACAATCATGATTATTTAATAACTCCGTGTAGCCTGGATGGATGAAACTAGATCCAGGGTCTTGATCTCCATCTCTCGATGTATGCATCTAACCATGTGAGTGAATGTATTGAAGTCGAACATGGTATAAACCACCTGATTACCAGTTAATGATGTAAACTATTAACAGGTGAAAGAGAAACCACCAATAATGAAAATGGCTCTCAAGGTACTCCATACAGTCTATGAAGTGTGATTAAATGTTTTGAAGTTGAACACTCGTAGAATTATTCGATCGAAGGACAATGATGAGAACCTCCTGTCGAAAGCAGGAAACCCGCCATTGAGGCATGTAGAATCCAAGGTACTAAAAGGGGGTTTCTAAGTCAACTTCCTGGATAATGATATGATGTTGACAGGAAGCGACCCATTGTAGGAGGGCCTTGATTTATCTCCCATCAATGACAAGAAACAAGTATTTAAGTTTTGAAGAACGAAATGGAGTGATTCAGGACTGACTCGGGGATGACCGACACAATTGAAGGTTATGATTTGCAAGGTCATTTTGACTGAGGTTGGACTTCTCTTGAACATATCAGCGACACGAAATTTTGAATTGGAAACGTTTGACTCAAAAAAAGGACTAGAAACTAGTTTGAAGACTTTCGATGAGGTATGACCAATTCAGAGGCAAATGGATTTCCAAACCCATACAAAATGGTGACAAAGTGTCAAGTTCAAGAGCGACATACTGCCTTGATTTAATACAAAAATGAATGTTTCTTCCCAATTTTCCCCCACCATTACTGGAAATTACCTCTTTATTTTTGTTCAAGCTTGAGAAGGACAACCTTTTGTTGTCCTATAAGTTCATCCTTTGGATGAGTCCTTTAGAGTATTTCCAATGAACCCTAGGAAGGAGTGGTTCAGTCTCATCATGATGGATGAGTCCTGCACTATTTACATTTTATGATTCCAGTGAAGGGATAACTCGATTTCATTTTTATATTTAAAGAGTTTGAAAAGACAAGAAAAGAAAACTCATTCAGTTCTTTCAACGTAAATTTTTAACAAGCTTGAAGAAATTAAAGCTCAGTGTTTTTCATTTTTAGGGAGTTAGGAGAAAAACATAAGTAAACTCCGAAATGTCATTTTTCGTAAATATAGTCCCTCAAGCCTGAAGAAAGAGTAAAATAGTGTAGGAGAGAACTCTCTTGACCATGATTATTCAACGTATACCTTTTTTGTAAATATTCTACATGATGTCTAAAAGGGCTAAACTTATATCAAGCATACATTTTTCAATTTCTTTAATGAGTTCAAACTAAACATGCATAGTCGACAATCTTTTGACATTTTGAGAGTCAGAAAAGAGCTTAAAGGTAACTCCAGGGTTTCACTTTTTTCGTAAGTTTTAACAAGTCCAAAAAAGGGATAAAATTGTACTCATATCATCGAATTTCAATTTAATTAACGGGCATGAAAAGATAGCAAAAGAAACTCAGGATTTTCATGAGTTTAACGAGTCTTGAAAATAATAACCAAAATGGACTCATAAATAGTTTTAATTTTTATACAAGTTTCAAACAGAGAAATACTATGCTTGAGAGAGGTTTCCTTTTTACACAGGCTTGAAACAAAGGAAAATTATGCTTGGGATAAGTTTTCATGGCCCTAAGATAATGACTTAATTCTAGGTACATGCCCCCAAGCTTCATTTCATTCACCTAAGTAGACTACTGGTTACCAATAGGTGGATGGGATGAAAATTTGTTTATGAGATCAAATGAAAGACTTGACTCAACATTTACGAGATCTAGTCAAAGACTCGACTCAACATTTACGACATCTAGTCAAAGAGTCAACTAAATTAGGGGAAGATTTGTTTCATGTTTTAATGAGCTTGACAGAGGAAAATAACTATGCTCATAGTGACTTGATTCATTTTTTAACGAGGTTGACACGGTAAAAGAACCATCCTCATGGGAACTTGTTTTATTTTTTAATGAGGTTGATACAGTAAAAGAACCCACCTAATGAGGATTTGTTTCTTTTTTTAATGAGGTTGACACAGTAAAAGAACCATCCTCATAGGGACTTGTTTCATTTTCTAACGAGGTTGACATAGTAAAAGAACCATCCTCCTGGGGACCTTGTGTCATTTTTTAACGAGTTTGACACAAGAAATGGAACTATGCTCATATATCCTTGATCATAGCTTCAAAATTGAAGGAATACATGCCAAGGGATACACCTTGTTCATGGATTCCAATAGTTCTTCATTGGATGGAAGAACAATTTTATGGAAGAAACACATGTTAAGGGAATCAATGGGGATAAGAAAACTGAGTTCAAATGTCCCCATTGAAGGGTACACTATTTCAATTACTGGAACTGAGTCAAAAGAAGTCAAGCAAACTGTGAGAGGCTCACATGCATCGGTAAATAAAAACATGGGACTGTTGCCACATAATTAAACCGTGGCGGGGTAGGTACCACTTGCATATAATGAAAATTGAGGGATGTCGGATGATTGGTAGTCGAATCAAGGTCAACGAACAAAAGCTGATCAATAGTCACAATGTTTCCATTGCGAGGGAAATACATCACTCGAAAGAGTATGGACACGAAAACTTTCATGACATAGACATAGTCTCACCCAAGCAGAAAATTGAAACCCAAGGGGCCTTGGACTACCATAGGACCAATACAAACAATTTTTCCTTCCAGAGTAATAGGTAACTTAAGAAGGGTCCCTAAAGGTTTGTTAATGGTTATGTTAAAAGCTAGTAGATTCTGTGTAAGAAACAAAAGTTGAGGGGAACCCAAAGCTTGCCAAGAAGTTGAGGATAAAACACTAAAAAATCACCTTCATCTACATTTGTGCGAAGCAAATTCTTACCTCAAGGTTTCACATTGATTTGGAAAGGGGTGGAAGATGAAAAACGAGGTTCTTTCATTCTGCCCCAACCAAAGGAAATGACCTCAATACTTGGAGAGGGTTCTGTAGAAACAAGTAGAATGCCCTTTTGTGTAGAAGAATTTGAAGTAACAAGAAGAACTTGAGCATTATTAATTTCACTCTCTAAAGGGAGAATGAGACTGACTAAATGTGGAATCGAGTCAACCACTTGATCAACTAGTGGTTCATCAACCTGATTGATATGCATTTCACTCTTCAATGGAAGAGTGGGATTTATTGTACATGGAATTAGATCAATCACTTCGTCAATTGACAATAGGTTGGGAGAAAGGTTAAGGTAACTAGTTGGAAGTTGTTGCTATGGAACAATAAGTTTTTCCAACAGTTTTGAGGCTTCATCCATGTGAGGGAAAATATGAGTTTTATGACTACCTTTGCATAACCTACAAGGAAAACTAACTTTACCCTTTTTCCCTGGAACCTTTAAATCACTAGTTGATGGATCAACTGTAAATTAATGATAATATTTAGACCACACTTCTAACACCTTTGAAATACCAAGACAATCAATAAGAAGGTGGTCACCCTTACAAAGCTTGCAAGGGTATTTGGGCTTACGATGCATGTTGGAGGGTCCCTCAATATTACCAATACTTATAGTCATGGTTGGTTGGTTGACTTCTTTCTTATCTTTGTTCTTCTTCTTCCCTTCCTTCTTCTTCTTAGCCACCTAGTTACTAACATCAAGTATTTTACCAAGCGAAGAAGAAGAAAGGGATGAATACATGTTGGGTGAAGAAGGTAAAGGGTCAACATGGGATTGGTGATATTGAGATGGTGAACTTGGTTGAGGTGAAGCATCCGGTTCAGGTGGAACAATATGAGTATTTGAGGCCAATGGAGTTGAAAAAAACCATAACGTTAAACCTATAGTAAATCCAGGTAATAATAATGTAGTCATATAAGGAGGACCAACATTTCCAAAGCAAGGAAAAGGACTAGGATTCTCGTTAAGAGGGGTTCCTTGCTTGGTAAATTCCAGAACTTTTTCCATCAGATTCAACTTTAGTGAATTTTAGTTAAAAATTTAACAATATTAACAATCCAAATTCACAATCCATACCTAAGGTCTATAAAAAGCAAAAACAAGCAAAATAACATACACTAGAAAATCTAAGGAATCAGACCATGCAAACATATTTTTCATAGCGAAATCACTAGTTGGTGATGAAATCCAACGTCGTAAGATCAATGTGAAAAGTGAAATAAAGATAGATCAGGTGGAACCAATTACGCTGACAACCTACTTAATGAACACGATATGGTACAAGTAAATCCACTTTTTCCATCTCAAGTGAATAATACCCTCCAAAATGGTCCAAGTGAGTCTAGCCAATCTTTGTTCCAGGTACAACAAAGACTTCCCCTCCCCCGTCACCTTGGGTAATAGCCCTAATATTATGGTCTCCAAGGTTACCACTTATGACAATTTGACCTCGGGGGACAACCGCAGATTATACGTACACGCAAGGGAAGAGTAACAAAGCTCAATCCCCTTGAAGGTTCCTGAACATGGTAAATATGAAGTTTATCCTTCAAGTGACTCCCAAGTACCTTTCGACACCATTTTTAATACTTGTAAATCACTCTACTGTAACCAAAGAAGTAGGGTCAATTACTCTATTAAGTCCAATATGATCTCGTGCTCAAATCCCTTGTTAGAGGAGCTTCCCAGAGCCAAACTGTAACAAATGGATTTACTCCCTATCACAATATTCTAGTGTTTGTTTGCAGCTTGGAAAGTTAACTCACTTTCCTATTCCAAATCCCTACTGTTTAGTCAATTCAGTGTCCTGAATTAATAGCATAAATTATCGACCAGGGCTTGTAAACTGATGAGGTATAGTTGCACTATATGTGCCTAAATATCCTTATTCTTATTTCACTGGTTTCAATATTTTGTTGATGTTTTTGAGTTTTGTTATGTTTAGATTTTAGTATGATAATCTATGTTTGAAATAATGACATCAAATCTATGATAGAAAGGAAAGAAAAGAGAACCTTAGACTTCAAAACAAAGTGTAATTGTAAATTCTGTTCCTAATGATGAAAAATAGAGCATTCTAATCCATGGATGTCCTAGCTTGCAAATGAACATGAAATGTAACTCAAGACATTATAATTCAACCTAATATTTTTAGTTAGAAGTTTTTTGGAATAGTTTGTAGAAGAGATTGAACTCCAATGTGATGAGGGTCTTCCTAAAAATAGACAATAACTTAGAATATTGTAGTGCAATCCTATTCATATATTAGCGATATTTTGGAACAGCTTGAGAAGAAAATTGCTACACTATGCTAAGGATCTTCTATGAATATTTAAACTTCTAATGTCATCACAGCTAGGTCTCACTCATCAGCTAGAGATTTATTGGAATAGTTCATTGAAGGAGACTAGATATAACGAAATAAGAATTTTCTAAACAACAAGTAACCCACAGTATTACAATTAGATCTTTTATGTGATTTAGAGATTTGTTGGAACAATTTTGAGAAAGGACTATTTGTAATAATATAAGGATCTTCTATCTAATTGCAGAGTAGGAAATACAACCTAATTATCTTATCATCATACAACCAAATCTCATTCAGTCAATAGTGATATGTTGGAAAATCCTTTTAAGAAAAAGAGTGGCTGTAGGATAATGAGAATTTAAATGAAAAAAACTAAAGTGCTGGTAACTCAAGATGTCACAATTACATCCATTCAATGAATAGAGATATATTGGAAAACTTTAAGAAAGGACTAAATATAACATCATGAGGATCTGTTAGTTGAACAAACAAAAGAAGACATGATACTAAAAGATATAAACTCAGAAAACTGTCTAAGTGAGAAATACAACAACACAAAATTAAAAGTTACTTATCTAGAAAGCATGTGAAAGCCTCCTTAGATAGCAGGGGCCCTCTGCTACCAAGTTAGCATGAAAATATTTAACTCCTCAAGTTTGTCTTCAACACTGCATCAAAGTTATGCTTCTTCTTATTATCAAAAATACTTCGAAACAGAGTATCACAGTATTGACAAATAAGAGTTAACTTGTTTCCTCGGTCTCACTGAGCTAAATTTATAGGAAATTACATAACTGTTATTGAATGAAAATAGGCACAGGTGTATTATAAAGTCAAAATCAAACTAAAACTCTTTGCTAGGACTCGTGATTTGCTGAAAGCAAATCAAGAGTCCTTATCCTTATAGAAATCTGCTTCTTGGATTTTTGGTTTGACCACGTGCACAAGCATCTCCAGATTTTGATTCAGCCTTTGTGGATGACAAGGAACAATGTAGGAAAGATTTAGAATCTATCCATATACACCTTTTCTTCAGATGACACCTGTAGTATGTTCAAACACAAAAATGGCTATGGAATGTGTAACTGGATACAAAATGACTGCATTCTGTAGCTAAAACTACTTAGAAATCATTAAGACAACAAAACCACAAAAGTACAACAAGTTAGTCATTGCATGTATTCCTTAAGTGATTTTAATCATTCTTATTGATATTTTAGGTATATAAATGACAAAAGGAATGATAAGATGAAGAGGAATTTGGCAAAGGAGAAGACACTTTTAGGGCTCAACACCTACTATATGATCTAATGTAGGTGTAAGGAGCCCTAGAAATATAAAAAGTGTAATTTATTTTATTAACATTGTTTTTTAAGCTGTTTTTTACTAAAAGGGTAAATGGATATGAAACTAATGGTGTTATGACTTGACTCAAAAATTTAATGCAATTGAACATGATATTGTGATATTTTCATTTCAATGAAGATCTATCTAAAGGAAGGAAATTCAAACAATTTTGGAGAAAATAACAATGCAACAAACAAGAATGACCTACAGTAGATCTTCAATCATACTCTTCCAATGCAATTCAAAGCCATAAATTCCAAACCATGCAAAATAATATATGCACAATTTTCTTGAAAACTATGCAAATGTAATCTATGCACAATTTTTGTTCATGTTATGAAAATGAGAATTCTAACTATGCAAATGTAATCTATGCAAGAGAATTCTTCAAAACAAACACAAGATGATTCCAAATCAGGGAAAGAACAACAATATTATTTCCCTTCACCAATCTAACTAAAGAACCAACTGAGTGTAAGTAAATGAAATTGGGTGAAAATTCCAAAGATCAAAAGTGATGAAACTCAAAGGAGATTAACACCCAAACACAATTCACCCCCCCCCCCCTTCAGCTATTGAGGGGGGGATTTTTTTTCGCAAAAAATAAAAGCAAAAAATGCATTTTTTTTAAGAAACTAAAACAAACCTCTGAGTAATGAATAAAGGGAATCATATTAAGAATTTCTCAAAAATAAAATTCAAAACACCCAATCAAATTTATAGAGACTCTAAATGACTGTAAACATGCTTAAGAAATCATAAAAACAAAAAATCTAGACTCAAATCAGAGAAACTTTATCTTTTACAAAAAATTTACAGGGTTGCGTAGGAAATCAGTTTGATTCAGTGCGCATACACACTGGTGCTAAGGACTAGGTGTGCATATCTTCTCACTGTTGCTAAAGGAAAACTACACAGACCTAAAAACTTCAAAAAAAAAAAAAAAAAGGTCTCAAACCAGAAATTTCAATTCTTAAAAGGGTATAAAGGTGTCAAGGGTCACAATAGAACACAATAGAGAGCTCACGTTCCCCAACATATTCACCAATTTGTTATGTTGGACTAATTGTTGATGCAGACAGAAGCAATCTCCCTAGATTTCCAACAAAACCTAGTAACACACATCAAAAGAATTGCTACCTTTCCTTAGCCTATAACTTGAAACATGAAACATGTAATACATAAAGAATCACTTACCTATTAGCGATGTGCTTGTAGAATTCCTTTCAGTGCTTTTGAAAACCATCTCTTCCTCAATGCTTTAGAGGCTTTCCAAAGGATTTCCACAACTTCTCCATGATGGTCCAAAAGAGATCTGTATAGAAAAAATCATTTAAAGGGATCAAATCTTCTCGCATGTAAAATAAAAGGTTAATGAAATCCATAATTAAGCATACAACATATAATTGAATCAATAATGACTTATAAACCATGCGAATGATAAAGGAATCTCGCAAATAACATCAAAATAGACGAAATTAGGGAAGAACAATTACTTTGTATTGAATTGAAAGGAAAAACAAGCTTACAACCTAGTTGCCTTAATGTCACAAGCCTCTTCCAATGGTCTTTGATCCTTCCCTTGATGACAAGCTCTTCAGAACCAAAATCAACAACATAAGTTTACAAATCCAAGTCTCCCCTATTCCTCTAGTCATATGATCAATTTATAGGCAAGAGGAAGTGGTTTCTAGTTCCTCTTCTCAAGAGATATGATTATTAAGGGGAGGAGATTAGTTCCATGATCTAAGAGATGAGGCACATGTATGTAGTGGTTTGAGGTTTCTAATTTCAATAAGATTCCTCCATTAAAGCTTCTAGTATTTTATTTTTTAATTTTACTTGCATGAACAAGATTGTGCAGTTTATAGTGGAAGACAATGCGCATAATTGCGCAGGCTACAATGGTAAAAACTGCACATGCGCAGGTAATGGTTAGGAAAACTGTGCAAATGATCAAAAATGGTTTTTAAGTAGAGCAACTCAAAATTCCTTTTGTTCTTGGTATTGTTTTAATTCAAGCTTCATAGGGGATTTGCTTGAGACACTCATCTGATGGCGAGAGATCCAAATCGACAGTCATGGTGACAAAATTTAGTGTAACAAGTATATGCGCGTGGAGGTGGGTAAGAGCATGTGCTAAAACCTGTAGGGGATACCACTCTGAAGCATTACTAGGTGGACCAGGACTATTATTATTATCACATTTATTGGGTCAATTTGATACAATCGGTATGCATCACTAGCAGGGATAATTGATTTGAGAGTAGGTCCCATAACCATGATGAGGAGAAGTGAGGGCTTGGGAGACTGGTCAATATACACATTTTTAGGAATAGGGAGAGTCAAGATCTTACCTGTATGACCATCTTCATAAAACCCATAACTAAGATAAAAGTGGAAGAAGCTAGGTTATGAAGATGGTATGGAAGTCAAGATCATACTACTAACATGATGCCCTAATTTCCCATTGATATATCATATAATGGATCCGTCTGCCTAGGACGTTGAATATATATATATATATATATATATATATATATATATATATATATATATATATATATATATATATATATATATATATATATATATATATATATAAACCAATTTTTTAAACAACAAATATTAAGATTTAAAAAGAAGAGGAAGAAGAAGAAGAAGAAGAAGAAGAAAGAAAAAAAAAAGAAAAAAAAGAAAAAGAAAAGAAAAAAAAAACCATCCTATTTTAACAAAAAATTCCAATACCTATAATATTTAGAAAACACAATTTCTTACATGTAAATCTCACTCGTATCAACCTTTTCTCCCTATTCTTCTAATCACATTCCATGGCATAATTAATATTATCTCCATCTATTCACCTAGTTCACCAATCCTAAAGGATCCTCTTATGAACAAAGCCTTGGTGAGATTTGTTTCTACCAATCACTGAAATGACCTTAGATAAGTTTGAGCGATCCACTATGATTTACAGTGGTAAGTTGTTTCCCCGCCATTATGATTCAGAATTATTTTCTTACTCTTCAATCACGATTCGGTAGGATTATCGCATTCAAATGGAACACTGCTTAGGACTTTCCCCAGGGTGAGAAAGAGAGGGTGGAGCATCAGTCTGATATTTATGTCATGATCCAACCCAAAAAATAATTAAGTAAAGTAAAGTTTGTTCTCATCCTTTTCCATATATCCAAGTATTCAGGCACCTGGTATTGGAATCTAGTCTTACATACACAATATCTTGGCATTAATTCATTTCATCAAGTTTCATCTCGGAAATCCAAGGACAATCGAGGTGCCTTTAGTCATTCATTGCACTTAGAGACATAAATTAACTTATTCTTAGCAGTTCTATAAATTGGAAGAAATATATAGAGAGATGTTGGTATGGGTTAGTATGGGATTGGGGTCTCTTTTCTCTCTCCCTTAACAATCTCATATACCGACCTCTCCATGACATTAAAACTCCATTTCTCTATGGCACTGAGTAATTCTAACTTCATGTGTTTCAATGCTTTGCCTCCAACATGGATAACATGATTTCATTCTTATATACCACATAGCTAACATGTATACCTACCAGGCTAGTTGAATCAGGCTTGACATAGACAACTTTCTTGACCTTGAAGTGATCTATCTTCAATATTCATCTATCACATCCTTCCTATCAATACAAATTTCACTATGTTTTAATGAGTGAAAGTCTTGACCGGACAAGAAGTATTTCACGCACATAAAGTCAGGGGCAAACATTGGAAAGTGGGGAAATAAGTAGAGGCAATTAACGAGATCTTTTCACACCAAGTAAAGCGGGCATGTCATTTTGGGACAAAGATAAGTAAGCAATTAATTTAGTAAATATTAGTAAAGAAAAAGCACTGATTCTATTTTTTGGTTGAGGGGACTTCCTTTATGTTAATCCTATCTCTAGCAATGCCCGGTAAATAAATTTTTCTGATATTTGTCATGCATATTGTCACCCTCCCCATCATTGTTCCATTTTACAGAAGTATTCATCCATTATGAACATGTATTGTTTTGATCTTTTTGGGTACAATGCACATAGTATAGAAAAGTTCGAGGTTTTGGATGCTCTAGAAGAAAGAATGGATAAAACCTTTTTTTTGAGTGTGGATAACTCACAACCCCAACTTGGAAAAGGTAAAGGTCAAGGAAGAGGGCATAGATAAGGTACGTATGGTGGAACTTTGAAGGACTGGACCTGTAAGATCTTATAATTTGGATGAGGCGGGTCACATTGCTCGTGATTGCCAACTATCTAGGAAATTGCGATGTAATCATTGCAGAACTACTAGTCATGCTACTTAAGAATACCGAAATTGAAATGAGAGCTAGGAAGCTCACGCTTGATAGTGGAATGCGAATCTAGTAAACTCAGAGCCTTGGCCACCTAATGAGGATGTGGTGGAATGCGAATATAGTAAAATCAGAGCCTTGGCCACCTAATGAGGAAGTGGGACCCACTATTAATGCTGTAATTAGAGGTGGTACTCAGATTGAGGTAGACATAAGTAATCCTAATATTCTTAATATTAAGAAAGATGAGATGGGTGCTCCTAAATTTGTTGAAGTTATGCGACATAATGCATTCTTGAGGGATGATATTGAAATGTTCAAAAATCTAGTTGTGCTCACGCGGTCCCAAGAATTATATAGAAGCATAAAATATACAAATTACATAGAAGCATGTAATATACGAATTACATAGAAGCATACAATATACGTATCATCTGTTGCAAACCCAAAAAATATTTGCAAGGAGATCTCGTTTTCAGAGGGTCCAAGCAGGCAGTTAATTTCAAGCATTCACATTTGGGAGGACGAATACTTGACATTCAAGCATTTGGGAGGATGAATAGTTGACAAGGAGCTCAAAGGGACGCTCGACCAAATGGAGAGGAAGTTGTGATGACACGTGTTTGAAACTAGTTTGACTCATGTTTTATGTGAGGGACACAAGTTTGACTCTTGTCAGGAATGGACCAAATTTGTGTCCTAATTTTGTGGCATGTGTCCCTTGAAATGAACTCCGTGCACTTCGATTTTGGGCCGGTTTCCGTCATTTGTGTCTTTTTTTTTTAAGCTGTAGGAGTGCGTGGATGACCAACAAAGGAGGAAGACAAGTTTTAGAAGAGACTCAAGTGTAGGAAAGTGGATTTCTCTTCCACTTTTTTGTTTTTTTGTTTTATTACAACAATCCTGAAGATGGATCCTTGCTGCGATTCGAAACGTAAACAAATGTTATATAACACTGAGGATAATCCGGAGAGCTCTTCAATAATCCATTAGTCTGTTTTTGTTTACATGCATAACCTTACAACAATCAATTTTTCTTTATATTCACAACAATCATGGCTCAATAAAGGGCATCAGGAAAGGGGAAAAAGGAGGTGAGGAATGCCCCCATTGAAAATGCTCCCTCTCTTTTAATTTAATTAAGGTCTACCAATACTCCATTTGTTGGAAGTGGGGCTACAAAAATAACTTCAAATGTTGAGGGAAAAGTTATTTTAGAAAAACAACATGCTAAAGAACATTTTGATGTTGATTTCTTAATAAGAAAGCTGCAATTTATGGTTAATTTCTTGTGTTCGTCAATTTATCGTCATCAATATAGTAGTAAGTACTAGACAATTAGTTATATCATTGATGAATCATGATTGAATGTATAATGTGTGATTAAATTCGTATCACCATCATGTACATGTTTTAGCTTCTAAATTGAATGATAATCTGTGTTATATATATATATATATGCTGCATGACTCATACTTGTACAAGACTCATTTTGATATTGACACGACGACCCATATAAGACTCGACAAAATATAGAAAAAGCTTTAAAAAAAGCGATCTCAAAAAATAATAATTTTGAGTGGGTCCACGGGTCTTATGAGGGTCCTATGTAGGTAACATGTGATTCTTCATGGGTTCAACATGAGTAGACAAGTTATATGCAGGTTTGGATGAGTACAGGTAGAGACTGCGGGTCCTATGCATCTAAATTGAATGATAATCTGTGTTATATATATATATATATATATATATATATATATATATATATATATATAAAACATAGATTATCATTCAATTTAGATGCATATGTTGCATGACTCATACTCGTACAAGACTCATTTTGATATTGACACGACGACCCATATAAGACTTGACAAAATAAAGAAAAGGCTTTAAAAAAAGAAATCTAAAAAAAAATACGAATTTTGAGTGGGTCCACGGGTCTTATGAAGGTCCTATGCAGGTAACATGTGGTTCTTCATGGGTTCAATACGAGTAACCAGGTTATATGCAGGTTTGGATGAGTACAGGTAGAGATTACAGGTCCCATGCGAGTGACCTGTCTCACTATAGAACCCGTCAATACTCACAGGTACTCGTGGAGGGTCGTGTAACATTGATATTACTCGTATTTTCATGCACTCCTTGTCCCATGTCCTCATGTCAAGTGACTTAGTTGGAATGTAGTCAAGTTTCCTGCTGGAAGAAATCCCATTGGTAGGAAATGGGTATTTAAGAAGTTAAACGCAAAATACAAAGTGGAGAAACAAAAAGTTGGATTAATAGCAAAAGGATATTCCTATGTAGAGAGAACTAATGATGGTGATATTTTTTCTCTTGTTGATAAGTTAATTTATATTCGATTTCTTTTTACTATTTTCGTTTCTTTTGATTTTGAAGTATAATAGATGGATGTAAAAACATCATTCTTAAATGGGGATCTGGAAAAATAAATCTACATGAAACAAGTAAAAATCTTTGTGATGAAGGGAAAGAAAGAGTTAGTATGTAGGTTGAAAAAGTACCTATATGGGTTAAAGCAATCACCAAAGATGTGGTATAAAAAAATTGATACATATATATTGAGATTTAGCTTCACAAGGAGCAAACTGGATCATTGCATTTGTTTCAAATTAGTTGGTGACCATCTTATTTATTTGATCTTTCATGTGGATTGTATGTTGTTGATTGGAAATGACAAGGAAAATGATCCAAAAAGTGAAAACTTAGTTATCCTTTAAATTTGACATGAATGATGCCAATGCTACAAATTCCATTTTGGGCATGAAAATTAAACAAGATTGAGCAAAGAGGAAACTCTGATTAAATCAAAGGAAGTAAGTTGAGACAATATTGTAGAGGTTTAACATGCATGAATAATTGGTAAAGGTCCCTATTCATATAGGTTCAAAGTTATATGTAAATCTATGTCTCAATCAATAGGAAGAGGAAGAGGGCACATCTTATGTTTCATATGCTAATGCAGTCGAAATTTTGATGTATGAAATGATCTATACTAGAGCGGACATTGCACATTTAGTGGGATTATTAATTATGTATATATCAAAACTACGGAAGGAGAATTGGATAGTAGTACAAAGGGTTTTTAGGTATTTTCATGGCACTACTAGTTATGGATTGTGCTACCAAGGAAGGGAAGGATTGGATAGAGTGTTGGACATACATGCTTAGTTGATGCGGATTGTGTTAGAGATCTGGATTGTAGAAGATCTACAAGGGTGTATGTTTAACCTATTTGGAGAAGAAATCCGTTGGATGAGTAAGCGTAAGTTCTTGGTATATAGAAACAATGAGAATTATTTCCCTGGATTGTTGATCATGTATTCTTGTGACCCCTTGTATCCAAAGAAAACAAGTGGGAGAACTTTAGGTATGTGCTATATTCTTTGCATGACTACCTCCATGTGCACGTGATTTTAGGTAGTTTCTTGCATCCATTTTTTGTAGTTTTCAACACATGGTTTTTCCATTTAGTGGTTTTGTGGTGGATAACAGTTTAACCCATTTATTTTAATTATGATTAAGGAACTATGGATCGATTCTGATATAGGGTAAATGGATTGACAACTTATGGACTAAAAAATATGTACTAAAAATATTTTTGGTTTTCCCAATTTGAATTTCTAAGATAAAATTTTTGTGTTAATGTGTGTGTGTGTGCCATTGCATGATTTTTATTTTATGAAGAATTCATTTGTAGCAATTAATTGTATAGGTTTAAATCCCCTAGTGAGTACACCCAAGTCTTTTTGTTGTAATTAGCTATGAAGGTTTATGTAGTAGTAAATTCCTCCTAGTGACAGTGTCTTTTGGAAATTTTCCCTATGTTACTTTTCAAGAATGCAACTCTCACATGAAATATCTAGCTCTTGAATTGGATAAAAACCTTTAAAAATGTTTTTCCACTATAATAATTTTAGGCCACTAGATTGTAGATGGCCAAATATTAAATGTCATAACCTATATTCATCTAAACATGTTTCCTTCTTGGAAAATGAGTCATCGTTTCTACCATATTTAATGAAAACGAGATGCATTCAATTCTTTTTCATATTCACCCTAGAAATCAACATCTTATTGGAACGTTTGCCATATATAAAACAAATATTTCCCTTAAAATTTACATTACACCCTTTTTAGGTAAGTTGACTAATGCTAACAAGGTTAAGTTTCAAACTTGGGGCATAGTACACTCTTGGTATGTACCTCTTTTGGCCTTATTTAGTTATGATGTTGACCATTCATTTTCCCATAACATTTACATTATTGGTTCTCTCAAATTTATCGTTAGTCCTTATCGAATTATCTATGTTTACAATTAAGATTCTATTTCCTTCCATATAATTACAGCATGCACTATTTATAAGTCAAATATCATTAAAAGTATCTTGGTAAGCACTCAAGTAAATAATGACGATCCTTCATAGTTCTCAAAGGTGTTGGAATTGCTTGCATCATATTTCTTAAGTTTAACATTCTTCCTCCTACATTCATGTGCATAATGACCTAGCATGATTATAGAAAAACACTTAACCATGTATTTTTCATACCTATGATTTAGTTGTGAACTTTTGCTACTTCTCCCCTTAACCTATGAGGGTTTTTATATGGTCTCCTTTCTTGTTTTAACTCTTTCTTGCTATCTCTTTGATCACTACTTCTGCTAGTTCTTCCCCTACATCTTGAACTTAATCTTCCTCTACTTGAGATAGAAACTTGTGACTTGAATGCACTTTCCAAAGAGGAATCATCATTCCTATTTGTTTAGGATTAATGGGAAAATGAAGATATTAAAAACTCATCTATTGATAGCTATGTCAAGTCTTTAAACTCGTTAATGACTACAACCACTACATCAAACTTTGTAGCAAGGTTCTAAGAAAATTTATTCACCGTTCATTTATAATTGATTTAAAATATTCAAAACTTGGGTCATGAGCTATTCTACTAACTTTGACTCCATCTTATAATTCTCAAAATTCATTCTTAGTTTCCATAACTTGACTATCTTTACCTTAGTAATTCCCTCATAGTTGGTCTCTAATATGTACTAATATTTATTTAAAATTTTTAGTACCAAGATCTTGGGAAATATATTGTCATACGAGTAATGTTGGGTGAGATAGAGTGTTTTTTAATCTTTCTTCTCATTTCCTTTGAGGTTATATATTTGAGAATTTGTCAAGGCTTTGTTAGCTACCTAATCAACTAGTTTTGTATACTCATGAGCTACAAACATCCTAAGAATGTAATCATGTCATAATTTTGATTTCCCAAGCTTTGTAATTCTTCCAAATGGCAATTATGATCTATGGATGTGCAAGGGTGTTGATACTTGAAGCCATTTTCCCCCTCTACAATACATTTTATTTTTCATTTTTACCAAAAAAATGAGCCTACTACTTTAAATCAAGGTACCATCGCTTTGATGATGACAAACAACTTCACAATTTTCCAAATTCTTCAAAATCACAATTACTTTGACCTTTATGCATCTAAAAATCTACACTTCACCCTTTTAACTTTCATTTATAACCTTTATCACATATGATGATTAACATAAGAATTTTTCCTACAACTAATAAAACATAATTTCCAAGTCCATCTGGATGCTAACATACATTATTGGCCCAAATAATATTCATGTCACCTTTCAACATGAATAAGACAATGAAAATGCCCAAATATCTCTCTCTCTCTCTCTCTCTCACACACACACACACATGCCTATCCTTAAATGCACAACCTCTCCCCCTAGTACTACAATTAATAATTTTCTTGCCACACTTTCTCTTTCTAGCAGGTTTCTACACATCCACAAGCATATTACTCTAGTGATTTTATGGATGATATTTATGTGGATGGTTAGAAAGTATCACCTATTATACCTCCACCTTATCAATAAAGCTCCACTAGGAACTTTAGATTTTCTCATTCACAAACCTAGTTCATTGTAAAAATCCTAGCCACCTACTAGGGCACATTACTAGCTCAACAAATCTGAAATCCCAAATTTGCTTTAAGGTAGCCTATGAATATCTTTGATACCCTACGTAACTATTTTTACAAGGGCACCAATTATCCATTGTAGCACATAAATTCTATGATACTAAATCTTCTTTTTCTCCTAGTCACTTTAGGAGGTTGAATTTGTCCCTCTAGGTAGTCCTCATACCTTATCTAACCTCTATATATGCATGTCCAATGCTAGCCACTTGTCACTACGATTCTAATTACAATCGAACATGGATTAGATTACAAAAACAAGCACACATTTAAACTAAATGTAGTAGTAGAAGCAATATAGAAATAAATTGGAGCACTATTCTTTATATATAAACATCAATTGGTTTCAATCCTCAAACATTATACATAGCCATAGGCCACATTGTTCCGATGCTTGCAATAATTGGCCCACCCTTGAGCTAGATTTACGAATCCACTAGGAAGAAGGCTAATTTAGAACCTAATATGGACATGTAGTTTGTTAGCGTGAGAAGTCACTCCTTGACTGCATAAGGAGTAAGCCTTAGAAATCATAGTTCATTTCAAATTTTAAAGGAGTTGTTTGAGCGATGGGATGACTTCTCAAATATTTTGAAATTATTTTTTATATTCTTTAAGACTTTCATGCATTTGGAAAGCTGTGGAAATTATAAATTGTGTGGTTAAATTCGTAGTATAGGGAGCATAGTGTACAAATGGAGAAGATGGATAGCTGGTACCTATTCTAGGAAATATTCCAATCCTAAATCAGTCACACAACTATGATGATGGCTCTTTACACAAACTCTGTTTATGCAAAGTAAAAAACATTCAGAAAATAGATTGCATGTATAAAGTATTCCACAAATCCTTTATACAATAACACACATATAATTTGTAGAAAACTGAAAGCAGATAATTTACTTTTAAAACCTTTAACAGTTTCTCACTTGCTCCTTACTAGTTGATGCAATTCATAATTTAGAAGCAATTAACAAAGAAAGGAGACACGCCACACATTAGATGTTACTTGAGTCACAAAATCCTTTAGCATGAAGGAAAAAAGGCTTTTTATTATATTCAGTCTCCAGGTAGACCAACATCCAACCTAGAAATGGTATTTACAAGTGGTATATATAGCAAGATAGGCACCAAATCCAACTCTTCTAAAAAGAAGGAAACATTAATTCTAACATTAAATAGGTGTCAAAAGACATTACAACCTTATCCTATAGAAATTTAACAAAAAGGACAGATGGAGAAGAAAGAAGAGAAGAAATCTAGGTTGAAATGCTGAGTGTGCTGTCATGCTACCCCTTTTTCTGTTGATTTATCTCCTTGTGTCTTGGGTCTTTAATAACCATGTAGCTTCATTTAATAAGACCTCCAACAACCTCATAACCACATTTCACCATCACTTGTATTATCCATTTGGTTATGGGTTCTTATCCATCCTTAACTGGTTCAGTAAAATTTTTTGATAGGTGTCAAAATTCAGTTAAAACAGGTGCTACTGGAAATTCCGGTAAAAACCTGTAACTACGCAAAATATGGAATGCTACCGGAATTTCTGGTAGCGCCCTGCTTATTTTTAAAAAATACACAGAAAATGCTGAAAATCCTGTGCAAAATTATATTCATTAACACCTAAGCTGATTTTAAAATTGTAACCGATAAGCAAAAAGGTACTTGTATCAAAAAACCTTTTTACCTTCCCTCTATGTGTCCTGCAACTTCAACAAACTTATCCAAGTCAGTTTTGTTGTCAACAGCTGATCTAGATCTGGTTTCTCTTGTGGCTACTTCCTTGGCAGTGGATTTATCCTCCTTAGAGCCCTTTTTGTGTTTTTCTTCTTTGAGGGCTCTAATGTTGCTCTGAAGGTGTTTTGTTTTTGTTTTTCTTCATGGATTTCTCTGTCTTTGAACCTTCAGGTTTACCTACAATATCAATAACCTCTGTCATTAGGCTTGGATTATGTAGAGCTTTAGACTTAAGCCTAAACTTGTTGTTGTCTCTGGTATGCCTCTTTTTGGTACCAGCAACAAGTTTAGTTTCTTCTTTCTTCTTCTTACTCCTGATGTCATATCCAACATCCTTGAGGAGTTCTTCATATGATTGTGTAGGTTGATACTCTTTCTGCATCTTCTGTTGAATATGTGCTTCTAGAATTTCTGGTAGCACCTGCACTTTTGATTTATCTGCAATTGCAGACCTTCCTCTTCGGGCTCTATTGTAGACATTAGGAAAAGGAGGAACAAGGGGCACTATTTTCATAGATTTGGGTTTACTTGCTAAGGAACTCTCTCCCTTTTCCAACTTTCTCTCAGCTTTAACTGCAGAAACCTTTTCTTTCTTACCGTTGGCTTTCTTGTAGATATTTTCTTTTTTTTCCTTTTTCTTTGTTATTCTTTTTGTAGGATGAGGGCATGGTTGTGAAACTGGAGGTGTAGGTGGACCTGCCCTGTAAAACAAAAAGTGGTCTCGAGTTTGATTTCTCTTCTCAAAATCTTCTTCAACTAGAACTTCAATTAAAGCTTGATGTTACAAGCTATACTCTGAAACAACAGTGTGAGTTTGAACACTTGCTGACATCTTTGTCAGGATTTTCAACAAGAATATGGCAGATTTAATGTCTTCATACCTGCAACATGAAAAAGAAACCTCATGTGATAAAGGAACACAACTATATACCTCCTTTCACAAGTGAGGTATATCTTAATAATATTAATAGCTTCTGCCCAGTAATTATTAAGATAGCTACTTGGAATTCCCTTGGCCCAATCTGGATCTCTGTGTGCATCTTTGAGGAAGCTATTGTGCCCTTTAAACCACCTTTATCCTTAATGTGGAAGGTTAAAGGCTTCATAAATGGAGTCTTCAGAAACCTACAAGGTAAGGCCATAAACTGTGGCTTCTTGTCCATTAAAAGAGTTAGCAAACTCTTGAGCTACTCTTGAGTCAGAGCTCCCTAACCTTATGCATAGAGAATACCACCCTGACTAGATAAACAAACTTCTTACCCTCGAATTTTCATCCACTAGGTCTTCACCTTGTGGATCAATTCGATTTATTTTTCCATCTGTTTTAGTCATGTTCAGAAAATAAATGAATATGTCTATTGCAACTGATAGGTGGCAGATTTGGAGGAGTTTTACCTTACAAGTGTTTCTTGTTGTCACCCTTGGAATCCTGTCTGAAATCCAGACTCCTCCTCAAACTATGACTCTAAATAATTCCATCTCCAACAACTAAAACTTCAAATGACAGTGCTCCTGCTTTTTCTGTGGTTTTAAAACCAAACTATGGTTCATGCCCCCATGTAAATCAACCTTCATAATTGATAATATCCCTCACCGTGATATGCACCATGTGATAATCCATCATTACCTTCAGCTGGCTGCGTATTTTCATATGGAGAACTCCAGCTGGCTTGAGACAAACAGATCTCTGACTAACAATCACCTCCATTGTCTTGCTGTTAATTGGCCAAAATTTCTGGCAGCACTGTTGTGCAACCAACCAAACGATTATGGCATTAAGCGTGATGACCACGATCTCCTCCGTTCAGAAAAACACGTACTTTGACATACATCTAACTGACTTGGGGTTGACAGGCGGACATGATTAATGGTTAAGTGCATTACTGCAGTTGAAACATATGCATAATGTTTATCACAACTTGACGTGAATTAGATTGATTGCATACGACACCTATCATGAGATATGAAAAGATTAAAAAAAAAATGAGGTGTATTTACACTACAATGCGTGGCTTGGTAAAAGTAGATGCGCTTTATTTTTTAAAAATAGAGTACGCTTCCAGAAATTCCAGTAGCATCAGAATAAAAAGGAAGAAGACAAATAAGAAAATAATAGACTGTCCGAAAAGACTAAAACTGGTGCTTCCAGAATTTCCAGTAGTGACCAATTTTTTTTTGAAAATTTTGAAAATTTTGAAGTTTAATCCTAAAAAACAAAAATATGAAATGGAATCATGACTTAGCAAAGCACTATGCTAACATTGGCTCCACAGTGGATAGATCTCTCCCTGCGAGGCTCTAAGAATATTTTTTAGTTTCAGTGCCTTGTAATTTGGCTATGGAGTCATATTATGAAATACATCGGTATTTATAGTGAACTTACGCTACCAATAGCCTTAGTAAAAGATTTTTTTGAGAAAGCGCCCATTAATTCGGCCTCCATACAATTCTGTTCCATCAAGATGTTGCAACTCAAAGGTGTTGTTCTGCAGAATATTTGAGATTTTGAAAGGACCAAGCCATAAAGCATCAAATTTGGAATGCTTACCTGGATCTTGATGTTGTGCATCTCATTTCAAAACTAGATCTCCAATATGAAAATCTCCTTTTTTAGTTCCTCTATCAAAAACTTGCTTTACAACTTGCTGATATTTTCTCACCAAATCATACTGTTGTTCTCGCTTTTGCTTCACTTTTATGATTTGATAACTTCTCATGGTAATATCATTTGGCTCAGCTTCATGATCTTGCAGAAATTTAGCTATAGGATTGGTTAATTGGACTAGAAAAACAACATTAGTTCCATAAACCATTTGAAAAGGTGATGTATTAATAGAATTTTTGATTTTCACCCTGTCTGCCCATAAAGCGAACTTCAGTTTTGAATCCCAGGATTTCTTGTTTTTCTCCAATAGTTTGGTTATGATTCTTACCAAAATTTTGTTTGATGATTCAACTAAACCATTCCCTTAAGGATAGTAAGTTGTAGAGTGAGTGAGCTGAATGCTATAATCTTCACAGAAATTTACCAATGGAGTGGCTTTAAAAGCAGTTGCATTATCTGCTACTAACCTTGATGGACATCCAAATCTGGTTATGGCTCCCTCCAGAAAATTGATGATACTTTTATGAGTAGCATTCCTGGAAGGTATTGCTTCAATCCATTTGGTGATGTAATTAGTTGCAACAAGAATCCAATGATGCTTTCCACTTGAAGGTGGATGAATTTCTCCAATGAAATATAAGCCCCAGCTAAAAAGGTGTAGAAACAACTATGGGCTTGAGAGGAAAAGATATCAAATGTTTCTTACGAGTGAATTTTTGATATTTTTCACATGCTCTTAACTCAACACATACATCAGAAAACAAGCTAGGCCAAAAATAGCCACCTCTCATTATGTTGTATGCAGTAGTTCTCCAATAGTGATGTCCTCCACACACACTACTATGTATATCAAAGATAACTTTCTTGGACTCATCTGGGTCAATGCATCTCAAAAAAAATCCTGTAGGATCATTCCAATATAAACAAGTATCTTTAATGCGGAATTTAACAATTTTCAGCTTCAAATATCTTAATCTGATTTTATCATAATTTGGAGGAGGTTTAAAATGCTGCAGAAAATAGATGATGTCCTTGTAACAATTGGATTCAGAAATTTTTAAATCCACTGCCAGGCTGTCTATAGGTTCAAAAATATGCCCTTCAAAGTTATCATCCATGAAATTCAAGCCCAAACTTTACAATTTTCTTCAGCTACTAGTTTGGCTAATCCTTGAACTTCGACTACTTTAGTAGGTTTTATCTCTAAATCAAATTCAAGAACTTTAGTCACCCACTTACTTATGTTTCCATCATTATCAGGCTGAAATAATATCTCTCTAACAACAGATGAAGGTACATAAGCAATAACTTGAGCATGCATAATATAAACTCTGAAAGTTTTCAGAGCTTTCACTAATGCATAGGCATGATTTTCCAACATTTCATACTTCAATTCTGCATCTCTAAGAGCTCTACTGAAAAATGCTATGGGAGCTTCCTTAATTTCTAAATATTTTTGTAACAAAACATCAACAATATTATCTTGTGAGGAAAATGAGAAGATCAAGAAAGGCTTTGAGTATTCAGGGCTTACCAGCTGAGGTGCTTCAATGATGACTTTTTTGATCATCTCAAATGAATTTCTTGATTCAATGGTCCACTTGACTTCTTTGTCCTTCTTCAACATGCAAGTAATATGCTTCAGCACTTCAACAAAATTTAGAATGAACCTTTTCAAGAAATTTATCTTACCAAGAAAATATTGAACCTCTTTCTTTGATCTTGGAAGTGTTAAATCCTGAATTGAAATCACTCTTTTAGGTTCAATTTTTACTCCATCTTTAGAAACTATGTGACCCAACATCTTACCTTCCTTGAGAGCAAAATGAGACTTATTTGGATTTAATGATATACCTTTTTTTTCTGCATTTAACAAATACTTGTCTCAAGTGCTGAAGGTGTTCTTGATCTGAAGTTGAAAAAACAGTAATATCATCTAAATAGATGACCATAAATTTGTCCTTTTCTACAATGAATTCAAAGTCCATAGCATGCTGAAAAGTAGCTCTGACATTCATAAGCCAAAATGGAATCTTTGCATACATGAATTTTCTCGAAGGAGTAGTGAATGTTGTCTTCTCTCGGCCTTCTGACCAAACTGAAACTTGATTGTACCCGGAGAACCCATCTAACATGGAAATTCTGTCATAAGCCCAAATGACATCTTTGCATACAAGAATTTTCTCGAAGGAGTAGTGAACGTTGTCTTCTCTCGACCTTCTGACCAAACTGAAACTTGATTGTACCCGGAGAACCCATCTAACATGGAAATTCTGTCTGAACCAGTTACCTTTTGAAGAATATGCTCCATCTTTGGCAATGGATAATTATATTTTTTGGAGCATTTGTTAAGATTTATGAAATCTACACATAGTCTGAATTCACCACTCTTTTTCCTTAATAGAACTAGATTAACAAGCCAATCTGAGTATCTCAATGGAATGATGATTGTGGCATCCAATTTTTTTTCACTTCCTCTCCATCACTGGTAATAGTAGTGGATTGATTTGCCTTAATTTCTTTCGGAAATGATTAGTACCATCCTTCAATGGTATCCTATGCTCAATGAGAGATGTATCATATGTCTTAATATCTTTATATTTCTAGGAAAAAACATCAACAAATTCACAAAACAGCTTGTGGTATTTAGCTTTTATTTCTTCTAATATAAATTTTGACAAATTCACATACCTTGGTTCTTTTTTTGTGCCTAAATTGAAATATTCCAATTATGCTTCTATTTCAGCCAACTGTGGTTTAACTAAGACATCATTGTGATCAAAGAGCTTCTCAAATGGTATTAACCCCTTGGGAATGTGATTGGTAGGCATCTGAATGATAGGCCGATCAACAATATGTTTTTGCAGATTTTTGGTGTCTTGCAAATTCGCATCATCCTTCATGAAATATTCATCTTGATAAATGTTTAGGACAAAAAACTCTTCAGCAACTTCAATGAATCTTCTAATCTCCTGATCATCTTCAAAAAATTTCCAATGCTTGACATTATCAGGAATGTTAGGTCTGAACCTAACACTTCATATTTCAGCTTCATAGGTATTGTAAGCTTGAATGAGCTTGCTCAAATATAAAGTGAATAAGCCATAATATTACTTTCTATTGGAACAAAAGAAATGTTAAAAGCTAGGAATGATTCTTCTACAATGCTTCATACTGCATTCTGGTAATCTCTGAGTCTGGGATGCTTAGTTTGATAAACATTTCTGATTTGCTAAATAATAGGTTCAACATCTCCAAAAACAAAAATTTCTAAAATATTCACGTCCTTTGTTGTTTTTAAACGAATCGGCAGAGCTTGATACTCAACCACATTGTTAGTTACTTCAAATTCAAGTTTGAAAGAAAAATTGGAGCTCTCTTTCAAAGGAGAAATGAGAACCATCCCTGCACCAGCTCCTTCTTTAGAAAATGAACCATCAAAGTATGTTTTCCATAGCTGGGAACCTTCATGACTCATCTGTTTTTCAGCAGGCTTCAAAATCTGAAAATTTTCTGCAGATAGGACAACATTATCCATGGGTAAAATGCTTGAACCAACATCAGTTGTTCTAGCATAAATTGGATGATTAGTGGCGTCTTTTCTGTCACTAATGATATATGCCAGCTGTGCTTCTCTATAAAGTCTTCTTTTCTCTCCTCCAAAAACATGGACAATAACATAAGTGAGATACATTTGCAAAGTTCCTCCCAACCTTCTAATCCGTGACCTATAAAGTAACATGCTAAGCCTAGGAGGAATATCAACTACAACAATATCCATCACCATTCCTCTCATGGGTAACTGAAAAAGGCTTACTGCAAGGTCTTTGATGACACCAAGGCATTGAACTTTCTGAGAATCAAAGGAGTAGAGTTCTTGGTACTCTCTAGTTACTTCAAGACCTAGTTCATCCATGACTACCTTGGGCATTAAATTTTGTGAGGCTCTAGAGTCCATAATCCATTAGGAAATTGTTGTGCCTCAATCTAGTCTCCTAAACTGAGTTCATTTAATTGTCAACCAGGATTTGTAAACTGCTGAAGTGAAATGTACCATATGTACCTAGGTGCTTGTTTCCTAGTGCGTTGTGTGTAGTGTTTTGTGATGTTTTGGTATTTTATGTTAATTTATGATGTTTTTGGTCTTTTTAAGTTTTGTGTTTACAATGGAAATGTCTAGAAAGCTAATGAAAAGAAATTGGTGGTCAAGAACACAGTTGAGCCTAATGTATGGAATGGAAAATGTAATCAAAAATACTGAAGCAACATCTAAACTATGACTGAATAGAAACAAGAGTTTAATGATGACTTCTTAAACAAATGACACAAACTAGATTGAGAAATGATCACTTAAATATGCTAGTTTTCTAACTAGACAATTAGACACTAATCATGATGCAACATTCTATTCTACACTCATCTATTCCATGACTAATTCCTAGTTCTATTCTGCAATTTCAATTGAAGGTCAGAGTCTATTCTCCAAGAGTTATTGGTTTCTTTTCTGGTAGTAACACATGGAGTGGAGTCATTAGAAAGTAGAATTTGCGCAGATATTTCAGACCTTGTAATGGATGTTATCTTCTTCGTTCCTGTGTTATCGATCACCGATGAGCTTAATAGGTGATATTTAAAATAATGAAGGCTGTCTTAGGAATCCTATCAACTAAAGTGATCTACTGTGCAAAGGGTGACAATGTGACTATGAGATATGAGTGCAATGAATTGATTTAAACATGAGCTTAAGATGCTTCTAAACTAGAACAATGTTAAACCACAAGCCATCATCAAACTTTGAAATGAAGTAGCTGGACATGAATTAAATGCAAAATGAAACTCCGGAGCATTCTAATTAACATGCACTATCCTATGAAGTTACACAATCATTTTGTTCATCATGAGGGATATTTTGGAAGAGTTCCTTCTTGTGGAAGAGGTAGAACAATTTTGACTGTGGACTTGTATGCAATTGAAAGAAAATGAACTGAAAGCAAATGAAACTAAGTTGTCACATCACAGTCATATCTTGAACTTCTTAAGGATGTCTTGGAAGAATTTCTTCTTGTGGAAGAGTGGTTAGGACAAGTGCAACTATGATAGTGAAGACTAAAAACTACAACTAATTCCTATGACACTATAGCTATTCATCATTCATTGTTATGATCTGTTGGAAGAATGTCTTCTTGTGAAAGAACTAGGATGAATATAACTACAGTCTCTAGTTAAAAACAAATACAACTCCTATCCTAAGGTACCATAGTCATTAAACATTCATTGTTTTAATTTATTGGCAAAGTGTCTTC